>CM050165.1:126968967-127570742 GCA_027410445.1 Discoglossus pictus | reverse complement strand
CACATGACACCGAAGTAGATATAGAAAGTTGTAGTAATAACTATGTTGAGGAAGCTCAGGATACTGCTTTCATTAGAGCACTAACAGTAGACACTCATTATTGTGGATTACTCAATGTTGTTTGTCAGTTTTATGGAGCCTATCACTTTCTCATGGAAAGACCAACTGACGGAGACTTCATTAGTTGCTGTCAGAAAGGAAATTTAAGACTTCCACAGCAACACACATTTCTAGATTACTTACAAAGTATCAGATCCAACATTTCCAAATTATACCAATAAAAAAGAAATCAGGTCTTATAACAGTGCAATTTAATTTGCATTAGCAGAAAATGAACATGGACATGGTCCTTACTGTTTTAGAGTTCAAGGACAAATTTACCACCAAACTTCACATTTACAGCCACAAGAAGGAAAGCAAGTAAAATTTGCACAGTTGTATGTCTTGGATACAATGGAAGCTGTTGAACAAAGGATGACTCTTCCCGAAAATAAACAGTGTTTGCGCATAGTCTTTGAACAGCCGGATAAAATTATGGCCAACAACCCATACAGTCAAGCATACAAACAATTAGCACAGGTTGAAAAAGAACAACAGCAATGTGTTCAAAGACATCAATTGCCAATGCCAATATTCAAGATCACTATATTTCTAACTAATTTCATTTAAAATGTTATTACCTTAGTTAATGTTTGCATTGTTAACATTGTATTTTACAAGGTTTGAAAAGTTAATTTATTGAATGTTACTAAGGATTTATGTCAGTAGCAGCATAATCATTTGTTACAAATTTAAATGTATAATTACATACACAGGATTCATCCAGGGAGTAATCCGATCGCCAGTTACTGGGGTCAGGAAGGAATTCATTTTTCCCCCTTTGATACAATTGGATAAGTTTCAATGTTTTTTTTTTACTGTTTGCCTTCCTCTAAATTCAATACCTATGTGCTTTACCAGGAGTTTAAATACAAGTTGTATGTTAAAAAGCATTCTGTAATGGTTTTAAATACTCATTTATACAAAGTTGAACTATTTGATGTTAGTATTGTTAAAAATACATGCATACATGACAATTAAAAAGTTTAATATGGTTTAACAATTCATTGTAAAAAAAATGAATTTTTTTTATTATAAATGTTTGTTCTTCTTTGTAGATAAAAAACAGCATTTCCAGTTTTAAATTGTATTGATCATCATTTTTTGTCGCTAGTTAATAATAATAATCTTGTATTTGCTGTGTCTATATGTCACATGTCTGATGCCGCCCACCAATGTGAGTGATATGTGAGGTTCTAGGATTTCTTTTCCTTATATATGTTTATTGTATTTTATAACAAATAAAATTAATACAAAATTAAAACAAGACAGTGTAATACCAACTTACATAAAAAAAAAAAGGTACAACAGAAGAGGGAGAAAATATGTCAGTTTATATAATCATATGCTTCACTCTTACTATTTCCCTCGATTAATTAAAACAACTACAGTACATGTTTGTAAACCAGTTATTACCTCTAAACTTTGTCTAGAGGAGAAAAGCAAAGGAGAGGAATGAAAATAAAAAAATATATATATATATATATATGACACACAGTTTTGACAGTCGAGAATATCACCCCAAACCTTTCCAGCTACCTGGGTGATATTAGACGGAATAAAATAATTTTGGGGGACATAACCGTCTCTTTCTTAATTATTATTGTAAATGAATAATACATTAATAAGCCCATTTGCATGTCTAAAAGGCCGGGAGATGCAAATGAGAATACAATGTACCGCACTATTTTGATCCAAAAATAGCAATATTACACAATGCTCTCTTAAAACATATGCCCGCTGTATTAAACAGCTTTTAAGCAAAGCACAGGTTATATTTGGCAAAAACCAAGCATCACTCATATATAGAACTGTTTCAAGCTTTTGGCTATTGTCAGTATGAGGCAGATTCTGCTTTGTGCAGTAGATTTTGTAGGATTGGGTATTCCACAACAATCATTTAGTGTATGGTGAGCTTATTAATGTATTATTCGTTTATTGTACTCTATACGGTGGAGAGCTTTTCTCACTCTTGTGCTCACCATACACTAAATGATTGTTGTGGAATACCCAATCTTACAAAATCTACTGCACAAACCATAATATGCCTCATTTTGATGATAGCAAAAAACTTGAAACAGTGGTGGGTGGTTTCTCAACCTTTTTGGCATAGTCTCCGGATTGGTGTCAGGAGGGCTTTTGCATTGAGGACCCTTTGGGTCGGCCTTGGACTCCTTCCTTTGGGTTGGAGTCCATGTTGCTATTGGCCTTTGATAAGAAAAAAGATTTTGTTTTAGCACTTGACTTATGGGAACCACATAGTTGTCAAAACAAGATTTCTTGGTTATTTTATGCTTGTATTAATATATATATATATATATATATATATATATATATATATATATTTTTGTTTAAGAATCGAAATGCCACTGAGGAAGGACAGACTTGTGGGACAGAGGAGGGCGAGATGAAGGGACATCGTAGTCAGCTGAAGAAGTTACCATATATACTCGAGTATAAGCCGACCGGGGTATAAGCCGAGGCACCTATTTTACCACAAAATACTGGGTAAAATGAGTGACTCGAGTATAAGCCGAGGGTGGGAAATGTGCTGCCCCCTGTGTCCCTTTTGTGCCTTCTGTGTCCCCCTCTCTCTCCCGTGTCTCTTCTCCCCTCTCCCTTCCTTGTGTCTCTTCCCCCTCTCCCTTCCCTGTGTCTCTTCCCCCCCTCTCCCTTCCCTGTGTCTCTTCCCCCCTCCTCATTCTCAACCTCCCTCCTCAACCCCACTCCTCATCCTCAACCTCCCTCCTCATCATCATCCCTCCTCATCCTCAACCTCCTTCCTCAACCCCCTCATCCTCAACCCCCTCCTCCTCAACCCCCCATCCTCATCCTCAACCCCCATCCTCAACCCCCTCCTCAACCTCAACCCCACTCCTCATCCTCAACCCCCTCCTCAACCTCCCTCCTCAACCCCAACCACCTCCTCATCCTCAACCCCCTCCTCAACCGCCCTCCTCAACCTCAACCCCCCATCCTCAACCCCATCCTCAACCTCCCTCCTCAACCTCAACCCCCCTCCTCATCATCAACCCCCTCCTTAACCTCCCTCCTTATCCTAAACCTCCCTCCTCATCCTCAACCCCCATCCTCAACCTCCCTCCTCAACCTCAACCCCCCCATCCTCAACCCCCTCCTCAACCTCAACCCCCCCATCCTCAACCCCCTCCTCATCTGTCCTCATCCTCCCTCCTCATCCTCAACCTCCCTCCTCAACCTCCCTCCTCAACCCCCTCCTCATCCTCAACCTCCCTCCTCATCCTCAGCCACCCTCCTCATCCTCAGCCACCCTCCTCATCCTCAGCCCCCCTCATCATCATCAGGCCCCCTCTTCATCCTCAGCCCCCCTCCTCATCCTCAACCCCCTCTTCAACCTCCCTCCTCAACCTCAACCCCCCATCCTCAACCCCTTCTCAACCTCCCTCCTCAACCTCAACACCCAATCCTCAACCCCCTCCTCTACCTCAACCCCCCCTCATTCTAACCCCCCTCCTCATTCTAAACCCACCCTCATACTACCCCTCTAAATCCCCCCCCCCCCTCACTTACCTGCTCCGACCTCTGCTCCTTCTGGGTCTTGATGTGGCGCGCATATGATGTCACATGCGCGCCACTTCATTAGCATATACCGGGTGCCGGCACCCGGTATATGCTAATGACGTAGCGCACGTGTGATGTCACAGCATTAGCATATACCAGGTGCCGGCACACGGTATATGCTAATGACATGGCGTGCATGTGATGTCACATGCGCACCACTTCAAGACCCGGAAGGAGCGGAGGTAAGTGAGGGGAGAGAGGGTGGGGGGTATTTAGAGGGGTAGTATGAGGGGGGGTTAGAATGAAGGGGGGATGAGGAGGAAGGAGGGAAAGAGACACTGGGGGGTTAGAGAGACACAGGGGTTTAGAGAGACACGGGGGGTTAGAGAGACATGGGGGGTAGAGAGACACAAGGGGGGGTTAGAGAGACACGGGGGGAGAGAGACAAGGGGGGGGTAGAGAGACATGGGGGGGAGTGACTCGAGTATAAGCCGAGGGGGCCCTTTTTAGCCTTAAAAAAAGGGCTGAAAAACTCAGCTTATTCTCGAGTATATACGGTACTAGGAAGAAACAGGGACATTTGATAAGGGTCGAGGGAGTGACAATTAGGGATAGAGGCTTTCGTTTTCTGCTTTTGAAAGTTTTATACACAAACGTGCTGTTTTATTATTGCCACCAAGTTTCACTTATCAACTATGTAATCTACTTTTACTGTGTGCAGTAAGATCTTTTTAATTCACATGTATATTTCTGTTTTTTACTGTCAAGCACAGTCTATTTAATGGATTTTATTGGAATATGTATTTATATTTTAAAACTGCATGACGAATAAGTTTTTTTTAAAGTCTTTTATGTATATTAACATGAATTTATTATTTATGACTTGATTCTAATAAAAAGATAAAAAAAAACAAAAAAAAAACAGGTCTGTATATGAGTGATTCTTAGTTTGTGCAAAATCCAACTCGGTGCTTTGCTTAAAAGCTGTTTAATACAGCGGGCATATCCTTTAAGGGGGCAATGTATAAAATTGCTATTTTTGGATTAAAAGAGTGAGGTACATTGTATTCTCATTTGCATGTGCCCACCTTTTAGACATGCAAATGGGAGTATTAATGTATTATTTGTTTACTGTACTATGTACGGTGGAGAGCTTTTCTCACTCTTGTGCTCACCATACACTAAATGATTACTGTGAAATACCCAATCCTACAAAATCTACTGCACAAATCTGCCACATACTGATGACAACCAAAAGCTTGAAACAGTTCTGTATATGAGTGATTCTTGGTTTGTGAAAAATACAACCCAGTGCTTTCATTATTATTGAAATGTTACTAATACATCTTTCCCAGAAAGTATTGACTGATTTGCAGGACCACCACATGTGGAGATGTGCCCCTTCTTCCTGACAGCCTGCCAACAAAAACTGGTAGTTAAATCATGAGAATATTTTCCAGAAGAGGCAGGGACAAAATACCATCTTTGGTGTAGTTTGAAGTAAACTGCTCTCAAATGAACTGCTTTTATAATTTTCTTAGTCTGAGAGAAAGCTCCAAACCATATTTTGTCCTCCCAATTTTTATCCAAATCTTTCTCCCATTTTATTATTGATGGAGTTTTGCTCCTTTCCTCAATAGCACTAATAGTTTTCATACTGAAGTAGGCATGTGGGTAGTTTTCAGACAGAAGTGGGTAAGCCCTCTCAGTTTAATTAGATTATATTCTTAATTACAGATTGTATGTTGAAGAGTAGAATAATTCAACCACTGAGACATAGGAATATTTTTTTTTTTTCAAAAGAGATGAATGCATCCTTTTTAAAGAGATCTCAAAATAGTTTAATCCCCATTTACTTCACTGCATATCTAAATAAAAATTGTATCTTTGTTATTGGAATAATTAAAAAAGGAAAAGGCAATAGTTTTTTGCTTTCATTACTTTTATATCAAATGTTTAATATTGTATGCATAACCATAGGTATAGTTGCCCTGGCATTATTGTCTAAATGTTTAAACTAATGATTTTTCACTTTCAGTATTTTTAAACCTTTGTTCCCTTCCAAGAAAACTAAACAGATGTTTTATGATTATTGATTCCTGGTATGCAACGATGTTAGGGGAAGATAATTCGCCTCTGGAATAATTCCTCTCCAGCTACTACTTTGTTTATACTCAATTTTTTCCCATTAAGAATATATATATATCGAATGCCCTTTGAAGCTTTTTCAGAATATATCTTGGAGTATAAGACAGAACACATATGAGCAAATAGGTAATTTTTTGTAAAATTACCATCTTTAGTGCTGCGATCCGTCCCATCCAAGAAAAAATAATTTTCCTTCATTTCATTAGAATAGAATTAATCTGTATATAAAGTTTTTCAAAATTTCTGTGCGATAATTCATTCAAGTCTGGAGAGAAATCTACTTCCAAGTGATTATAGCCATTAATATTCCAATCAAACGTATATCTATCTTTCAATGCCAGTTTAGTATCTAAATCCAAGTTTAAGTATAGTATATTCGTTTTAGAAGAGTTTCATTTGTAATAAGACATACTACTAAAATAGTTAATAGTGGAAAGGAGATAATGAATTGATCTCAATGAATTGGTCACAACCACTACAATATCATCAGCAAAGAGTGTTATTTTGCTTTCGAGTTCTCCTGTTCTCATACCTGTGATTTGACTCTCAGCTCTGATCAATCGTGCCAATGGTTCTATATACATTGTGAAGAGCAGTGGTGACAGTCGGAAACCTTGTCTCATCCCGTTGGTCAATGGGAAGACAGAAGAATCAAAGCCCATGCCAGACACAGATGCACTGATGTTTGTATATAACACTTTTATAGCCTTAAGGCCAAAATTACCAAATCCAAACGTAATCAGAATCTTGTACAGGAAATCCCAGTTGACCCTGTCAAATGCCATTTTGGCATCTAATGATTCTTCTGGATTTGGCAAACAATAGTAGATTCAACAATCTTCTTGTATTGTCTGCACATTGTCTGTTGGTAAGGAAACCCAACTGATCAAAATCAATGAGATCTGTGAGCTGAGGTTTTATTCTTGAGGCCAGTATCCTTGTGTAAATCTTGATGTCTGACTTGAGCAGGGATATTGGTCTGTAGTTTTTAAGATCTGTTTCATCTTTACCTTTTTTAGGAATATTAATAATTCTTAATTCCAGCATTCAGTTGGTGCTACGCCATTTGATCTAATTTCATTAAATTATTTTTTCATATGTCTTAGCAGAGAAGGAGAGAAAATGTTGTAGTAGGCATTAGCAAAACCATCAGGTCCTGGAGAATTATCCAGTGTCAAAGTTGCAATACATGATTTTATTTCCTTCCCAGCGATTTCCTCTTCCAAAGAACTTAATTGTTCTGCTGTAATTTTAAGAAGGTACATTTTTTCAAGAAATTTCTCAATATTCTTTCCAGGTGGCTTTCAAAAACTAGCATCACCAGCAACAGTGCCTTGCAAAGCTATTCACCCCCTTGACTTTTTACTTATTTTGTTACATTACAGCCTTAAGTTCAATGTTTTGCTAATCTGAATTTTATGTGATGATCAGAACACAATAGTCTAAGTTGGTGAAGTGAAATGAGAAAAATATATAAATAAAACTATTTTTTAGAAATAGAAAACAGAAAATTAGCAAGTGCGTATGTATTCACCCCCTTTTTTATGAAGCCCATAAAAAGCTCTGGTGCACCCAATTACCTTCAGAAGTCACATAATTAGTGAAATGATGTCCATCTGTGTGCAATCTAAGTGTCACATGTTCTGTCATTACATATACACACCTTTTTTAAAAGGCCCCAGGGGCTGCAACACCTAAGCAAGAGGCACCACTAACTAAACACTGCCATGAAGACAAAGGAACTCTCCAAACAAATAAGGAACAATGTTGTTGAGAAGTACAAGTCAGGGTTAGGTTATAAAAAAATATAAAAATGTTTGATGATCCCTAGGCGCACCATCAAATCTATCATAACCAAATGCAAAGAACATGACACAACAGCAAACCTGCCAGGAGATGGCCGTCCACCAAAACTCGCGGACCGGGAAGGAGGGCAATAATCAGAGAGGCAGCACAGAGACCCTAGGTAACCCTGGAAGCAGAGACTGGAGTATCTGTACATAGGACGACAATAAGCCGTACGCTCCATAGAGTTGGGCTTTATGGCAGAGTGGCAAGAAGACAGCCATTACTTTCAGCAAAAAAACAAAATGGCACGTTTGAGTTTGCAAAAAGGCATGTGGGGGACTCCCAAAGTGTATGGAGGAAGGTGCTGATGAGACTAAAATTGAACTTTAAGCCATCAAAGAAAACGCTATGTCTGGCGCAAATCAAACACATCACATAACCCAAAGAACACAATCCCCACAGTGATACCTAATTGGGACTGGGAAACTGGTCAGAGTTGAGGGAAAGATGGATGGTGCTAAATACAGGGATAATCTTATGCAAATCCTGTACCACTCTGTGAGTGATTTGAGGCTAGGACGGTGGTGTACCTTCCATCAGGACTATGACCCCAAACACACTGCAAAAGCAACACTTGAGTGGTTTAAGGGGAAACATGTAAATGTGTTGGAATGGCCTAGTCAAAGCCCAGACCTCAATCCAATAGAAAATCTGTGGTTAGACTTAAAGATTTCTGTTCACAAGCGCAAACCATCCAACTTGAAGGAGCTGAAGCAGTTTTGAAAGGAAGAATGGGCAAAAATCCCAATGGTAAAATGTGGCAAGTTTATAGAGACTTATCCAAAGCGACTTGGAGCTGTGATTGCCGCAAAAGGTGGCACTACAAATTATTGACTTTAGGGAGGTGAATAGTTATGCACATTTGACTTTTCCTGTTATTTTGTCCTATTTGTTTGCTTCACAATAAAAAACCAAACATCTTTGAAGTTGTGGGCATGTTCTGTAAATTAAATGATGCAAATCCTCTAACAATCCATGTTAATTCCAGGTTGTGAGTCAACAAAACAAGAAAAATGCCAAGGGGTGTGAATACTTTTGCAAGGCACTGCAAGTTATAAAGAGATTTATAATATTGAGCAAAAGCCTCTCCGATGTCACTAGGTGTAGTACAGATTTTCCCATTGGTGTCTATAACTTTCTCAATTTTTTCTTTAAACAAAAGAAAGATCTTTTTGATTTGTAATTGAAAACCTGATATTTGTTTTGCAAGTGCTTCTGTTGGTGTCAGTTTATTATATTTTTATTATTAAGAGATAGATAAAGATCTCTCAAAGGCAAGCCTCTTTCTTTTCCTTTAGCTGCAGCCCAAGAGATCAAAAGCCCTCTAATCCCCACCTTTTGTGAATTCCAGAGTGTGATTGAAGAGTTTACAGAGCCCAGATTTATTTAAAAAAAGCCTCAATTTCTTCTCTAAGTTTGTCTCTGCCGTTGATTTAAATAAGGTGGTATTCATTCTGGATTTCCTTGTATTGGGGCTTGCTCTCTCGTTATCTATTGTAAGTATTAGACTTGCATGATCGGACCAACCCATCGGTCCTATCTCTATCCAGACTTGCGTGATCGGACCAACCCATCGGTCCTATCTCTATCCTTTTAAATAATCCCAGAGTTGTTTGTTCCAGCAAGAAGTAGCCAATCCTAGTATAGATGTTAAAACGGCCTGAGTGAAAGGTTTAATCTAATTCTTCGTATAGAAGGTTCTCCACACGTCGTACATATTATGAAGAATTAAGGATTTATTAAAAATAATTGCTTTCGTTACCATATAAGGATCAGTATTCATTTTCTATTATTGATTTCTAGTGATGTCGCGAACATCAAATTTTGGGTTTGCGAAAAGCAAACGCGAACTTCCAGCAAATGTTCGCGAACGGGCGAACATCGGCGAACCCCATAGACTGCAATGGGCAAGCGAACTTCAAAACCCACAGGGACTCTTTCTGGCCACAATAGTGATGGGAAAGTTGTTTCAAGGGGACTAACACCTGGACTGTGACATGCCGGAGGGGGATCCATGGCAAAACTCCCACAGAAAATTACATAGTTGATGCAGAGTCTGTTTTTAAGCCATAAAGGGCATAAATCACCTAACATTCCTAAATTGTTTGGAATAACATGCTTTAAAACATCAGGTATGATGTTGTATCGATCAGGTAGTTTAAGGGTTACACCCGCTTCACAGTAACAGACCAATCTCCCCGTTTAATGCACCGCAAACAACCGCAAACACCCCATTTGCACAAGGTTGGATACCAAGCTAGCCATGTCCCGTTCCTTGTCCTCACTGATGTCATTGAAGGTCTCTTCCTCGGCCCAGCCACCAAGGGTCCCTGAAAGGTGACAACAAGCCCCCTGGGACGCCTGCTGTGTTTGGTCTTCCACCTCCTCAAAGCCACCTTCCTTCTCTGACTCCTCTTCTTCCGACTCCTCTCTCTGCGTTGCCTCTGTCTGCGTTATTATAAGGTGTGTACTGTTAAGTAGTACTATTCCTATCGGTTTAATCCCTGTTACGTCTGGGGGCTTCTACTGCCCAGCATGGAAGTTTATAAACAGGTCAGAGTCTGGGGGCTTCCACTGCCCAGCATGGAAGATTATACACAGGTCAGAGTCTGGGGGCTTCCACTGCACAGCATGAAATATTATACACAGGTCAGAGTCTAGGGGCTTCCACTTCACAGCATGGAAGATTATAAGCGTTGCCTCTGTCTGCGTTATTATAAGGTGTGTACTGTTAAGTAGCACTATTCCTATCGGTTTAATCCCTGTTACGTCCACTATTAGGGGACGTGTATATGGCATTGATTTTTTAAACAGGGAGATGGAAAAAGATGCTTGGTCGGTCCGCCCACTTCAAATTTGAAACACTGCGCGTGCAATCTAAGGTGCCACCAGATATGAGTGTCACTGTGCACTGGCAAAATTTGGCAGAGTAGATGCTGTAGGCCTCACACACACGCCTGTAGGCAGGCAACTGATATTCAATCGATTACAGTCAAAAAAGTGTTGTTTTATGTCACTGTACACTATGGTTGCACCAGATATGACGTATCACTGTGCACTGGCAAAAGTTGGCAGAGTAGATGCAATAGGCTTCACACACACGCCTGTGGGCAGGCAATTGCTATTTAATCTATTACAGTCAAAAAAGTGTTGTTTTATGTCACTGAGCACAATATAAGCTGTGAGCCTGACACAGGCAGGCAACTGAAATTAGATTACAGGAAAAAAATGGTTGTTTTCAATGTATGCTACACCACCAGGTATGAGTAGTGAAAATAAGCACAATATAAGCTGTTAGGTGTTAGCCTGTCACACACACATGCTGGCAGGCAGGCATAGATTACACAAAAAAATATATAAAATAAAAAAAATGATGTTCACAGTTTCCTCAATGATAAAGTATAGGGGGCAAACTGAAAAGCGCATGTGTTCGCCGTTCGCGGCGAATGCAAACATGTGAAAATCGCTGCGAATAGTTCTCCGGCGAACTGTTCGGGACATCACTATTGATTTCCTATCTTTTTGGCAGTCAAAGCAGATATTCAAATTACCACAGAAGAATAACATGCCTTTTTTTTTTTTAATTTTCAAAACCTTATTTAGTAAATTATTGATAAATCTGTTTTGATTTTGATTTTCATTTTGAAGTGTATGCATTAACCAATGTGTATAGTTGATTGTCAATAAAGCCAGTCCTTATTATATATCTACCGCATATAGATATATCAGAAAATCCCTCTAATTTTTGTTTTACTATTGAAAAGGATTGCTAGCCCCTTGAATTTTGATTTATATTTAGCAGAAAAGCATGTGGAAAACATTTTAGAAAAAAAGACCTTGCTATTCTTCTTCCAATGTATCTCTTGGACACATATCACCTCTGCCCCTTCCTTTTCAAAATATCTCATTGCAACCTGCCTCTTATATGGGAAGTTTTGGCCCCTGACATTGTAATTTATAATCTTCACTTTCATAATTTTGTTCTAACAGATCTCCTAACCTTTCCTGATCCCTCGGGAGGGTCAGAGGGACTCCCGACTGTCAATGTCCAAATAAGCAAAAAAAAAAATTCTAAAACATTTACAACAAAAAATACAAAACAGGTAACACAAAAGTTGAGATATCATGTTTAACTCATAAAGCTTCGACATGAAGTTACTGATAAATGTTGGAGAGGTTGTGACACTAGTTACATTTGTCCATATTTGGTGGGAGTGTCCTAAGATTCAAAATGTATGGTCCTTGTGCATTAGCCAGATATCAATTATTAATAGTAAAGTCCCCTGAATTAATTTTATTCCACATTATTCCAGAGAGACCGACATTTTCAATAAAATGTTTTATAGTACAAATGCTGTTGATAGTTAAATAATTAATTGCCAAATACTGGAAACAAGATAAAATGTCAATGTGGAATCATAACTATAACAGATAGAGTTTACCATAATGAGAAAGACTTTCATTTATTTGATGAGTGTCCCAGTAACAGAGAAATGTCCTTGAAATTGAAGAAGTGGAATCAATATATGAGAGGATCGAAGGTATTGCCAACTCCAACTTAAAACTTAAACTGTTTTGTCTTTGTAAGATATTGGAAATGTATTAACAATAGGGAAATATCGATGTATTTTTCTCAACATATAGATTTTCTTTTTAATATAAAAGTTGTTATATATATATATATATATACTATGGCCCTCATTCAATTGCAATTTGGCCAATTGAATAGGGTGCTAAATAAGCACATAACATATACTTTTTAAATATGTTTTTGGTTTGTAAACATCTATCCAAAAGCAAGGTTTTCACAAACTAAAAACTTATTTAAGAAATATATGCTCTGTGCTTATTTAGAGCCCTATTCAATTGGCCAAATCACAATTGAATGAGGCCCTATATATATAAGAATGCACAATGGAATCAAATCCCAGAATTACTAAATTATAAACAAACTACACTCTGACTTGAAAATAAGCAGAACATGGTCAAGAATGGTAATGATGGTGCATACACTGTAGAATGTAAAACTTAACTTTTAATAAGTGAAATAAAAAAAATCAATAGAAAAAGACAAAATACAATTAAAATAATGTGTGTCTGTGGTCACCTTTGAATCCAAGAATCTGTAAAAAAAGAGTCTGAACAAAATGAACCACAAGACTGTTGTATAATGCACTAGATAGAATGATAAACGAATAAAATCAAAAGATCAATAATGGTACTAATGTATATATTCTCAACTGCACAGTGCAATAGTAATAATACAGAATATGGATAAACAGGCTTTAATTAACCAACTATATGGCATGGCCACATACTACTCTATAATATAATTAAGAAGGACATACGTTGGTCTCACAGATAAATTTCACAGACAGCAGTATTAAACAGTGTGGGTATATGTATAAGTATAACCCAATCTAAAGTAGGGATTGTAAATGACACACTATGAAGAAGTCGTGTTTACTTTAAGGACCAAAATTACTGAAATAATTCTCATGGTACTGAAAGGACCTTCATATGTAGCTAATGCATGCATAAGCAGCATATTACAACATATTATAACGATGGTAATGGCAGAGAACACTGTATAAGTGTGCCTCTGCAAACCCAGCTATACAGCAGCCCACACCGCCATTCTCTAAGTATGAGGGAAAAAATGAAAAAATCTAATGTGTATACACCTAAAGTACAGATTATGTTTGTTTGACCACCGGCCAATAATAATGTATGCATACATTAGCTAGATGTGAAGGTCCTTTCAAGGCCATGAGGATTATTTCTGCAATTTTGGTCCTTGAAGTAAACAGGACTTCTTCATACTGTGTCATTTACAATCTCTACTTTAGATTGTGTTGTACTTATACATATACAAGAACTTCTGAGAAGGGAGACCAAATGGATTGTATTATTGGAAACAATGAGTCCTAAAGGGCTAAATGGCTCAATGATAAAATTAACTTCACTGTATTTTTGTAATCAAAGAGGAAGAATGGGCCCATTTTTCATTTTGAAGATATAGGAAATAATTAAAATATATCTGATTAAATTCATATTGTTATATTATACAAAAGAATGACTAAGATTGTAATGTGAAAGGACATATATCAATCTAAGACATATAACTTGGTTATGGGACATGCAATTAAAAATAAGTTGAATAATTCTATTTACACTAATAAATCAGAGCGGATAAAAACATGCTAGATTTATTCATATAGGTGTAAGTAATGAAATATCCCCCTATAACACATGCAGCAATATGGGGAGATGTAGAGAAAGATATATATATATATATATATATATATATATATATATATACATATATATATATATATGTGTGTGTATGTTCACTAAACGCAATATATGTGTGTATGTTCACTAAACGCAATATAAGTATGAATACATACTTTTAGACATTATAATTCAGTATGTAATAAAGATATCAAAGATAAGACAGAAGGGATTATCTTAACTGTGACACACATGAATCTGTATTGATTATAAACACACACCTATGTGGCTAACAAATAGTTAACCCAATGCACAGACTGATAAGACACCTACTATAAAGCACCCTCCCCTCTGCACAACCGTGTCGGCTCCCGTAGAAGCAGGAGTGCGAAACGCTGCGTAGGGCCGTCATTTTAGTGGTCGTCAAGCCACAGTGACAGCACACGCCATCTGGACCTTCAGGGGAACAACGAGACAGGGTGGGAGGAGGATAGATCAGATATAATAATTCCTTGTTTATGGCATATACTCACTGGGCAACATACAGACCAGTGTTTAGATTAGGTTTACTGCTCGTGATCTCACCAGAGGTGGGGGAAATAGAGCATTTTCATAGCTTAAATCCTCTCACAGTCTCTCTTAGTTATTTACAGCAGCTTAATGAAGGAATAAGACAAGGCCAAATTGGGGCCTAGATATATCTAGACTTGTGTGTTTTGTTTCCCAGTATAATAGAGGCTTATGAACAAGCACTATAATGAAGAAATAGATATAAATGTAAGGTAATTTATCCGTACTTATATGAGTTCAGTATATACTTTCACTGTGTACAAGGCTTTATTAGTGGAATAGCCTAAAATACAATGGGACTATTATCATAACCAGCATATTTAAATAAATATTCCTTGCATCAATACATTCCCCTGTAGGAGGATGATAGTGGTCTATGTTCTCTTTTTTCAGACCACTTCTTAACTTAAGTTTTAACAATTATATCACGCCGTTGTTGTACCATTTAAATAAAGTTTAATTGTTTATTAGTGGTCCTTATATAGAGGGACTATAAGTTTTCTTCTATCTCTACATAACTTTAGGTACTTATACATATACACACTGTTTTATACTGCTGTCTGTGAAATTTACCTGTGAGACCAACATTTTAATACTGCTATCTGTGAAATTTGCCTGTGAGACTAACATGTGTCATTCTTAATTATATTATACTGTAGTATAGGACCATGCCATATGGTTGGTTAATTAAAGCCCATTTATCCATATTTTGTAATATTACTATTGCACTGTGCAGTCGAGCATAGATACATTAGTACCATTATTGATCCTTTGATTATAATCTTAGATCATTCTATCCAGTGGCATTTTGAGCATTATACAGCAGAGTCTTATTAGTGCATTAAAGGGGGATAGTGCTGATCCCCTGTAGGTGTTGTGGTTATTAAGCTTACTCCTACATTGTCTAGTATTTTGTTCAGACTCTTTTTTATTACAGATTCTTGGATTCATAGGCGACCATAGCCACACACTCAGGGCCTCATTCTATTATCGGCCGTAAATCGGCCGTAAGGCTGCGATTCCTTGCGGGGGTTCTGTTAACTCGCAATTCTATTATACGGCTCCGCAAGGATCTCCTCTTACGGCCGGCCGCATATCTTGAAACCGGCCGTAAGCTCTGAAATCTACAAACTCAAAAATAAATTCAAGCCTGCACTGTACAGCTCTGTAAATGTTAGGGATCATATTGGGGGACATGAGGATTAAAAGTAACCCACTCTCAAGCTTGCACATCAGCCCAAACCCGAGTTCAAATTAACTGTTTATTTTCCCTATCTGAGGCGTATCTGAGGTGCTCCAAGCACTCTGGACTTTTTACATGGATATTTTACGTATATTAAAAAAAAAGTATTTTACGGATTTGAGTATAGGGTAATTATGTGCTATTTTTGCTATTTGTGCTATTTTATGTGCTTAATTGGTGCTAGCGGGACCTGTTTGCTGCAAGTAAGCTGCGGCTCGTTTTTAGCCTTGCAGACAGGGTTCCCGGAGCAATAGAATAGCAACCAGGCTTTTCTTACGGTCGATTTCCTTGCAGCCGTTTTAGATCAAAGGCTTTCCTCCGGCACGATCGGCCGCAGGAGATAGCAAGGCACCGGCCGCAAGCCTGCCGGAATCCCCGGCCGGAGGGGAATAGAATAGCCGGAAAGCTTGCGGCCGGTCCTTGCGGCCCCGCAGCGGCTGCGGCCGATAATAGAATGAGGCCCTCAGTCATTATTTTAATTGTAGTTTGTCTTTTTTTGTATTTTGTATCCTGTCATTTTTCTATGGATTTTTTAATTTGTTTTATTTCACCTATTAAAAGTTAAGTTTTACATTCTACAGTTTATGTACCATCATTACTATTCTTAACCGCGTTCTGTTTATTTTCATATTAGATTGTAGTTTGTTTATGATTTAGATAGTAGATTCCCTTCAGAATAGAACTCCTTCCAAGTGTGGATGTAAGTAATCCTTTTTGGTGTTCTTTTTAGAAAATGATCAAGCAAAATAGATAAAGTGAATAGTCACAGAAAAGAGAAAAATTAAGTTTTTCCATAGAGCAATTCTTTAGGGTCTTTCTTATCTTCTTATACTTCTTTATTTTACTAACATGGTTATAACATTATGCCATGTTTGTATACAAATACATAATTAAAATATACCAATAGAGAAATGGTGTGTATATGTTTTTATGTCAACTAGAGTGCAGACTTGCTCCATAGTCTAACTATAAAATAAGACGTCATATTCTTTTGACCTTCTTAGTTATAAATTTAGTCAATTAATGTTTATGTCATAGTGTACCATGGTTTCTTATCTGCTCATTAGTGTTTAGCTTATAAAAATACAAATGGGTGTGGGAGTACCTGGATACATGCATTTTCTTTCTGAAACAGTTCTGTATTCAATGTTCGTGATGAAACTTCTGTGTGAAGATAAGTGGCAAATTATCTCATCTCCTGTTTGAGAGAACCTATAACAAAGTTAGGGGCTTTGTGTTTGGATCCAGGCTCTTGTCCTCCTGACTGTGGACTGGGATCCATACCTCCGTGCGCTAACCCTGAGGCCTGTCCCTCCCCTGACTACCCCTTGAGATTAAGCTCCTCCCACTCTAACCCCGAGCTAGGAATATATAAATCTAGAAAACATTTTTTAAGGAAAGAAGTCAAAAGATTCCACCTTAAACTGTGGAAATCTCTACCAAAGGAGGTGGTGACAGCAGATTCGATAGATAGCATTAAAAAGGGATTGGATACATTTTTGAATAAAAGGGCATTCAAGGTTATCGTGGATAATTAGAGAGGGAGTTTTTATACAGGGAGAAATCCGATCAGCAGAAGGAATTGTATTTTTTTCCCTTTTGAGACAACTAATCTGCATATTGAAAATATATACAGTGCCTGTAAATTGGTAATCAGTTGGCTGTTTTTAATAATAATAATAGCTGCTGCAGTTAATTAATTGGAGAATTGTTGTGCGCGTGCCATAATCCAGCCCCTTCAGTGGTACTGATGGAAGCATGGTTTCTGTATGTGGCCTCAGTGCCTTAATGCGGGGGAGCAAAACTTTAGCAGCAACGTTATCGTAGGGAAGAAAAACTCCAGCAGCCGATTTTCGGCACTTACGCAATTTACAACATGATATTTAGATAGGGGCTTTGTTTGCTTAAAAAGAGTTAGGATTTATGATTTTACTAATTAATTGATTAACCATTAAGGTGCCAAAATGTATATCTTTTTTCTTTTTCTTTTTCGTCATATATAGATTTCCGCATACAAGCAAGTGGAGCACTGGCCTACTCTTCCAAATGCTCCACAACAAGGACACTTAGACATATATCTTGTAACCTCTTTACTGACACTAACAGGCTCTGGTATGGATGATCTCCTTATTCTGCAGGTATGGGTTGTCTCCATCATGCTGCTTGCAGTTTTTAATTATTCTGGACAAATTCCTCACATGGTCTTTCTTAGATCTACTTAATTCAACAGAATCCTTTCCTCTGTCTTTCCCATGACTTCCTTGGGTTGAGCCATACCTGAGCTGTATCCACCTATTTTTGGTAATGGTATATTGTGATGAGCTAGAGCCTTCCACTTAATTGTCATGCTAGAACCTGCAGGCTCATTGTGATGCTAAAGCCTGTTAACACCTACCTAGCTGGACTGGGCATATGGATTTATTCAGCCCCTGGATCACACAAATGCCTCAGATTACTTTTCCATATCCCTGTCTTACTTTGTCACTGGGTCTGCTATATATTTAATGATGAAAAAGTATCATATTATCAAATATTAGCAACATCTGCTGATAAATATACCTAACAAATTGTTAATAACTACTCATCATGGTCACCTTTATTAACCTTCCACACCTCCCCCCTACCTCTACTCTGCTGTGTTACTGCACACCCATGCCAATCTAAAAATGTTGGCCCTTTACACAAACTGACAATAAATGTGTTCACACTTTCCTACCTTAAACCAACTGTTCTACAACTAACTTTACTGTAGTTTTGTACTGTTCTCTAATTGTACTGTCTTTTGACATGTTGTACTGCTTTTGTAGCTTTGTCTATGACTATGTCATTTTTAACTTTGTATTGTTTTGCAATTTGTAAAGCACTGCGGACAAAAGCCCTATATAAATGTTAATTAATAATTTTACAAATGTTGATAATGTTGAAATTTCTACAGTCTTGATCATATCAAAAATATCCATATTTACCAGGTAATTGCTGATATAAAACCATATTCTATTCCCCTATATATTCCCCTATGTAGCAAATTATACCATGTTTAAGAGCAAAGTAAAACTACCTAGCTATTTTATTCACCCATCAGAGAACCATTGGGAGAGAACTACTACAAGTGACTGTGGCAAGACAAAGCCACAAATCGCAGCAAACATTTCCATTGATTTTCGCACTGCCAAAATATTATGAGTGACTTATTTTGCTGTAACCCTATTCAATTGAGACTTTACTGAGCACTCACAAAATAGGGCAGACAAGTAGAGTAAAAAATAAAGAATAATTTATGCATACTTAATAGCACTCGCAAACAGTCTGAGACGAAGCAACAGTTAAAGTTGCATGATGCAATGCTGCCAGCACTAGAGAGCTATAGTTTATTGAGGGGACTATAAATGTCAACATGTACTGTGAAATACTGAAGCAGAGCATGATCCCCTCCCTTCAGAGACTGGGCCGCAGGGGAGTATTCCAACATGATAACGACCCAAACACACCTCCAAGGCGACCACTGGCTTGCTAAAAAAGCTGAAGGTAAAGGGGATGGACTGGCCAAGCACAACACCAGAAATAAATCCTATTGAGCATCTGTGGGGCATCCTCAAACAGAAGAGAGTACAAGGACTCTAATATCCACCAGCTCCGTGATGTCATCATGGAGGACTGGAAGAGGAAGGCAGTGGCTACCTGTGAAGCTCTAGTAAACTCTATGCCCATGAAGATTAAGGCTGTGCTGGAAAATAATGGTGGCCACACAAAATATTGACACTTTCGGCCCAATTTGGACATTTCCACTTAGGGGTGTAGTCACTTTTGATGCCAATGGTTTAGACATTAATGGCTGTGTGTTGAGTTCTTTTGAGGGGACAGCAAATTTACACTGTTATACAGGCTGTACTCTTACTACTTTACATTGTAGCAGAGTGTCATTTGTCACATGAAAATATATAATAAAATAATTCCAAAAATGTGAGGGTGTACTCCCTTTTGTGATTTACTGTATATATATATAGGGAAGGTGGGAGTCGATGGGGAGGACTAGGAGGGGTAGGTTGGGAGGTGACGTATAGGGAGGGTGGGATGAGCCCTTAGATTTATGTACTCATAGCTCAGGGTCAGAGGGGGAGGGGCAGGATCTCAGGGGTGTAGTGGGGAGGAGAAAGGCCTCCTAGTCAGATCAGGGAGGTATGGATCCAGTCCACAGTCAGGAGGACAACAGGCTGGAGCCAAAACAGGGCCCCTAACTATAGGCCAGAGGAAATGGTGGTAGTACTCCATGCCATCCATGCCCGTGCCACATTTTTACAGGGGGAAGAAAGTTTAGGTTGGCCCCAGGGACAAGGCCTGGAAGGATGTAGCAGCTACAGTCACTGCGGTTAGTTATGCACATAGGGATGTGAAGTCTTTAAGGTATCTTTTAAAGTCGGGCCATGATCAGGAGGATGATGGAGGAGGAGACCAGAGGAGCCACATCTACAAGTGGTGGCCCCAGAGTGTTTGTCTGCTACAAGGTAGAGAATGTTGAAGGAGATAATGGAAACAGGAACTGTCCCCGGAGCTCCTCTACACCGGAATATTACAAACACCCACAAGTACACCAAATGTACACCACACACAAACATAAGTCTAATCACATGGAAATGCTGCACAACAATAAGAATGACATTTCACTAGGAATAGATGGATCATCATCAAGACATTATCACATCCAGTAAAGGATAGCTTCAAACATTAACTGATAAGTGAACCATCCAGGTGCAAGATAACTGCATATTAGATAGATACTGTAGGAACACACATCAATGAAAATATAATATAATACAATGTTGTTAATCATATACCATTCTTCTCTTGTTACAGCTGACAGAAGGTCTGGGTCCACCAAGGAGAGAGGTGGGGGCATCTGCTAAATCGGACCGACCTCCTCCTTCCACATGCCTGGCCAACAAAGACCTCCATGCCAAGGCTCACCTTTGGAGGCCACCATGGGGAGATGCTGATCCTGATGAGATACTGTAGAGACAATATGTGGGGGATACAGGCCACTGTCCCCTCGCCAAGCCTTTGTGGGCTGCATTCTCATGAGGCTCCACAGAGAGACAAGGAAGCACTACGAGCAGGTGGAGTCCTACATGGCCAGGCTGCTCCAGGAAGTGCAGAACCAGAGCGCACTAACCCAGCACAACAAGGACATCAACCAGCATGCTCTCGTTCCCAGCACTGCCTCCTCCACCCTAGAGGCCTTCCCTGCACACCCACAGCCTGGCCACTCCTTGCCTCCCTCCATGCCTCCGCCTCCACCAGTGTTGCTAACTCCAGGTGGGATGGCTCCCCCTGCAAGACCCCTAGAGTAGGGAATTTGCACAGTGGTATGGGGGGTGGGGGCCATGTGGAGGAGGAGATAAGGGCTGTGCCTGAGATGTGACCTTCTCAACAGCAATTCTCAGTGACAATCTATTGGTACAAGTGTTGGCATAATCTAGCCTGGCTACAGAGTATAGATCATGGCTTAGGTGAAAATTTTAAAGCCACTGTCTACCGCCCAATACATGGTCCATTATTCTCATCATTGTGGATACATAGTGTTACTTTTAACTTTTTTTTACAATTGATTGTCACTGAGGAATGCTGTTGAGAAGAGATGGTACAGTCCCTATTTTTTTCTTTCTTTTTTTTCCTTTTTAGGCACAATTCAGGTTCATGAAGGTATTCTCTTCATCTACAAGCAGTGTTTCCAAATAATGTGAGCGATGTATCTACACAGCAGCTATCAGAAAGTCATTACATTAATGACATTACCCTAGCAGAATTATCTCACACACTATTATTTACTCATATATCATGTTCAATAACACCAGTTTGTTGTTAAGTTATACTCCTAGCAATGCAGATCTGATAGGGACTATCAAAGTCCAAAACTGGCCATTTATTTAAACTAGCATTAACACATGTGCTAAAATCTCCTAGAGATATGGTAATAGTACTCTGGCCCCACTGAATGTGGTCACAGCTAACCATTACTTGTAGTGATGGCAAGTGGTTTCAAATAGATAGAGAACATTTTACACTGCTTGTGGATGAAGAGCAGGTGAGTTGGTTTATTGTACAGTATTTCCCACTGTACAATACATACAGATTCTGAGCTTATGACCACTTTTTTTCTTAACACACTGTATGTGTGTTTCTGAATTGGATTACATAATCTATGATTTTAAGCAGCTGTGTATTGGAGCAGATGAAGACATAATGTATGTGTTATGCACATTATTGGTTACTTCCGTTATGTGGAGATTTTAATGATGGTATTTGTCTTCATCTGATTGGGGTGTAAGGACCACATGTGACCCTAGTAGATGCCATGCATCATTATTATTATTATACAGAATTACCTTTACCCCTTTAGGTTTTGTTCCAACCTTTTGTCCTTTCAGATCTGCCCACACCACATCCATGATATTAATCTATGGTCAGATATGTTTAGGACTGTGCTCTGTGTATTAAATAAAGGATGTTTTTGTTATACCATTATAAGAGGTGCTTTGGCTGTCAACCATGTTTTTTTAAAGCCACTGCAAATGGTCTTTGGTACTCATAATTTCTTAATTTGTTTGCAGTTATGTCAGTGCTCTGATTTGAAAGTGATCCGTAAAGTCTTATTAGCATATGGTTTGGGTGTTAGAGTCTCTCGGAGTAACTCAATGTAATGTAATGTACAGTCAGTGTCAAAAGTCAGTGGAAAAGTTAGCCATAAATTTAAATTCTAGCTTGCTGCAGTGACTTGTAGCAGTTCTCTCGTAAAGTTTCTTGGTGTGGGTGATTAACATTGCTAGGTAGAATTTTCTGTGCTACTACGTCGCTACTACAACAGTCGGAATTGCTTTTGATGGGATTAGCATAGGGGCCCATGACATTCTCATTTGGTTCCTAGAGCTGTGTCTCACCCTTAATTTAAGTGAAATGCCTGGTTTGGTGTAAAATAAGAGTGAACACATACTTCCTAAACTGAAATCTTTTCTGACAAGAAAGGATTTACATATGTTGTCTGAGTACAAAGTGAAATCGATTTTATGGTATAATGCAACACTGTTCTAACAGAATAGGGCTCAAAGTAAGTATTGGGAAATTATTATTATCCAGTCTTTGACCTTTTGTATTTGATCCTTGTACATATGACAGCTAATGACACTGTGAATTAATTGGTGCCAGTGAAATTACCTTCTGGTACTTCTGGCCCTCTTGTGCAAATAGAGAATTAGTCTCCAGTTTAGAGGGGTTAAATAATAGCAAATAAAATGGTGGAGAAAAGATGGCTTGATTTTTTCTAGATTGTGAGATGTATCTGAAAAGGAAAAATAATATTTACATCAGATTTTGCTCCAAAGGACAAGCACAAAAATTTGAATAGCCAGTTATCAAATAAAGGTAATTGTTAATATTTTGAAAATGTATATTTTCTGTATGCAGGTAAGTAAGCAAACTTTGACATGTGATAACTTTTGAGTCAGAAGACTAGTCACAAAATTTATGTTTTCAAATTCTGTAATTGGTCATACAACATTTTATTGCTGGTACAAGTGTTTGTGTACAATTTGGATATATATTTATCTTTTAACCTTATAGTTTAGAGGTACAGTTCCAGAACTTACTCAGAATGTTTAATTGAGAGTCAAAATCTCTCTGAGTGAAACAACAGGTCGTTGAAAATAATGCTCCTCCTCCACCCAAAATAATATGATTTAAAACAATGATCTGTATCCCATTTTTGAAAATATATATATTCTATAATTTCAACAAAAGGTTAACTATGGTTAATATTTGTATGTAGGTTAATGATGCTTCCTTAACTAGGCTTTCCAAGATTTTTTTTCATTGATACATTTTAGTATCTCTTGTGCCAGTTTTGGTAATGCATGTGGAATGTTTATTATTTGTGTTCTTTTGTGGCTCAGTATTTAAGTATCAGACCAAACAGAGATTCACGTATTCCAAATGTGTATGTAAATGTAATGAATCACATAAGCTCTTAGCTACCCACAGCTCATAGAAATGCAGAATTTAAACTTATGTAAGTGTTCATTTAAGGATGTATGGATGTTAATAAATTGTAAGGCTCTATATCAGTAGTGGGTAACTTGATGCTGTGAGGGCTGCCAAGAGTTTATTTTTTTTGGATCTCTGCCTGTGTGTTTCAGGTTCTCTCTGCATTAACATGTGAGTTACTCCATAACCTATATTGTGATTGATTCTCGTGTTAAAGCAGAGAGAGATTGAAATCCTGAACTGATGGTGGCCCTCGTGAAACTGAATTGCCAATTGCTTTTCTATTTCAACATTGGCTGCTACTGCTCACTCTTATCTCTCATTTCCTGCATTTCAATCTAGACTAAAATACCCTTGGACAGAATATCAACTCTAAATCTCAATAATGTTCCCTCATTGTACGCAACAATGGCTGCCTAATGTGGACCTGTTTTTTTGTTCATTACACTAATTTTAAATAGTTAATGTTTTGCAGCTGGTCTCAAAATCCCAATGAGATCATCTGTCAGGCCCTGAACCTCTTGTGTGCAAGTTATAAAGCAACATAATTTATTAACACAGCCAAATCTGCACTCACCAAATAAAATAAAAGCAGGCTCTGCTATATTATTTCAACCATCCACTCATTATCCTCCCTTACTTTGGTGATCCTCAGTTATGGTGGATAATCTTTACTAAACAAATATGAGGAAATATTGAACAATTGGGTTGCTAATTTAATGAGTTTTGATGTCTACAATCAACCAACATGTTTTGTACAAGGAGATTTCATCAGGGCACTTGATGAAATATTTTGGTCCCTTATGAAGTTGCCTTGTTTCCTCTGATTTGTTTTTATAAGAGTTTGACTGCAATTGAGTTTTCCCCCTATCTATTACAAGCAACATCAGCCTGTAACCTTGTATTGAGATAAAAAGGGGAAAGCCATAGAGAACACTTTATCATAAACAACAAGACATTTCCTTTTCATTATATACAAGGAATGTCAACCTTAATTTAATTCACCAAATATCAACTTATTTTAATCATAATAGTTTATACAATGATCTTTGGTACTTCATAGTTATGAAAGATGGACCATTGCAATGACCTTTAAACATATTACTGAAGGTGACATTCTTCCAAATAATTTTCAGATTCTACTGAATACTAATACAAGTTTTCAGTCAACTGTTAAAAAGCATTGGCTATGTAACAAAAAGTAGAGTTAAGTCCTATTTTTGAACACTATGTAAATTTAAATTAGTTAAGTTAATGCAGTTGCAAACTTTCAAAATTATAGAACCTGGGATATGAATAAATTAACAAGCTTGTTATTTCAATTATAAGCAGTTGGATTCCTCATGACACAAAGAGTCATTTTTTTCCCATAATTGTATGTTTCATGAAAATGTAAGGATCCTGGAAATTGCATTCAATAGATTATTACTTTGACTTCAATTGACATTTAAGAGTTATAAGTTTATCATGGCTTGCATTTTTAATTACCATTGCTTCCTGTGTTCACCAATTTTTTAAATCCGTTTTCAGTATGTTTTCCGAGTGGAGAAGAGCATTTGACTATATGCTCCTATCTATAGACTTTTGTATTTTGTATAACTAGCGACTTGCCTGTCAAAAAATGATGGTCAATAAAATTATACTGGGAATGCTGTTTGCCACACAATGTGAGTCTTAGACATTTGTATTCTTTGTCAAAAACGATCCTAATAAAGTTAGATAGGATTTGTATGTCCATTCTGCCACTGTTAGTAGTAAATAAAGTTTATTCAACTTGAAAAACGTCATGATGTCATGACGCTGGGCATCACTGTGTTTTCAATTAGATCCAATCAAGGAAGCGTTCTACAGGCCTTAAATAGGCCTAAAACGCTGTTAGAAGTTAAAAGCCTTTGAAAATGTCCCCGTGGAGGGACAAAACGGCCTGTTGGCATCATTTTTTGCAACTTTCTGAACCTGGAAACGCTGGAAGTTAAGTACAAACACTCTACATACACTTTGGAGTGTATCTTTTCCTTTTGTACAAATTATATGGGCTCTACTATCTCTTATTTATGTATTGTTATATATCCAACATCTTTGCTTACTTATAGCTAATAGAGAGTCTATGGAGAACTATATTGGAGAGCTCTAACTACTGAACAGCAAGTATATTGCTATATGTGTGTTGTTTAGCTCATATCCAATAGTGCCATTGTTCTCTTGCAATACTCCATATTACAGTGGACCTGCAGAGCCTTTGATTTATGCTTGTCTTGTCTTCCAGTTTATTTAAGTATTTTTCCAGGTATCAGATTTCACTTTTATGTATATCAATTTTTATATATATATATAGATACCACCCTTTTTTATATATCACTGCACTATCCTATGATTATCAGTATATCCTGTATCAACAGGAGTACCAGTATATCCTGATTTATGAGGATCTTGCAGCATAGTCTATGGTATTAATACAGAATATCACCACATATCTTACTACTCATACCTCATATGATTAGAGTATCTATGTATCATATTTATACATTTTAATCAGCGTAGTTTCCGGATCAATAGTATCCAATAAAGTTTTTTTCTTTTTTTTTAAATAATCTTTTTTGATATATGAAGGGGTGTAAATCACCGAGGATACTACCTATATAGATCATTATTTTTCTATATTCTAAACAGGATAAGGGGCAAACTTGTGAGCTTGAGAACATTTCTAGTATAAGTGCAATTCTAGTAAAAGTGTAGGAGTTTAAATAAAAGGAGGGACTTCAAAGAAAACGGTGAAGGAAAAAAAAAAATATACATATATATATATATTTTTTTTTTATTATTATAAAACTTTATACAAATGTATTATTTTTTATTCTTGTTTATTTTTCCCACTGAATTTTTGTAGACAATAATAATAATTATGAATCAGTCCAGTGGCAACCTCACTCAGTGTACATCTTGTCATATGTATGCAATACTGGAACAGATGATCCAGGGTCCATACCTCTGTGAGAGGTGTGAGCATATTGCCTCTCTGGAAGCTCAAATTGGAGAACTGGAGAGGAGAATTGCAGTACTTAGTGATATTGCTCCACTGGAAAGGGAGTTGGTGCTCACTGAGCAAAGTTTAGCCTGGTCTAGCATGGAGGGTGGAGCTGGGGCTAGTGGGGATGTCCAGGGAGGTAGCTGGGTTACAGTTTGAAGGGGAATCAGGGGGAACAGGAGGAGGCAGGCCAGTTCTGAGTTGGCAAACACTAACATATTTGCCAGATTGAGTGAAACTGTTGGGGATGTTCATTCAGGAATGGCAGTGCTGTTCCCCCTAACAGCCGGTAGAACAGTTCGCTGGAGGAGTGGGAGGGCAGAATAGACAGAGCAACAGACAGGTTTTGGTGGTAGGGGACTCTATTATTAGGAAGGTAGACAGGGTGATTTGTCACCCAGATTCCAGCAATCGAACAGTTTGCTGTCTCCCAGGTGCTCGGGTTCGGCATGTTGTGGATCAGGTAGATAAATTATTGGGAGGGGCTGGAAATTAACCAGCGGCCGTGGTACACATTGGTACCAATGACAAATTTAGTGGAAGATGGAGTGTACTAAAGAATGATTTTAGAAATCTAGGGAATAAGCTGAAGGCAATGACCTCCAAGGTAGTATTTTCTGAGATCCTACCAGTGCCACGTGCTAGCCCAAGGAGGCAGAAGGAGCTTAGGGTAGTTAATGCATCACTAAAGATGTGGTGCACTAAGGAGGGTTTTGGGGTTTTAGAGCATGGGGCTAACTTCTCACTTTGGTACAATCTCTACAGCAGGGTTGGATTGCACCTTAATGATAAGGGAGCTTTTGTGCTAGGGGATAGGATGGTAAAAAGTCTGGAGGAGTTTTTAAACTATTAGATGTGGGGAGGGAATAGATATAAGTAATGGGGTAGAAAGTGTAGAGGGTATAAGGGATGAATTAACAACTCATAGGGGAGGAGATGGGGGGAGGGGTAGTATAGTCAATAGGGAGGTATTACTCAAGTATAGTGGCAGGCCCACCAAACTACAAACTCATAGCATAAGGTGTATGCTTGCTAATGCCAGAAGCTTGACAGGAAAAATGGGAGAGTTAGAATTATTAGCAATTAATGAAAAATGGGATTTAATAGGCATTACCAAAACATGGTGGGATGAATCTCATGACTGGACTGATAATCTGGATGGTTATAAACTATTTAGGAAATATAGGGTCAATGGAAAAAGAGGAGGAGGGATTTGTCTGTATGTTAAGCCTGAATTTAAGCCTATAGTCAGAGAAGATATTTATGGTGGAACTAGCGATAATGTTTAATGCTTGGGGGTAGAGTTAAATAGCGGAGCAGCAAATTCCAAAAGAATATTAAAAGGATTATGCTATAATCCCCCAAATATAGCTGATAGTGAGGAAATACATGTTACATATTGGAAATGCAGCTAAGCATGGGCAAGTTCTAATAATGGAAGATTTTAATTACCCTGAAATAAACTGGGTAAATGAGACCAGCAGTTCAGCTAAGGGGAGCAGGTTCTTGAGTACACTCAGGGATCATTATCTGGCCCAGGTTATACAAGAGCCTACTAGAAATGAGGCTATCTTGGATTTAGTTATCACAAATAATATCGATATAGTATAAAATGTTGAAATAGGGCAACTCTTGGTAAATACAAATACAAAGTATAGACTGGGACAAAGAACTGGCAGGTAAAAATACTAAACATAAATGAACAACATTTAAATCCTTACTAAATATACATACTTATCACCATATACCAAGTGGGAATAAAATTAAAAGGAGTAAATCGCATCCAATGTGGCTTAAAAATTATTTAAAGATCAAGATACGGAGTAAAAAAACAGGCATTTAAATTATACAAACAAGAGGGGAGAGAGACAGCTTTACGGGAGTACAAGGAAATCAACAAGGTTTGCCAAAGGGCTATTAGACTGGCTAAAATAGAAAATGAAAAATGTATTGCAAAAGAGAGTAAGACTAACTGTAAAATATTTGTTAAGGATATTAATGGGAAGAAGGCAAGGAAGGAAGCTATAGGAACATTACAATGTGACACAGGCCGTCTGAAAAAGAGTGACCAGGAAAAGGCAGATGAGCTAAATACCGTATTGGTCCGAATATAAGCCGCACCCGCACCTGTAAAATTTAAGGGAAAAAAAATGAAAAAAGATAGTACTCAAATATAAGCCGCACCCTTAAAATTGGAGAGAAATGTACTCTCTTCAAGTGATCAGCCATTGCAAGAAACAGGCTTTCTAATTAGTACTGTAGCTTCTTTTGCAGGTTACAGGCCTTACAGGATGTTAGAATCACTAAAACCGTAAATCGCTATTCAATTGCTATAATACCACAGTCTCAAGCATGCAAAGCGTCACCGTTAAATCGCAGTTGTGCAAATCGGCAGTAATTTTACGTTCTCAAATCGCTATTCAATTGCTACAATACAGTTCAAGCAAGCGTATCGGCAGTAATTTTACTTTTGCGAATATAAGCAGCACACGTAACTCGCAAGCTCGCAAATCGGCAGTCATTTTTTTACGGTTACGAATATAAGCCACACTCGTAACTCGCGAACTCAAAAATCGTAAAAAGGGTGAGGCTTATATTCGGACCAATACGGTAGGTTCTTTTCTTCGGTATTCACAAGGGAGGTACCAGTGGTTGGGTCAGTGCACCATAATGGGGCTACACTACCTTCACCAAATAACTGGTTAACGCAGGATGAAATCCAAAAGAAGTTGAAAAAAATAAATGTTAATAAAGCCCCGGGTCCTGATGGAATAAATACAAGGGTACTGAGGGAACTGGGCTCTGTAATAGCCAAACCATTATATTTAATTTTTCAAGATTCAGTCAACACAGGATCTCTACCAGATGATTATAGAAAAGCAGATGTGATACTTATATTTAAAACGGGAGCAAGAGCAAATCCAGGGAATTATAGACCAGTGAGCCTCACTTCTGTAGTAGGAAAGCGTTTAGAAGGGTTAATAAGGGATAATATGCAAGAATATGTCTATTTGAACAGGATTATAAGTAGTAGTCAACATGGATTTATGAGGGATAGGTCATGTCAAACAGATCTAATTAGTTTCTATGAGGAGGTTAGTAGGAACTTGGATGAAGGCAACTCAGTGGATATAGTCTATTTGGATTTTGCATTAGCTTTTGATACAGTGCTACATGGGAGACTATTGTGCAAACTAAGAGTTACAGGAATTGCAGTAAATATCTCCTCATGGATTGAGAGCTGGCTAAAAGACATGAAGCAAAGGGTTGTTGTAAATGGAACATACTCTGATTGGACTAATGTTGTAAGTGGGGTTCCTCAGGGTTCACTATTAGGTCATCTACTTTTTAAGATATTTATTAATGACTTAGAGGTGGGACTGGAAAGTAGTGTCTCCATTTTCGCTGATGACACAAAGTTGTGCAAAGTAATTAAATCAGATAATGATGTGCTTTCCCTTCAAAGGGATCTACATAAAATTGAGCAATGGGCATCTAAATGGCAGATGAGATTTAATACGAATAAATGTAAAGTTATGCATCTGGGAAGGAAAAGTAGCCATGCAATTTTTAATCTTAATGGTGCAAATATAGAGGTACTTGTGGACAACCACCTAGGTAACAGTGCTCAAAGCCAAGCAGCAGCTGCAAAGGAAAATAAAATATTAGCATGTATTAAGAAGGATATAGAAGCAAGGGAAGCAAATATAATTCTGCCACAATACAAATCTCTTGTATGCCCTCATTTGGAATATGGAGTACAATTTTGGGCACCACTTCATAAAAAGGACATTTTAGAGCTAGAAAATGTACAGAGGAGGGCAACAAAACTAATAAGGGGAATGGAGGGGCAAAGTTGTGAAGAAAGACTAACCAAATTAAGCTTATTTTCTCTAGAAAAAAGGCGTCTAAGAGGAGATATGATTACATTATATAAATACATCCAGGGTCAGTATAAAGAATTGTCAATGGAGCTTTTTGTGCCAGGAGGTTTTCCACTGACAAGAGGACACCCCTTGAGGTTAGAAGTAAAAAGAATCCATCTTCAAGAAACAAAATTGTTCTTCATAGTAAGGGTGGTTAATCTGTGGAATACTGTGGTTAATCTGTGGAATACTGTATCTATGGTGACAGCGGATTTGATAGATAACTCTAAAAGGGGACTGGATTTATTTCTAATTAAGAAGGGAATTCAGGGTTATCTTGGATAATTAGAGAGAGTGTATTGATCCAGGGAGAAATCCAATCGCCGGTAACTGTGGTCAGGAAGGAACTAATTTTTGTGTTCTTTGAGACGATTTGCTAAGTTTCACTTGTTTTTTTTTTCTTTTTGTCTTCCTCTGGCTTAATTAATAATTAAATAAAATAAATAAATAAATAGTTGATTAATAATGAATTAACAATTAACAACGAATTAATTAATAACTAATCTCATATTGCAGATCAGAGGAGATCTTAAAAGGTTGAACTTGATAGACTGAAAGTCATTTTTCAACCTTAATTAAATTACTATGTAACTATGTAACTATGTAACTATGTAACTATGTAACATAATGGTTTGTAATGCAACATGTATTTAAAGTACTGTTAATCCACATATGTATTGAATCCAGAGGAAGGCAAACAGTAAAGAAAAAAAAAACATGAAAAATTAGCCAATTTGTATCAAAGAAGGGAAAAATGTATTCCTTCCTGACCCCATTAACTGGCGATCAGATTACTCCCTGGATCAATACTCTGTATTTAATTATACATTTAATTTTTGCAACAAATGATTATTCCCCCACTATCATGAATCCTTAATTATATACAATAAAACTACTTTTGTGACCTTTGAAAAAACAATTTTAGCATTAAAAACATGAAGTTAATGTATTCAACTTTAATCAGTATAATAGTAATACATGCAATGTAACTGTTTTGTGGGACCAATCCTGGCAAAATGCCACTTCCAAGACATTACAATACTTTTTTTGTTTTTGCATGTCCAAGTGGTTCCCTTAAAAAGAGCCCAGCAGACTTGTCTTTGGGATATAACCACTGTTTATTCTTGTTGGGATTATTTTCTCCAGTTCTTTTTTCTTGTTGTAAATTTGTAAAATTGTACATAGAGTTTCCTATGTGAAATAGTGGTCCTCTAAAAAGAGCACTAGTGATATCAAATTTTGTATTTGAAATTAAACCACTGTTCTCTATATTTACAAAACCTCATAGTACACAATGTTTTTGGTAAGAATGCATCCATTGTGTAATAGATCACCCTGACTTGGTTTGTCTTCAATTGAAACTTTAATATCATCTGGATTTGTGCATTTTGAATAAGCAACATTGAATTGTCCATATGCAAAAAAAAGGTTCCTGTAAAAAAAAATACCCACAGACTTAAAAGTTTGTCCTTGGGATTTATTTATGGTCATGGCAAATGCCATGATAACTGGAAATTGTCTCCTTTGAAGGACAAAAGGCAAACCACTCTCTCTTGGAGCCAAATTAATTCTTGGTATAAAAACTTGTTCACCTTTATGGGTACCAGTCATAATTTCTGCATGTATGAAATTATCTGTTAAATCGTGCACAATTAATCTGGTCCCATTACAAAGTCCTTTTTTGGATTCATATTTCTCTATAGCATGACAATTGCCCCTTTTTTCAATTGTAAAACATGTGGTGGCATTCCAGATGGTGTTAAAGAATTATTAAATTCTATACTAAAGTTAGATTCACTGTCTTTATCATCAGCCAGAACTGAATCTGCACTGTAATAATATTTTTGGGAATGCATTTCATTATTTAAATTCAAGGCATCTATATTTTTGGATGTTAATATCACTTTATTTGCAATGTCTGAGTAAACGTCAATATTGAGAGAGTTTAGAAAGATTGCCGATATGAGTGATTCCTTGCAAACCATTTGTGATGGAATTTCAATGGTATCATCGGGAAAATCATTTATTTGTGGATGTTTTCCTTCTCCGATCTGAATGAGCCAATCAATGAATTCATTTTGCCCTTCAGATCTCATATTTAATTCTAATTTCAGGAGTGTAAATATTTTCCACAGTATACTTGTCTTGATACATGTTTCAATGATGTCAGTCCTATTTCCATGTGGCACAACAGGTAATGTGTGCCTACAATCTCCTCCTAACAACATCACCTTTCCACCAAATTATTATACATCACTTCTTTTAATAATCTATCAATACATTGCAAGGCATGACATGACATCATTGTTGTCACATCTATGATAATTAATTTACTTTTTTTACATTTTTTGGCTTGTAAAGAATTCAGTCAAATATCTGACACTGATGTTTCTAAAATGGGAACTGGCAGTTTAAATCCACTATGCACAGTTCTGCTACCTCCCAACAAAAGTGCAGCAATTCCAGTCATCAAACAACTGTATAGATACAGTACGTTTTTCCTGATCCATTAGGGCCATCTAGATAGAAATAATGGTCTTTGATCATTTCATCATCTGTAGCATTTGTGATGGCATTAAATGCTTGCAATTGTAAAGTATTTTAAGTTGCCAAATTTTCTTGTGTTTTTTGGTTTTGAACCTGAGTGTCATAATCATCAAAGTTGATGTCATCTATAAATCCTGTATCAGTAAATTAAAACTTGCACAATTTAATCCATGAGCAAGAAATATTTCTTGAATTTCCATTAATGCTTTTAAGAGTATGGGCTCATTGTAACATTTCAAGAAGTCTTCACACATATTTAATTTAAATGCATCAGGTACAATGCATAAGGTACATTGCAAAATATGCAAATTAATGCAAATTGTTCTCTCATTTGCTTTGGCATTTGACATAGTTCTGCTTCTTCCAGACACCTCTCCCATTCTGTATCATCTGCTATGAAGTTTTGCTGTCTTGCAGCTAATAGGAAAGTATCATAAACTATGTCATTCACTGTGCGTAAATGTCCATAACTTTGTGCACCAGGAACATGTAAAAGAAATAATCTTAATCTGAAACGTTCAATGACTCTTGGACTGACGGTATAAATTTGTGGTATAATTTTATGAGTAACTCTTTTTCGTGGTCGCCATTGGCCATTTACAAATACATAGTGATATGGATTCTCAATGTATAAAAATTGTCTGGCCTCGGTGTCCTGGCAGTTTAATCGAAACCAAGCAGTAAGTGTTGTTTCTCGATGTTCCCTTTGGGCTAAGGCAGATCTGTCGTTGCCTGCAGTAAAGCAAACAAACTGACTTTGTGGAAAATGTACAGCTAATCGATACACAGCATGTGACCGAGCATGCATCTCAAATTTCAGAGGAGGCCACATTGCTTCTGGAGCACTGACATACCGAGCATCTAAATAACATGAAAGTTTGTCATGTAAAATTGGATTTTCCTTTTCGTTTTGTGCACCTTGAACAGCAACAGTTGCTTATCATATACTTTATATATATATTTATATACATATTTGATGGATTTAATAGAAGTAAAAGCTTCCACATTTATGTGTGCATTGTACATCATCAGCAAATGTGGATTGTATGGAACTACATATCTATTATCGTCCTTTTGGCCACGGATAGTAATTGTTTGTCCTTCTCTTCTTTTATACAAAGGGTATCCATGACAATAAGCATACGTTTGCATTTGAAATAGTTTTGGGAACTCTTTTGTACATTTTTTATTTTCCATACATGGTGAATTTGGATTGATATCTCCACATGGACCATGAATCATTCTGTGTGTTACAATCTCATAAAGTTTGAAATATTTTCCTGGTGTGGGAATTCAGCAGTAATTGCTGCATCCACTCTCTCTGCAGTATTCAATTTATGTTTTTCCTGCAGGATTAAAAGTATGTGTGCATGTGGCAGGCCTCTTTTTTTAAATTCAATAGTATAAACAAAAGCCACACAGATATATCATGTATTAACAAATTGAGTTTTATTTTGAATACTTTTGCCACCAAATCTGGTCGGACAAAAGTATTTTGTCCAAGATTCAAATTTTCCCTTATCTCTGGCCATAGTGGATTACATGTGAATGTAGTGAATAAATCTGGTTTCCAAATTTAGTGACAATAGCCATGGCACCATTATATCTTTCTCGCATATAGCGAGGCGATCCTTAGAAAGTGGATGGCAAAATGATTGCTCGTCCAGCTGGAATATTTCTGTTGGTAGCCAATTCAGCAACATAATCCATCAATCCACAACATTGTTCTATGCAAAGCTTACTCTGTTGAAATTTTATAAATTTTAGATTATTTGCTTCGACTTGTATATAGGAATTAATAATCCATTGTTGAGTGAGTTTGCCCCCACATAAAACATGATTAAAATAATCCTGAATAGCAGTTTGTGCCACTTTATATTCCAGCATAGAAATATTGCTTCTAACACGAACTTTACTAGTGGGATAACTTTGCAATTGTTCTTTTGGTTCCCATACTGGCTCACCATTTGGAAAGACAATGGGCTATGTCATTGGATCCAAATTATAACTTAATATATTTATGTTTATATAAGGTAATCTGCATTGCATGGAAATATTCTAATATCCATCTGAAAAGGTGGTTCACCATCCTCATTTTTAAAGACCATGGCAACCTTATTTACTGTTGGTAAATTATACAGTTTTTGACCAGTATTGCAATCTCTTGGCAATTTACTTATTTGAGCATGTTGCTGTTGTTCTTTTTTAACCTGTGCTAATTGTATGCTTGACTTTATGGGTTGTTGGCCATAATTTTATCCAGCTGTTCAAAGACGATGCACAAACACTGTTTATTTTCTGGAAGCGTTATCCTTTGTTCAATAGCTTCCATTGTATCTAAGAAATGTAACTGTGCAAATTTCCTTTGCTCTCCTTCTTGTGGGTGTAAATGTGAAGTGCAGTGGTAAATTTGTCCTTGAACTCTAAAACTATATGGAAAATGTCCTAGGACATTTTCTGCTAATGTAGCACCTAAAACTAAATTGCACTGTTATAAGACCTTATGGTTTTGTTTTTTTAAATTGGTATAATTTGGAAATGTTGGTTTGCTCATTATACTTTGTAAGTAATCTGGAAATGTGTGTCTTTGTGGAAGTCTTACCTTACCTTTCTGACAGCAACTAATGAAGTCTCCATCAGTTGGTCTTTCCTTAAGAAAATGACAGGTCCCACAAAACTGACAAAGCACATTGAGTAATCCACAATAATGAGTGTCTACTATTAGTGCTGTAATTAAAGCATTATCCTGAGCTTCGTCAACATAGATATCACTATAACTTTCTATATCTACATTGGTGTCATGTGCATGAACATTGATGTCATGAGGCACTATTGGATCATTAAGCAATGTTTCACAGACATTTTTGTTTTACTTTTACTTTTCTTTGAAGCTCCAGCACACTCACTTTGTGCTTTCTTACTCATTTTTCTTTTATTTAAAAGTCTCTGTCAGTCTTCTTCTCTTAAGCGTTGGGAAGTCTCGAGGGACTATGCATCTCTCCACCTTTGCTTCCTTTCCCTTGCCGCTCCTCTTTTGCGTTCAATCCTGTCTTCTCCATTTTCTGATATTGTAATCTGTAATTGTAAATACAGGTGTAAGATGTAATGTTTTTTGTATTGTACATATTGTTTATTACCTACTCTCAATGCAAAAGCTAAATAGCATTAATGAAAGAATGTAATGATCTGAAAAGCATTTTACATTTTTCCATGAAATAAATTAATCTGCTATGTTTTTTTTATTGCATTCATTAAAAAGGAAAGCGCTGAACATATATATATTTATAATTTTTGTTGTTGTAATAATGAATTATTAAGTCATTAATAAATGAATAAATGTTAATGAATTAATCAGTAACTGACATCAATGGTAAACTTAAATTGGTAATTATGTTTTCCTAAAGAAGGGCAAACCGAAAGCGCTATGAGCAATGTATAGTTCATGGTTAAAATAATGTTCAATTTTGTTATTTAATTAATTAATAAATCAATGAACTCATGAGGTGTAATTTGCGTTCTTTAAAAGTTAATTAGATAAGCATATATGTATGCATAATTTTTATTATTAATTAATCATTAAATACTAAGGGCCTCATTCATTTGCAATCTGTGCAATGGAATAGGGCTCTATATATATACATAGCATATGTTTGATACCTAATTTTTGAGTTGGTGAAGACCTTGGTTTGGATAGATGTTCAGTAAGTAATAAGTTATTTTAAAAAAATATGGTATGTCCTTATATAGAGCCCTATTCAATTGGGCAAGTCGCCCAAGAGGTAAGCCTTAATATATTAATAACATAAGCGCATTTTTACATTTTTTTTTCAAATGTTTTGTTAATGATTACTAATTAATAATTAATAAATTAATGAACATTACTAATTAATTAATCTATGAATAAATATATTACAAAGAGCTAAGCATGAAAGTTTTCATAAACTAAAGGCAGTGTAAATTATAAGTTTGTTTGACAATTGTTGTAACTATTATTATATGCCTTTTAATTAATATAATTATTTATTAATGATTATTAATATAAATTAATATACTTTACCTATTTCTAATTAATATTCAGCAATCAGTACCCTGAAGAGCTAACAATCTCTTTGGATTTTCCGGCAGCAGTAAATGTCCACTCAGACTGTCATCACCTGAGGAGAAAGTGGGAGCTCTCTATATATATAGGCTGCGTACGCAAGACAAAACCATTTTTTTCGGAGGGAAAGCCGCCATTTTAGAATCTTAATGTGTAAATTTGTAAGTTAGTGTTGTAAAATGGCGGCGTTAGTGTGTTTTACGCATTTCGCAAGCATTTTGCGATCTTCCTAGTAGTATTTTTTCTACCTCGTACGTCGCTGGCTGTTTTTTGCACGGTTTGGGGTCATGTAGCCTTGTATTCATTGGTTAAATTGGACTTAAATTCACATTCCACCTCACTCCCAGACGTTCTGGCTCTTCTCCTGTGCTGTGTGCGATGTTTTTGTTGTATTTGGTTGTGTATTTTTTTGTGTTTTTCGTGTTTTTCGTCAGCTGCTTGAAGCCTAAGGCGATCCTGTGTTTTGTAAGTGTTGGAGGCTAAGCCCTGCGTGTTTCAATATGTCATCGGCTCACCTTGCTTCGGCGCTCCTTTCTGGCTATGTGCTGCGTGTTTCATTACCTCCACTGCTCACCTCGCTTTGCAAGGCTGCCAGGCAATAAGCGCCTTTGGCGCTCATCTCTTAAGTACTCTGAGTTAACGGCTCGCCTTGTACGCACCACGCAAAGCATGACAACGTTTCATAGTTATACAATTATATGTGATTGTTGTGACGGATGGCACCAGATTGTGCTGGTATACAAAATCTCATATTGGCACTGTATTTAACACATGCAGAAATAATCTAGAAATGTTAGTGCAAAGCTTGGGAAGAATGAAGGTATTTGGGACAAACAACACTTCCTCCATGAATCCATTAGGTCTGGTTATCCTGTGTGTATATGAAAAGATTATGTATTTGAAGGTGGGCTACACTTCTGTCAGGTGAACTTGAAAATATAGAAAATCAAATATTAATATTATTATTATTATTACTAGTGACTTGCCTGTCAAAAATGACGGTGCAATAAAATTGTAAGGCAGGTAATGCTGTTTGCCACAGACATTAAATTTTTCGGTGGTCTGAGTTCCTTCGGTGCTCATTGCAAGCCTCATATTTAGTCATTGCGTGTTAGATGTATTTTTTCAAAGTCCCGCTTCTGTGGCTGTTTGTAACCGCTTGTGAGGCGCCGTAGAGCCTTCACCTCCGCAAATGCGGCTCCACCTTCTCAAATGCGAGGGACGCAGTTCTTGCAAGCTCGCTTCACAACAACTATTATATGTGATTATTATTATTATTATTATTATTATTTGCAATGCCACAACATGTACTGTGGTGCTATACAGGGGTTAAGTACGAGGCAAAAACAATTTCAACACATTTCAAAGAGTGTTCATAGTGCTTTCCCTAAAATAATAAGCAAGAATGAAAACTCGCAAACTTACAATCTATAGGTATTCTACTGTAGTCTAGCTGTTACAATTGAAGATCACTGCAGACTGATAAAAGCTTCACATCTTATAAAATATGTAATAATGTAACAACATTAGCCACTATAAGACAGGGAAATAAAAAAGCATTTTAAAGAAAATCTTATATTTATATGACTCTGTCATGGGGTTTCAATTTTAGGATGGGGGGTTACTAAGCATTTCAAGTGGTGAGATGCCCACCCCACTACTTATTATGCACTATTTACCATGGGAAAAAATTCAATCACAGCCCTTCTCACAATATCTCAGCCACTTGAGTATGCTAGGAAATTCCATCCCTAGACTGCTAGTCTGTGTGTAAATTGAGGGGGAGTGTTATAATATGGAGGCTTACTCATCCATTGCTTTTTACTGTCAAGTATACTATTTGCACATTATCAAGTTCTTCAATAGAGCATACTATAATTATGAAACATCTATGGCACTTTAATCTTTTTAATTAGTCCTTGGGAAAGGCTAAGTCACATGCAGCACATTCATTGATTACATCCCCCTACTATAAACAAGTAGATGGTTTAGCTCCAATTTACTTTGTTTGAATAGTGAAACATTAAAAAAGAGACATGCTCAACATGTAGGCAACTTCACTGAACACAATGCATGGAAGGTTATATCACTAATTAATGGCATTGATATTTGATCAGCATTCATATCTTTTGTCATTTTGTGTGTGGATCAGAAAGTCTGACTTGCTCAAAACTGGAAATGACAATGTTAGTTTACTGTGGGAATTATTTTTTTTTAAATAGCATTCAATTCACAAAGCACTTGTTATTACCTAATTACCTAACTCAGGTTTTTTTTTTAATAATAACAATTGTAATTATATTTATTTAAATGTGTATTTTTCATTTCTGAATAACTGGGAACTTTATTGTGTCACTTTATTGTTCTGACTTAAATTAAACTGTCCTTTGTAAAAATATATCAATCCGTATATTAAGAGAGGCTGGCAGCTATGAGACAGAACTTTATAACGAGAAACTGTCATTCAGCCGATAAAGCAGGTGTAAAACTGTGGCAGCACACACCACATAAATATACCACTCGAGTATGCCATATGTTGGGGTTTGATCAAATACAGAATTAGTTTTAATGGACATAACTCGTCCTATCTGCAGCTTTCTGGATCTTTGTAGCAGTTTGGTATATAAATGTAATTTACCACAACAACAAAAATCCCAACTCTTTGAGTTTTTCATCTTTTTATTATTGGACCTTTATATTAAATAACATGTTCTATTATGTAACATGTTCTATATTGCTTTGTTCCAGTGATAAACCCTTTTTTCTGATTATGGAAGCTTTTTTTAATATATTTTACCTTCTTCTGTTATATATTTCTTTGTTGTCATAGCAGATAAAAAAGAAAGCTCTGGGCTATTTGAAATCTTTTTTTATTAGTTTCATCTTTAGAAATGTATGGAACTCAAAGCTAATCCATATGTTGCCTTGTAATATGCCCTACAAAATCACACAACCATCTGTTTGCTAGAGTTCATAACCTTTCCTTTTATTTTTGTCTCCTGACTAACCTTCTGAAAAATTTCCAGGTTAGTTGTACACAATAATGCACAATGAAATATTTTACAAATAGTGTAAGAGAATGAGATTGGAGATATAGTTGCAAACAAAGATTTGTTTTATCACTGGGTCTGTTACAGCAAGAAGCAAACAAACAAGCAAAGACTTTTTCTAACAAAAAAGTAAATAGTTCAAATAATCCCCTTTGAGCACTTCTGTAGAAAACAGATTGAAAACGTCAGACAATTGAACATGCATTAACAGACAATTTTGCTCATTTAATGAATGTAGTTGTCCAAACACTAGTATTAGCCACACAGGAAAACCTAATAGTTCCTGAAGGTAAAAAGCAAAATAGTGCCCATGCTATTTAAAACTTCTTTTCCCTTCTTTTTTTTTCATTTTTTCCTTTTTTTCCTTTTGTAATGTAAAATAATTTTTCTTAGATAATCTAACATTTCTCCTTGTACATATGTAGATGACTACTGTTTCAACTCTGTACAGAAAGAATGTAGCTTCCAGAATGCTTTTCGTAAGATAACATTTAAGGCATTTTGACCTTACATTAAACTGAAAAGATGTTTTTTTTTACTCAAAGCAGGTGTAATTTAAAATTATTTCATTTGGAGAATATAACATTTCTTCCTGCACAGATATAGATAAACACTATTTCAACTCTGTGCACAAAGAGTTTAGCTTCTAGAACACTTTTCCTAAGAGAAAATGTGAGGCATGTGAACCATACATTAAACAAAAAAAAATGCAAAACTTCTTTATCCGTCATCCAATCACCTGTTCTGGACACATTAAGATGTTTTCCAAAAAAATGTGCTGCCGTCTCTGTATTCCCCTTGCCTCAGTTTTAATTTAATTTGCAGTGTGGAAAGTGTTGTAGGCAGGTGTTCAAGAAAGCCAAGGCATTATTAGATCAACTATGCTAACAGGTTGGGCCACATTGCTATATTGTTTATAGCATTAATACCATATACTGCTCAAAAAATAATAATCTAATAATATTCCCTAATAATCTAATATTATGCCCTAATTGGGAAGCAATTATTTGTTTTAGAAAGTCCATGTCTGGAGTCCATTACAGGGTCACAGGGAAGTTCAAAACTGTCACTTAGTGAGAACAGTTGAGCTTCACCTGAGCTCTAACAGAAAATTCTAAAACAAACAACCAAAAATTGGCTTTTCACTTCTCTACAACAACTAAACAACTACAGTTTAGACCAGCCAGGAAGGTCCTTACCCCCAGGGCTTAAGGAAAACACCTCTTGAGGCCTAATACTGTTACTGATTTGCACTGCAGCAGGTGATACACCAAGGGCCTGAACACCACACAGGAAGGGACTCACTGGACCCTATGCAAAAAAGAATTATCAGTAATTACCAATAAATGCGGACCCTAACACAGGCAGTTCTATATGCCTCCACATGAGAAGCATCATGAACAGCACCTGAAACTCATGTAATCAAGTGGGCTTTGATCATCTGCCCTATATCTCCTAACTAAAAGGGAAACATGTTTTTTTTTTCCAGCTAACACTAGATGTGATACTGATGGCTATAAACCCAGGACCTCTCTCAAACCCACCTACTATTCCTTTTACCAAAGAATCACGAGATGGGAAAAACCAAAAATAATTATCTGTCTAAAGGCATACCAGATCATTTAAACCACATTCTCAAAGCCAAGTCCCATCACGGGCATCCACTCAGGATTCTTTAGAGGGATCAGACTGCCTCAGAACCCCCCAACAGAATGTAAATATATTTGACTCATCACTTGCCAGATTTAAAACCTTACTACAATCTTTCAAGCGCAGTGCAAGAAATCCATGACTTACGACAACGCACACAAAATCTTGAGTCAGCGACCAGGAAACTTCCTACTATCACAGGCCCAAACGATTCACAGCTATACATTTTTGCTGATCTGGCCCTATCCATTCTATGAAAGCGAAGATTGTTAAAACTTGTAATTTCAATCCTGATCAAAAACAATATTAAATACAGATGGGGTTTCCCATTTAGCCTCATCTTTCAAGTGGGTTCTACTACACATTTTGCACACAACCTGGATGACTGCTGTACTCACCTCATCATTCTCTATTTTATCACAGAAAGCGATCTTCAAGACCAATCGGATCAGACCCCCTCCCAGAGGCCTATTAGGCAATGAACAGTGGTACCTAAACATAAACATCCACTGAAAAAAACAAATGGAAGTTAAGTAGCTTCTCTACTGGTCAAGGTTCCTCCACAAGCTGTAAATGATCCTTCACACGTATATCTTACTAGCTGCTCTATGAAGAAAAAATGAAGAAAAATGTACTCACTATATTTCTCGCATTCAATATGTTGTTATTATCACTTTTGTTATATTTTGAATCTACCCATTTATTTTTTTCCCCTGCCTTAGATAACTACTCAGGAGGGCTTACCCTTTCATCATCCCTGGTCCTTGGATTTCACACCTTCCAGTCTGACCTTCTTGTCTCATGGTCATAAGCACTCATCAGCACACTAAGGTATCATGAATAGCTCATCCCACAATTTCATTGTACATAACATTAAGTGTTTCAATTCGCCATTTAAACGGAGTAAAGCCCTGCACTTTTCAGTAATATTCCTACAAGAAAACCATTTTGCCTCTGATAAGATTCCTAAATATCTTCATACAATATATCCCACTTTTTATGCAACCACTCACCCCACTAAAAAAGCAGAGGCAGCAATCCTCCTCCATAAAGACTTCCCTCTTAACATTGAAAATAAAAAGATGGACCCGAGGGAAACTTTATTATTTTGACAGGAGCCCTATTAAGTAATAAAATAGCGCTAGTATCTCTATGTTCTCCTACAAATGAGCCACACACCACACTAATTAAACTACTTAGATACATTGAAACTAGTGATGTCGCGAACATCAAATTTTGGGTTCGCGAACAGCAGACGCAAACTTCCATCAAATGTTCGCGAATGGCGAACCGCCATAGACTTCAATGGGCAGGCGAATTTCAAAACCCACAGGGACTCTTTCTGGCCACAATAGTGATGGGAAAGTTGTTTCAAGGGGACTAACACCTAGACTGTGGCATGCCGGAGAAGGGTCCATGGCAAAACTCCCACGGAAAATTACATAGTTGATGCAGAGTCTGGTTTTAAGCCATAAAGGGCATAAATCACCTAACATTCCTAAATTGTTTGGAATAACATGCTTTAAAACATCAGGTATGATGTTGTATCGATCAGGTAGTGTAAGGGTTACACCCGCTTCACAGTAACAGACCAATCTCCCCGTTTAATGCACCGCAAACAACCGCAAACAGTCCCTTTGCACAACCGCAAACTCCCCATTTGCACAAGGTTGGATACCAAGCTAGCCATGTCCACGTCCTTGTCCTCACTGATGTCATTGAAGGTCTCTTCCTCCACCCAGCCACCAAGGGTCCCCAAAAGGTGACAACAAGCCCCCTGGGACGCCTGCTGTGTTTGGTCTTCCACCTCCTCAAAGCCACCTTCCTCCTCTGACTCCTCTTCTTCAGACTCCTCTCTCTGCGTTGCCTCTGTCTGCGTTATTATAAGGTGTGTACTGTTAAGTAGTACTATTCCTATCGGTTTAATCCCTGTTACGTCCACTATTAGGGGACGTGTATATGGCATGGATTTTTGGAAGCGGGAGATGGAAAAAGATGCTTGGTCGGTCCTCCCACTTCAAATTTGGGGCACTGCGCGTGCAATCTAAGGTGCCACCTGATAGGAGTGGTGTGTTCAGTTGTACTATTTATTCCTATCGGATTCAATAAAGCCAATAAACCTGGCCCTTTACTAGCCAGGAAACTTCAAACCAAAACAACATAAAATAGGATACTTCAAATTTAGACCTCAAAGGGAGAAAAAACAACGAACCCAAATAAGATCCAGAAGATTTTTACAAAATTTTACAATACCTTTTATACGGCAACAAAACACATAGATCTACACAAAATGAGGGGATTTCTTAATTCCTGTGATCTCCCGTTAATAGAAGAAAAGGACTTAGAGACTTTAAATGCCAAAGTGACCCTAGAGGAAGTGAGAAAAGCAGTCCAGAACCTCAAACCTGGTAAGTCACCAGGCCCAGATGGGTACACCAATTTATATTATAAAAAATGTATAGACATATTAGGCCCGCACTTGGTCACTCTAGCAGAGTTCTAGAAGGCAAGCAAACACCAGCAGAGCTGAACAGGGCAGATATCGCTCTATTCCCTAAGGAGGGTCGAGATGCCCTAGAACCAAAAATCTACAGGCCAATATAATTACTAAACTATGATACAAAGATCCTGTCAAAAATAATAGCGGATAGAATGTCATCCTTCTTGCCTAAGTTAATACATAATGACCAAGTAGGCTTTGTCTCCCACAGGAAAGCGGGAGACAACATTAGAAAAGTCATGAACCTACTGTACCACACCAAAGCCTCTAAAATTCAAGCCTGTCTTATGGCCTTTGACATTGAAAAGGCGTTTGATTCCCTGGAGTGTACTTACCTATACGCCACACTTGAAAAATTTGGTATTAAAGGCCATTTCATAAATCTCATACACTCATTATACAAATCATCCAGGGCAATGTTACAGATTCCGGGAGATGAGAGATCCTTAATTAAAATATAAAGAGGAACAAGACAGGGGTGCCCCCTTTCTCCCCTTCTATTCGCAATAGCAATAGAACCCCTGGCTGAGACAATTAGGGACAACGCTGGGATCACAGGCATAAAAATAGGCCATCACCATTTCAAAACTTGTCTATTTGCAGATGACCTGCTGTGTATGCTCTCAAACCCTACCCAATCGGTCCCAGAGTTGATTCGAACTATGGAGGAGTTTGGTCAGTTTTCTGGCCTTAAACTGAACATAGAGAAGACAGAAGCACTATTGATTGACTTAACAGCAGTAGAGAAGCAGGGTCTCCAAGAGAAGTTTAATATTAAGTGGGATAAGACCCACATAAACTACCTGGGAATCCGACTAACCCCTAAGCTAGAGGACTTGTACAAAGCCAACCACTCCAAACTTTATAAAACAATAATTAATGACCTGAGTAAATGGACAAAGAATAGGTTATCATGGCTAGGGAGAATAAATACGATAAAAATGAATGTCCTTCCTAGGTTGATCTACATATTTCGAACACTCCCGATCTAAAAAAAAAGAATTAGAAAATATTCAAAGGAAAATACTTCAGTTTATCTGGAACCACTCTCCCTCACGCATCACAAAGAAAATTATGTACCTTCATAAGTCAGAGGGGAGACTATCGTGTCCAAACTTAAAAAATTACCACAAGGCTACTCAGTTATCTTTCCTCCCAATAGCACATTCTATAGGGCATCAACCGGCGTGGGTGTATTTAGAGAACCACACTTTAAGGCCCGTAACCTGGGACAAGGTGGCTTGGCTATCAGAATTGCCTCAGAGCCTTAAAAACTCGCCAACCCCCCTAATCAGACACTCACTATCATACTGGAAATGGGCCAAGAAACACACGGGTTTATTTCCTGGATCCACCCAAATGACCCCAATTCTTGACCACCCTCAGGCCCCGAAACACATGAGCACAACATCACAACACTGGTGGAGGTCAAGGAAACTAGATAGACAGGGAGACTGGTTAGTAAAGGGCCAGATGCTCACCTATGAGGAACTGAGGGACAAGCCTGAGCTACCGCTGTCAGAACATTACAATTACTGTAGGCTGAGGCATTTCACACACTCCCTGACCCAGGGGACACCGGTCTTAAATTGGTTCTCCAAAATTTGTAAAGATAAACCTCTATCAAGGGGGGTCATTGGGTCGCTTTACAAATATAAAACATTTGTTACTGGTTGAAGTGACACTGGGGGAAGGACCAGAGTGGGGGAGCACTGGAGACCTTTCAGAAGCAACCGGCGGCAAAATCATCCCAGGAAAGGAGAGGTCGCTTACTGAAGCCTGCCCTAGGGTAATATTGTAAATAATAAGCTAATACTGATAGCTAATAGGACTTTGGTGTTTCCTGCAGATATACTCTTTACTAGTCTGTTTACTTGTCTGTTTTACCATGTTTCAGGTATCTCTTAAATTGCAATCACAGTAAAAAAATAAGAAAAATTATTAACCTAAAAAGTAAAAATAAGAAGGAATAACCAGCTGACTTTCACAAAATGTCTTTATTGTAAATATGTATTTTTGCACAACTGTTATGCAAGACTGTTCAAAAATGCTTTATTTTTCATTACATGCTGTACGCCTTCTGACAATAAAAGAATTTAAATGCAAAAATTAGGTATTGTTGCAGCGACCAGAAAAATTGATGTTAGTTTGTCAGGCAGAAAGTGCCCAAAAACATTGCGTCTTGAACCCTAGTTGGCGGCGGATAAGTCACGCAAGTCATCCGCCATTCAGGGATAAAATACAGCAGCGTGTGGACCATGATTAGCTCAAGGCAGCTCATCTATCAGGCCTTTTTTAATCAAATGTATCACCCACTGTCAGTCCCTTCGGGATCCATCCCTCATTCATCTTAATAAAGGTGAGGTAATCTAGACTTTTTTGACATAGGTGACTTCTCTTCTCAGTGACAAAACCTCCTGCTGCACTGAAGGTCCTTTGTGACAGGACACTTAAAAAGCTCTGCATGTCCTCCATCAACAACACGTCTGTAAAGCGTCCTTTCCTTGACGGCATGGTCCTGGGAGGAGGAGGATTATGTTCACCTCTTCGGCTGTTAGATTACCGTTGTGCTGTGACATCACCCTTAAACGCTGTGTAAAGCATACTTTTTAATTTATTTAGTTAGTGCTGCATCCTTTCCGACTTGTGGTAATTCGGTAACATTTCAGGCACTTTCTGCTTATACCGGGGGTCTAGTAGCGTGGACACCCAGTACAGGTCGTTCTCCTTCATCCTTTTTATACGAGGGTCCCTCAACAGGCAAGACAGCATGAAAGACCCCATTTGCACAAGGTTGGATGCCGAGCTAGTCATGTCCCGTTCCTGATCATCAGTGATTTCACTGAAGGTATGTTCTTCCCCCCAGCCACGTCCAATACCACGGGTACCAGATAGGTGACAATGAGCACCCTGGGATGCCTGTTGTGGTTGGTCTTCCTCCTCCTCCTCAAAGCCACATTCCTCCTCTGACTCCTCTTCCTCACAATCCTCTTTCAGCATTGCGCAGGTCCAGCAAGCGATGCTGATAAGGCTGTTTCTGGATGTGATGGTGACCACAACTCTTCATCTTCACGCTCATCTACGGCCTGATCCAGCACTCTTCGCAGGGCATGCTCCAGAAAGAAAACAAATGGTATGATGTCGCTGATGGTGCCCTCGGTGCGACTGACCAGGTTTGTCACCTCCTCAAAAGGACGCATAAGCCTACAGGCATTGCGCATGAGCGTCCAGTAACGTGGCAAAAAAATCCCCAGCTCCGCAGAGGCTGTCCTAGCACCCCGGTCATACAAATACTCCTTAACGGCCTTTTCTTGTTGGAGCAGGCGGTCAAACATTAGGAGTGTTGAATTCCAACGTGTCGGGCTGTCGAAAATCAAGCGCTTCACTGACATGATGTTTTGCCGCTGGATATATGTAAAGTGTGCCATGGCTGTGTAGGAACACCTGAAATGGCAACACACCTTCCTGGCCTGCTTCAGGACGTCCAGTAAGCCTGGGTGCTTATGCACAAAGCGTTGTACAATCAGATTACACACATGTGCCATGCACGGCACATGTGTCAACTTGCCCAAATTCAATGCCGCCAACAAATTTCTTCCATTGTCACAAACCACTTTGCCGATCTCCAGTTGGTGCGGAGTCAGCCACTGATCCACCTGTGCGTTCAGGGCAGACAGGAGTGCTGGTCCGGTGTGACTCTCTGCTTTAAGGGAAGTCAACCCCAAGACGGCGTGACACTGCTGTGTCCGCGATGTGGAATAGTACCTGTGGAGTTGGGGTGTGCCGTTGATTTGGAGCAAGACATAGCAGCAGCAGAAGAGGACTCAGCTGAGGAGGTTATGGAAGAGGATGGAGAAGGAGGAGTAGAGGAGGTGGCAGCAGGCCTGCCTGCAAGTCGTGGCGGTGTCACCAACTCCTCTGCAGATACACGTATTCCATGCTTGGCAGCTGTCACCAGGTTTACCCAATGTTCAGTGTAGGTGATATACCTGCCCTGACCATGCTTTGCAGACCAGGTATCAGTGGTCAGATGGACCCTTGCCCCAACACTGTGTGCCAGAGATGCTATTACTTCCTTTTGCACAATCGAGTACAGGTTGGGGATTGCCTTTTGGCCGGGTACCTTCCACTGCGGTGTCCCAATAGCTACAAATTTTTTGAACGCCTCAGACTCCACCAGCTTGTATGGTAAAAGCTGGCGGGCTAAGAATTCAGACAAGCCAGCTGTCAGTTGCCTGGCAAGCGGGTGACTTTGTGATATTGGCTTCTTACGCTCAAACATTATCTTGACAGACACCTGACTGTGGGCAGATGAGCAGAGACTGCTCAGGGCGAGACACGGATTGGCGGATGGTTGAGAGGGGGCAAGCAGGGCAGCAGGGGTCGACGTGGCTGAAGATGCTGGAGCAGGAGGAGGATGGCGCTTTGACTTTGTGTGCTGCTTGTACTCATGTGTTTATCCCATAGGCGTTTGTGATGTGACATCATGTGCCTTCGCAAAGAAGTTGTACCTAGGTGGGTGTTGGACTTCCCACGACTCAGTTTCTTTTCGCACAGGTTGCAAATGGCATCGCTGTTGTCACAGGCAGACACACCAAAAAAATTGCCACACTGCTGAGCTCTGCAATGACGGCATTCTGGTGGTGGCAACAGCATGCGTTGACTGGCGTGCTGTCTGCCTGCCCCCAGGTGCCGATGCATGCTGTCTGACTGTGCCACTAGCTATTTGCGATGACCTCCCCCTGCTTCCAACTCGTCTCCTCCTCCTCTCTGTCTCCCCATCTGAACTTTCCTCCTGTTCTTCTTCTCTTATAGCGGGCACCCACGTGACATCCACGGACGCATCATCATCATCAACCCCTTCACTTGTATCTGACAACTCAACAAAGGAAGCAGCACCGGGTACAACATCTTCATCATCATCAGACTGTACGTCCATGTGTGTAATGCTGCCTGACTGGGACATATCCCTGTTATCTACATCCTCTGGCACTAATGTTTGTGCATCACTCATTTCTTCCAACGTATGTGTAAATAACTCTATAATGCTGACGGATCAAGTGAAGCGGCTGTGGTGCTAGTGTTGGTGGTGGCGGCAGGCAGGCGAGTGGTAACTGGAGAGGTGCCCGAAGCTAAGCTGGAGGAGGATGGTGCGTCTAGGTTCCGAGCAGAAGCTGTAGAAGATTGGGTGTCCTGTGTTAGCCAGTCAACCATGTTCTCGGAACTTTTCAAGTTCAGGGTACGTTGCCTCTTAAAACTGGGCATTATTCTAGGGCCAAAGGGAATCACAGCACCACGACCACGACGGCCCCTGCGGGGTGGCCTGCCTCTGCCTTTGCGATGACCTCCCCCTGCTTGTCTCACACCTCGGCACCTTCTGATTGGCTGAAATTTGATTGACAGCCTTTTCAGCCAATCAGAAGGCGTCATAGACAATTTTCTTGCGAAAAATGCTCTAGGGGTCCCATTAGCGTCTGGGAGCTCCGCGGATGACGAGCTCCGTTAGTTTTTTTTGTTTTTTGCTAGAGTGCAGATTCTTCCAGACCCAGCCTGGGCAGAAGTGCATGGGGACATCACGCCAAGGTAAGTTGAATGTATATTATGATTATTATATTTTAATTTGTGTGTGTATATGTTGTACTAATGTAATGTTTATTTTTAACAGAGGCCGCACCGGAGAAGAAAATAAGAAGGACGGGGACATGCTGGAAAAGTGAGTTGAATATTTAGAATATTTAAACTGTTTATTTTTACTATGTACTGTTTTTTACTATGTTTTTTTTCCTAGTGGGCGATCTGAAGGGACATCTGCAAAGGTTAGGGGTCTTAAATTTTCTATTTTCGGTTAGATTTAGGGTTTGTGTATCTAGATAGGATTTAATTTATGTTAGATGGGGGTATTTTAGCTAGGGGGGTATGTATGTATATTAGATAGGGGGTATGTATTTTAGATAGGGTGGTATGTATGTATTTTAGGTAGGCAGTATGTATGTATTTTAGATAGGGGTATTGTATTTTAGAAAGGGGTGTATGTATGTATTTTAGATAGGAGGTATTGTATTTTATGTGTTTTGTAGTGTAAATGTAATGTATATATTTTGTATGTATTTCCTTTTCAGGTGTGTAATATTTTTTTATTTTCTGTAGTGGGGGGTGGGGTTGTAAGTTCGCTTTTTTTACTTTTTGTAATGTAGCATTTTTTGTTTTCTGTAATGTAGTTTTTTATTTTCTGTTACTTAGGTTTTATTATTTTTGTGAGTTAGGTGTTATTATTTTCTGTAATTAGTAGGGTGGGGGGTTTAATAGGGGGCAGGTCGGAAGTGTAGGTAGGTAGTGTAGGTGTTAATAAGTTAGTGTAGAGGGGGGTTAGTTTAGATGTAATGGTTTATTTGGGGGTATAGTGCAGTATAGTGTTTGTAGTTAGTGTTATAAGTGTCCTGGAGGACCCTCATGGCACTTATGGGGTTAATGTTAGGGTTCTAACTGCCCCATGAGGGTGTTTACATACCGTTATGGGACTGATGGGGTTAAATCGATGCTTATGAGGGTCTGTATAGAGCCCCGTAAGAGACATAGTTAAATAGGTTCAGATGGGATTAAATAGGCCCACTTAGGATTAAATAGGCGCAGTTAGGGTTACATAGGGTCTATATAGACCCCAATTGGACTGATGGGGTTAATCAGTGGCTTATGGGGGTCGTATTGACCCCCATAGGTGACAGGGTTAATTAAAGGCTTATGGGGGTCTTCATTGAACCGCATAAGTGTGAGGGATAATTATTGTCGTATGCAGGTCTGTATTGGCCCTTTATGAGTGACAGAGGGTCTGTATTAATCCCCGTGAGTGACAGGGTTATTTAAGGGTTTATGGGGGTCTGCATTGACCCCCATGAGTGACCAGGTTAATTAAGGGCTTATGGGGTCTGTATTGACCCCCATGCATTACAGGATTAATTAAGGGATTGTGGGGGTCTGTATTGACCCCCATGAGTGAGAGGATTAATTAAGGGTTTATGCGGGTCTGTACTGACCCCCAATGAGTGACAGGGTTAATTAAGGGTTTATGGGGTCTGTATTGACCCCATGAGTGAACAAGGTTAATTAAGGGCTTATGGGGGTTTGTATTGAGCATTATGAGTGACAGGGTTAATTAAGGGATTTTGGGGGTCTGTATTGACCCCCCATGAGTGACAGGGTTAATTAAGGGCTTATAGGGGTCTGTATTAAGGCCTATGAGTGACAGGGTTAATTAATGTATTATGGGGGTCTGTATTGACCCCCATGATTGACAGGGTTAATTAAGGGATTATGGGGGTCTGTATTGACCTCCATGTGTGACCGGGTTAATTAAGGACTTATGGGGTCTGTATTGACCCCCATGCGTTACAGGGTTAATTAAGGCATCATAAAGATCTGTATTGACCCCCATGAGTGACAGGGTTAATTAAGGGTTTATGCGAGTCTGTACTGACATCCATGAGTAACAGGGTTAATTAAGGGTTTATGGGGTCTGTATTGACCCCCATAAGTGACCAGGGTTAATTAAGGGTTTATGGGGGTCTGTATTGACCCCATGAGTGACAGGGTTAATTAAGGGATAATGGGGGTCTGTATTGACCCCATGAGTGACAGGGTTAATTAAGGGATAATGGGGGTCTGTATTTCCCCCCCTGAGTGACAGGGTTATTTAAGGGTTTATGGGGGTCTGTATTGACCCGCATGAGCGACCGGGTTAATTAAGGGCTTATGGGTTCTGTATTCACCCCAATGCATTACAGGGTTAATTAAGGGTTTATGCGGGTCTGTACTGACCCCCATGAGTGACAGGGTTAATTAAGGGTTTATGGGGTCTGTATTGACACCCATGAATGACCAGGGTTAGTTAAGGGCTTATGGGGGTCTGTATTGAGCCCTATGAGTGACAGGGTTCATTAAGGGATTATGGGGGTCTGTATTTCCCCCCCTGAGTGACAGGTTTAATTAAGCGTTTATGGGGCTTTGTATTGACCCCCATGAGTGACAGGGTTAATTAAGGCCTTATGGAGTCTGTATTGACCCCCATGAGTTACAGGGTTAATTAAGTGATTATGGGGGTCTGTATTGATTCCCATGAGTGACAGGGTTAATTAATGGATTATGGGGGTCTGTATTGACCCCCATGATTGACAGGGTTAATTAAGGGATTATGGGGGTCTGTATTTCCCGCCCTGAGTGATAGGTTTAATTAAGAGTTTATGGGGCTTTGTATTGACCCCCATGAGTGACAGGGTTAATTAAGGCCTTATGGAGTCTGTATTTACCCCCATGAGTTACAGGGTTAAATAAGGGATTATGGGGTCTGTACTGACCCCCATGGGTGTCAGGGTTAATTAAGATATTTTTGGGGTCTGTATTGAGCCCTATGAGTGACAGGGTTCATTAAGGGATTATGGGGGTCTGTATTTCCCCCCCTGAGTGACAGGTTTAATTAAGGGTTTATGGGGGTCTGTATTGACCCCCATGAGTGACAGGGTTAATTAAGGCATTATGGGGGTCTGTATTTTCCCCCCTGAGTGACAGGAGTAATTAAGGGTTTAGGGGCTTTGTATTGACCCCGATGAGTGACAGGGTTAATTAAGGCCTTATGGGGGTCTGTATTGACCCCCATGAGTTACAGGGTTAAATAAGGGATTATGGGGTCTGTACTGACCCCCATGGGTGTCACGGTTAATTAAGGGATTATGGGGGTCTGTATTGATCCCCGTGAGTGACAGGGTTATTTAAGGGTTTATGGGGGTCTGTATTGACCCGAAAGAGTGACCGGGTTAAGTAAGGGCTTATGGGGTCTGTATTGACCCCCATGCGTTACAGGGTTAATTAAGGCATTATGGGGGTCTGTATTGACCCCCATGAGTGACAGGGTTAATTAAGGGTTTATGCAGGTCTGTACTGACCCCCATGAGTGACAGGGTTAATTAAGGGTTTATGGGGCCTGTATTGACCCCCATGAGTGACCAGGGTTAGTTAAGGGTTTATGGGGGTCTGTATTGACCCCCATGAGTGACAGGGTTAATTAAGGGTTTATGCGGGTCTGTACTGACCCCCATGAGTGACAGGGTTAATTAAGGGTTTATGAGGTCTGTATTGTCCCCCATGAGTGACAAGGGTTAGTTAAGGGCTTATGGGGGTTTGTATTGAGCCCTATGAGTGACAGGGTTCATTAAGTGATTATGGGGTTCTGTATTGACCCCCCTGAGTGACAGGTTTAATTAAGGGTTTATGGGGTTTTGTATTGACCCCCATGAGTGACAGGGTTAATTAAGGGCTTATGGGGGTCTGTATTGACCCCCATGAGTTACAGGGTTAAATAAGGGATTATGGGGTCTGTATTGACCCCCATGGGTGTCAGAGTTAATTAAGGGATTATGGGGGTCTGTATTGACCTCCATGAGTGAAAGGGTTAATTAGGAATTCATGGGGCACTGTTTAGAAATTTGAATTTTGATTGCAGCGGGTTGATTGCGAGGGTTAATGTGGGGACCCCCATCATTGTTGGGTTAATTTTATGTGCCGGTGAAGGTCTATATAGACCCTCATGGAACAATAATTAACCCTCACAATAACACTATAAGTGTCATGAGGGTCCTCCAGTATAAGCACTACCCTACACTATTTGCCACCCCAATAAAAAAATAAATCTGCAATAACCCCACCTAAGTAATAAACCACTCTCTTACTAATTTGCCCCATCTAAGGAATTAACCCTATTTAACCCTTACCATACCCAATTAACCCTATTACTAACCATGTAACCCTATCTGGAGCCAATAACTCAACCTAGTCCTACTTAACCCTATCTAGTCCTATTTATCCCTATCTCATCCTAATTAACCCTATCTAGTCTTATCTAACCCTATCTGGACCTAATAACCCTAACTGTACCTAGTTAACCATAACTGGGCCTTTTTATCTTTAACTGGGCCTATTTAACCACAAATGTACCCAGTACATCCCTATCATATAACCCCCCTCTTATCCTTCCCTATTAACCCACCTCTACCCTGTTAACCCCTGCACTACCTACCTAACACCCTAATAAAATTCCTATTACCCCACTAATTACACACAAAAAACAACCTAGAATTACAAAAAATAAAAAACATAACTTACAAAAAATAAAAAACCCACCTAATTACACAAAATAAAAAACTACATCACTGAAAATAAAAAAGAACACTACATAAAATAAAATAAAAAACAAAATTTCATTAAAAAAGCCTACATTACAGTAAATAAAAAAAAATAGAATTACAGAAAATAAAAAAAGACTTTATTACACTAAATCAAAACATAAATTATATACAATAAAAAAAACTAAATATATACAATAAAACCCACTAATACATACAATAGAAAGGCCTTAAAATACTAAATATTTACAATTAAAAGCCCTATATAAAACCAATTAACCCCTAAATATATACAATTAAAAACTCTAAATAAAAAAAATTACAACCCATAAATATATACAATAAGACCCCTAAATACAAACAATTAAAACCCCTATATATATATATATATATACTAAGACCCCTAAATACATACAATTAAAAACCCTAAATGTATACAATTAAAAACCCTAAATTTAACCTAAAACAACCTCCCCTTACTAAGGCTAGAATAGGGTAAATTAGACCACTTACTTTGCCCAAATGCCCCTCCAGCGACAATGGTTTTCTTTGTTTCGTCTCTAGCCCAGGGCCCTGACTATTGATCCTCCTTTTTCTCTCCTTTTTTTCTTTAGTGAGGAATAATTCTGCACATTATTATATAAAATAATAATTCTTATAGAAGAACAAAGCTGTAAGCTAGGATGAGGCCTATGTACTTATATATTCAGAGTTATTTCTTTTTTACATTTATTTAAAGGAATGGTTCATTTCTCTGTTCATAAATTGCACTCAGAACACTCTTTTTTGTCTAGATTGTAAATAATAAATTACCTTCACTTTAATAGCACTCAATAGAGATATATTATCTTGAGAAAGTACTAGGCCCCCCAGATCACTTAGATTTATATTTATTAACGGAAACCAGCATCATATTCATAATATGTAAGATTTCTTCTTACACATATTTCACTGATTTTTAATAAAGTATTATATTTGGAAGATATTTATCTGTACACTCACAATTATAGAAATTCTCTTTTCACCCCAAGCATATTATTATTTTGAAGCTATATATGGGTGCCTGTCATTACTAGTAAGTGTCCATACTTAGGGCCTCATTCAATTATCGCCGTAAAACGGTTGCAAAGCTGTGATTCCTTGCAGCCGTCTTACGGGCCCCGTGTAGACGTCTTTTACCTTGCAATTCAACTATATGGCGCCGCAAGGAAATCCCCTTCCGGCCGGCCGCATATCATGCAAACGGCCGGAAGCTTTTTAACAGCGCCCGTAAATCTTGTTTTCCGGCCGCAAAGTCCTAAAACTGAAAATGCTAATATAAAATTGAGAATGCACTGTAAAGCTCCGTAAATGCTAGGCATCATAATGGGGGGACACGAGGATTAATAGCAACACCCTCTCAAGCTTGCACATCAGCCCAAATCGATATATTATTTACGGATTACTTTCCGTCCCGTAGTCCCGCGGGCTCGTCCTTGTTAAAACCCGTACGGGTTCGGAGATGGAGGGCCGCAAACAAAGCATTGTAGAAGCCAATATATATTCAATCCAGCACTGCAAAGCACTGTAAATGATGGGGAACATAATGGGGGGGGCATGAGGATTACTAGCCAAACATTCTCAAGCTTGCACATCGCCAAATTGTACTTTGATTTTAAAATCCGTACAAGTCCCACGGACTTCACTGACCAAGCCCGTAGCTCCGTATTCAAGCCCGTGCGGGCTGTCCTCCAAGCCCGCAGCTAGTTTTTAAAGGACGTACGTGCTTGGAGGTTAAAGGTATCCATTTTGTTACGGTTTTTGCAGTCTGCATGGTTTAAGCCTGTAACCCTAAAATGGAGGCCCAAGCATTACAGCCTCCAAATTAACAAGACTTCAAATTAGTTTAATATTCCTCATATGTTTGATTGGTCAGCACACATACAGGTTCCATTGTAGCCTCTAAAACAGCCCTATAATAGAATATGTCACCCCAACATTGGCGTGCACAGCAAATGTGTTTTGACAACATGTAGCTGACATGCTCGGTCCCACATCATTGCGCAGTTCTAATATTTTTGACTAGTGCGCGTCGATGAAAGGGCGCAAGTGATATGACCTAATGCCATAAACCCTTCTAACCCTTGTAGCCGCAGCCTAATCCTAACCCTTACACCCCACAGCCTAATCCTAATCATTAGATCCGCTAGCCTCCTGTCGGGCCTGCTGTTGTTGATGCGCGCATGTGTCGGTGCGCAGATGACAGCGCACATTCGATGCACGCTATATGGTTGATCAACGATAGAATACACATCTCGCTCATCACATCTACATTAGAGAATACAAATAGTGGCCAAATCAGACCACCACTTGGCATATATCAAGTACCAGGGGAATATTTCATTATATGTGGTTAAGTTCTTCAGTTGTGTCCGACTCTCCGTGACCCTATGGACTGCAGCACATTCAGCTAGGTCTCTGCCTGTGCTGTTATCCAAAGTTTGAAGGCCAAAGAGATTGGAGTGGGTTGTCAGTTCCTCGTCTAGTGGATTGGGATTTGTCTGATCTCTCTGCTATGACCTGCCCACCTACAGTAGCTCACAGCTTCATTCAGGTACACAAGCTGCTTCACCACCACCACCACTTAGCAAGCCTCACCCATGTAAATTGATAAATAGTAGAACAGTTTGGAAGTTCACCAAATGGGAATAACTAGAAACCTGGCACATGGCTCCCACCAGGATGGGCGTAGCAGAGATTATGCCTGATGGTGGTGAGTTTGCTGTCGATCCCAGAGCTTGCGGCCCTTCCTGATGGGTCAGAGTAGATATGTGTGGTGCATGTTCCCCTGGTCCCCTTCAGCATGGTGTGAAGGGGATTGTGTACCTGAATGAAGCTGGGAGCTACTGTAGGTGGGCAGGTCATAGTAGAGAGATCAGACAAATCCCAATCCACTAGAGGAGGAACTGACAACCCACTCCAATCTCTTTGGCCTTCAAACTTTGGATAACAGCACAGGCAGAGACCTAGCTGAATGTGCTGCAGTCCATAGGGTCACGGAGAGTCAGACACAACTGAAGAACTTAACCACATATAATGAAATATTCCCCTTGTACTTGATATATGCCAAGTGGCGGTCTGATTTGGCCACTATTTGTATTCTCTAATGTAGATGTGATGAGCGAGATGTATATGCAATTAGATAGAGATTTAAGGGATCCCAATAGAGCTCATGTGCGTGGCAAAGGGTTCATATGACCTGACTCATGTTTTACTCTTGATATTGAATTGGGTAGTGTGGCTTCAATCATATAATGCATGCTGCAGCATAGTTTGTCAGATTGGCATGTGCATGGCCATTACAACATATGGTAACCAAAGGATATTTAGCCAATGCATGTTCTTTTTTGGGCAACTAACTGTATTCACACATATGCTAACTGATGTGGTTGAAGGAGTTTGTGTACTTGAATGAAGCTGTGAGCTATCCTACATAGGGCCAGTGTAGGGGGGTACGTCTTATCAGAGAGGTCAGACTAATCCCAATCAACTAGAGAAGGAACTGGAAAAGCACTCCAGTGTCACCTGTCCTTTTCATTGTAGGCCCTCAGGGGAATGTTCCTACTCCACAGTATCGCTAATCAGACTTGTCATGGGTATTAACCCTATATTAGTAGTAGATATGATATTTGGGATCAGATGATATCTAAAGCTATTCTGACTCCTCAACAATTTTACATGTATTGATCTATTGCATGTTAACTATGGCTCATCAGTTTACATTTATAGGAATGTGACACTAATGTAATGCATGTGGATTTCACAGAACCAAACATATTCATAACACATGGACGCAGTCAGAAAGGTCTAACAAAGCTTTATTTTTTACACAGACCACAATCAGCAGTGGTCAAGATTGTGCATTCACATAACAGTATAACAAAGCTTTATTTGATAGACAGACCACAATCAGCAGTGGTCAAGATTGTGCATTCACATAACAGTATAACAAAGCTTTATTTGATAGACAGACCACAATCAGCAGTGGTCAAAACTGCATTAATATCATGGGTGTGGTGTGGGTGGGTCCTTGAAGAGCAAGAGGCTGGAAAAAAGGGGAAACCTACAGGGGTCAATCTAATAGTCTAGAATAAGCATGATGCATAGCACCTACCAGGGTCACATGCTGCAACCGGTACCAGAAATCTCTCCATTTAACTGAAGAAAACATTTATGTGCATAGCACTTACAACTAGTAACTAGATCTGCTCAATGAAACAGATGATTCAACCTTTGGACTGTGTAATCCAATCCAGTTTCACACATACAGTGTGTTGACCAAACAAAAATCTGAAAGAAGTGTTCAAATCAAAAAATGCGGAGGATGATCCAAAACAATTTAGAATCACGATGTATGTACAGTGCAGTTCTAAATACTGTACCAATATACCAACTCACCTGATTCCCATCTGCAAGCATTACTAACCATTAGCTAGGTCTGTGGATAATCAGAAATATGGGCAAATAGCCATTATTATGGAGAGGACACAAAGGTCAGCAGCCAGATTCACTGTTTCTTACATCAGACCCAAAGATCTGTTCTCAGACTGCTATTGAGGTCAGGATCACATGCGTCACTTGTGCATATATTAATGCTGGCTGTCATTAACATGCCATTGTGAGACTTTTCAAGTCCACCACCATAGCTGTATTAGTCTACATTTAAGCTCCCAACAATCATGTCGGAGATATCTGGCTATATGATAGCTGTAAGATTGTGGGAGCTACATGTTAAGGGGGCTGCCATTGAAGGCATGTCTACCTGAGAGGCACTGGGAAAACCCTCCACCTCATAATTCCTCCACAATGCTTGCAGATGTAGGAGATGCCTTCTAGACCTAAAAAAAAAAAAAAAAAAAAAGACAAAACCTAACAAATAAGGCCTGAAAACATCATAGGGCCTGCAGCATCTCTTCTCAACAGCACTCCTTAGTGACAATGTATTGGTCACACTACTAATTAACAGCCTCATTAAATTGCTATGTAACAAATTGAATAGGGCTCTATATAAGCACACAGCATCTTTTTGAAAGCAAGTTTTTAGTTAGGGAACTTCTATGCAAAAGCCAGGTCTTCACTAACTAAAAACTTCTGTAAAACAAATATCATATGTGCTTATATAGAGCCCTATTCAATTGCCCAAATCACATTTTAATGAGGCCCTTTGTGTTCTGTTTAACCTGTGACCAATCTATGGTCACTGAGGAGTGCTGTTGAGAAGGCTAAAACATGTCTGCAGACCCTATGGGCGTCATTCAATTGCGATATGGCCAATTGAAAAGGGCTCTATATAAGCACAGAGCATATATTTAGTTACAGACGTTTGTAGTTAGTGAAGACCTTGCTTTTGGAGAGAAGTTCACTAACTACAAACATCTGTAGAAAATATGCTCTGTGCTCAAATTGATCCCTTAGCAATCGGCCACTTTGCAATTGAATGAGGCCCTATGTCCTCCTCCGCTTGGGCCCAGGACCCACATCACCTGTGCCCATCCTCCGTCTCCCCTCTGGTGTTGATGGTGGGGGGGGGGGGGGGGGGGGCGGTGCCAGGCAGCGGTGGTCTGGGCGGTGGCGGACACATGGGAGGAGAGGAGGGGCCAGGCTGCTCTTGGCTGGGGGATTGGGAGATCCCCGTTGATGTTGGGCTGGGGACCATCGCCTGTCTGAGCAGCCTGACCTGAAGGTGTTCGCTGGTCATGTGGTGCCTCCTCACCTCCCTGGACAGCCTGGCCAGGCTGTGGGTCATATGTGACCGGAGGGCAGAGATGCTGGCATCCATCCGGAGCTGGTTGGCCTCGATCCTCTGGGCGCTGGCCAGCAGCTCCTTCAGGACGGCCAGCGTCTCCACCTGCACAGCCTGGCTCTGCGGCGACGACACCGCTGGGTGGGCATGGTGAGGTGATGCAGGGAGGTCCACAGCTGGAGCCGGTGGTGAGAATGTGCCCGGTGGTGACCAGGCCAGCACACATTGTGGGGAAGGAGGTGCTGTCCCTTCGGCGGATGAGGGCCCCAGAGCAAGCCTTTCGAGGATGGGCATAGGCCCAGGGCTTGTGGCCGGTGACCCCGCAAGGTCAATGACCAGCCCATCCTCTGACCCAGAGCCCTCTGATCTTCTTTCCTCCTCCCCCTGTGCTGCAGGATCCTGGTACGGGGCTGATGGCCCCGCCTCCTCTCCCTGGTCACAGGACCCAGAGCTCCTCCTGGATTGTGAGAGATAGAGAAGAAAGGTACATGTCATTAGTATGTTGATCAGTGCATTGATGTGTTCATTTCTAATTATCTACCATCTAGCCTTGAATATGGATGATTCTCTGATTAGCTATCTTATATTAGCTGTTATCTATTCTTAGGTTTCTGTTCTCGATGGTTCTCGGCTCACAACTCTATCTGTATTACGGCTGCTGTCTTTAACTGCATAGGCTGAACGGGCACACAAATACATGGACTCTCTGGGGGGGGGACAGGGGTGTCCAAACTCTTTCCTGGATTGGAAGATATCCTTTATGTGCACAGGTGAGTCAATCAGGATGACTGAAGAAGCGATTGACTCACCTGTGCGCAGCAGGGTTATCAAATCCAGCCATGTGTGTGGCCCACCAGGACCGAGTTTGGACACACCTGCTCTATTGCTTGATTACTGTTGTGGTGACCAGGAATGACAGTGATTTGTCAGCTTCATGAATTTAATGATGCATCCATCTATCCATTGTTATTTCATGGAGCTGACATGTCAGTATCATGTCCATGTGTAGTGTGTGTGATGTACATGTGGTGGCATGTTGCTGTATGTCATATTCACCTGCCATGGAGGCTGGGTCCTGCTGCTCCACCGGGCCTGATGCTCCAGCTGCGTCGGAGGGTGCAAGCATGGCCCTTGCAATACCTTCATGGGCAAGGTACTTGACCCTCCACCCCTCGGCCTCCTGCGCCATCTTCTTCCTCACCACGGCCCTGATGTCGTCGAACCGATGCTTTATGGACCGCAGACTCCGTCCACGGGCCGCCACACCGTTCACCAGATCCACCACCTGCTGACAAGCATTAGCACGGGGCCCAGCCTTGACTTCCCTACCCCCGGAGGTGATGACGGGGCGGGCAGGGATGGCCTCCAGGAGGACCCTGTTCTCCTCCCGGCTATAATTGTGGGCCCTGGACCTGCCGCCAGCCTCTTGCTCTTCAGACTGGGGATGAGGACCCTCTCCACTCTCCCCCTCCCTCCTCCTCCTCCTCCCTCCTCCTACTCTCCTCCCTCCTTCCTCTCCTTTCCTCCCTCCCTCCTCCTCTCCTTTCCTCCCTCCTTCCTCTACTCTCCTCCCTTCTCCCTCCTCCTCTCCTCTCCTCCCTCCTTCCTCTACTCTCCTCCCTCCTTCCTCTACTCTCCTCCCTTCTCCCTCCTCCTCTCCTCCCTCCTTCCTCTCCTCCCTCCTTCCTCCTTCCCTCCTCTCCTCCCTCCTTCTCTTCCTCTCCTCCCTCCTTCTCCTCCTCTCCTCCCTCCTCCTCTCCTCCCTCCTCCTCCTCCCTCCTCTCCTCCCTCCTCCTCCTCTCCTCCCTCCTCCTCTCCTCCCTCCTCCTCCTCTCCTCCCTCTTCCTCTCCTCCTCCTCTCCTCCCTCCTCCTCTCCTCCCTCCTCCTCCTCTCCTCCCTCCTACACTACCTCATCCTCCACTACCTCCCCCTACTCAACTATTACCTCCTCCTCACTCCTCCCCTCCTCTTCCCCACCTCCACGCCCCGGGACTCCCTGCCACTCCTCCACCCTCTGCTCCTCTCCCTCCATCACCACCTGAAAAGAAAAGAAAGAGAAATAAAGAAATGTTTTAGTGGGTTTGCCTGCTCCACGCTCGTCCCCCATTCTGATCGCCTCTAACACTACTTCTGCTTGGATATCAATGTTGTAACTAACTGCAGTAATCAACCTTAAGTGGACAGAGCCTGTGACAGCAGTGGGAGGGGTGTACAGCACCTCTCACTCTGGACCTGAGAGGCGCTGATGAAACACGCTAGATCAATACTTTCATAAACAATGTGGAAGGGTCAGTTACAGTTTGCATATATACAAGGCATGCGGCTATTTACTGTGTGCTTCTATCATGTGTGGGGAGTGGCCCATGTCTGAGGCCACTAATATCCTATCTGCATTATACTCTGGGCGTGGTACCTATCCTGAAGCCATCCTCTGTACCAGAGGTAGTAGGAACTATATGGTCCTGCTGTTCTAGGCTGAAAAAAAGTTCTTGTCAAGCCCCATTGAAGAAGCAGTTTGGAACACCTATGTGTATTGCAAATATGTGTAGAAATCTCACTCAAACTCAATCTACAACTCAATCAAACTCAAACTCAATCTCCAACTCAATCAAACTCAAAATCAAACTCAAACTCAAACTCAAACTCAAACTCAAAATCACACTCAATCAAACTCAAACTCAAAATCACACTCAATCAAACTCAAACTCAAAATCAAACTCAATCAAACTCAAACTCAATCTCAAAATCAAACTCAAACTCAAAATCAAACTGAATCAAACTCAAACTCAAAATCAAACTCAAAATCAAACTCAAACTCAAAATCAAACTCAAAATCAAACTCAAACTCAAAATCAAACTCAAAATCAAACTCAATCAAACTCAAAATCAAAATCAAACTCAATCAAACTCAAACTCAATCAAACTCAATCAAACTCAAACTCAAAATCAAACTCAAACTCAAAATCAAACTCAATCAAACTCAAACTCAAAATCACACTCAATCAAACTCAAACTCAAAATCAAACTCAATCAAACTCAAACTCAATCTCAAAATCAAACTCAAACTCAAAATCAAACTCAATCAAACTCAAACTCAAAATCAAACTCAAACTCAAAATCAAACTCAATCAAACTCAAAATCAAAATCAAACTCAATCAAACTCAAACTCAATCAAACTCAAACTCAATCAAACTCCTATAAACAAGCAAAGAACCAGGCCAGCACACATTGTGGGGAAGGAGGTGCTGTCCCTTCGGCGGATGAGGGCCCCAGAGCAAGCCTTTCGAGGATGGGCATAGGCCCAGGGCTTGTGGCCGGTGACCCCGCAAGGTCAATGACCAGCCCATCCTCTGACCCAGAGCCCTCTGATCTTCTTTCCTCCTCCCCCTGTGCTGCAGGATCCTGGTACGGGGCTGATGGCCCCGCCTCCTCTCCCTGGTCACAGGACCCAGAGCTCCTCCTGGATTGTGAGAGATAGAGAAGAAAGGTACATGTCATTAGTATGTTGATCAGTGCATTGATGTGTTCATTTCTAATTATCTACCATCTAGCCTTGAATATGGATGATTCTCTGATTAGCTATCTTATATTAGCTGTTATCTATTCTTAGGTTTCTGTTCTCGATGGTTCTCGGCTCACAACTCTATCTGTATTACGGCTGCTGTCTTTAACTGCATAGGCTGAACGGGCACACAAATACATGGACTCTCTGGGGGGGGGACAGGGGTGTCCAAACTCTTTCCTGGATTGGAAGATATCCTTTATGTGCACAGGTGAGTCAATCAGGATGACTGAAGAAGCGATTGACTCACCTGTGCGCAGCAGGGTTATCAAATCCAGCCATGTGTGTGGCCCACCAGGACCGAGTTTGGACACACCTGCTCTATTGCTTGATTACTGTTGTGGTGACCAGGAATGACAGTGATTTGTCAGCTTCATGAATTTAATGATGCATCCATCTATCCATTGTTATTTCATGGAGCTGACATGTCAGTATCATGTCCATGTGTAGTGTGTGTGATGTACATGTGGTGGCATGTTGCTGTATGTCATATTCACCTGCCATGGAGGCTGGGTCCTGCTGCTCCACCGGGCCTGATGCTCCAGCTGCGTCGGAGGGTGCAAGCATGGCCCTTGCAATACCTTCATGGGCAAGGTACTTGACCCTCCACCCCTCGGCCTCCTGCGCCATCTTCTTCCTCACCACGGCCCTGATGTCGTCGAACCGATGCTTTATGGACCGCAGACTCCGTCCACGGGCCGCCACACCGTTCACCAGATCCACCACCTGCTGACAAGCATTAGCACGGGGCCCAGCCTTGACTTCCCTACCCCCGGAGGTGATGACGGGGCGGGCAGGGATGGCCTCCAGGAGGACCCTGTTCTCCTCCCGGCTATAATTGTGGGCCCTGGACCTGCCGCCAGCCTCTTGCTCTTCAGACTGGGGATGAGGACCCTCTCCACTCTCCCCCTCCCTCCTCCTCCTCCTCCCTCCTCCTACTCTCCTCCCTCCTTCCTCTCCTTTCCTCCCTCCCTCCTCCTCTCCTTTCCTCCCTCCTTCCTCTACTCTCCTCCCTTCTCCCTCCTCCTCTCCTCTCCTCCCTCCTTCCTCTACTCTCCTCCCTCCTTCCTCTACTCTCCTCCCTTCTCCCTCCTCCTCTCCTCCCTCCTTCCTCTCCTCCCTCCTTCCTCCTTCCCTCCTCTCCTCCCTCCTTCTCTTCCTCTCCTCCCTCCTTCTCCTCCTCTCCTCCCTCCTCCTCTCCTCCCTCCTCCTCCTCCCCTCCTCTCCTCCCTCCTCCTCCTCTCCTCCCTCCTCCTCTCCTCCCTCCTCCTCCTCTCCTCCCTCTTCCTCTCCTCCTCCTCTCCTCCCTCCTCCTCTCCTCCCTCCTCCTCCTCTCCTCCCTCCTACACTACCTCATCCTCCACTACCTCCCCCTACTCAACTATTACCTCCTCCTCACTCCTCCCCTCCTCTTCCCCACCTCCACGCCCCGGGACTCCCTGCCACTCCTCCACCCTCTGCTCCTCTCCCTCCATCACCACCTGAAAAGAAAAGAAAGAGAAATAAAGAAATGTTTTAGTGGGTTTGCCTGCTCCACGCTCGTCCCCCATTCTGATCGCCTCTAACACTACTTCTGCTTGGATATCAATGTTGTAACTAACTGCAGTAATCAACCTTAAGTGGACAGAGCCTGTGACAGCAGTGGGAGGGGTGTACAGCACCTCTCACTCTGGACCTGAGAGGCGCTGATGAAACACGCTAGATCAATACTTTCATAAACAATGTGGAAGGGTCAGTTACAGTTTGCATATATACAAGGCATGCGGCTATTTACTGTGTGCTTCTATCATGTGTGGGGAGTGGCCCATGTCTGAGGCCACTAATATCCTATCTGCATTATACTCTGGGCGTGGTACCTATCCTGAAGCCATCCTCTGTACCAGAGGTAGTAGGAACTATATGGTCCTGCTGTTCTAGGCTGAAAAAAAGTTCTTGTCAAGCCCCATTGAAGAAGCAGTTTGGAACACCTATGTGTATTGCAAATATGTGTAGAAATCTCACTCAAACTCAATCTACAACTCAATCAAACTCAAACTCAATCTCCAACTCAATCAAACTCAAAATCAAACTCAAACTCAAACTCAAACTCAAACTCAAAATCACACTCAATCAAACTCAAACTCAAAATCACACTCAATCAAACTCAAACTCAAAATCAAACTCAATCAAACTCAAACTCAATCTCAAAATCAAACTCAAACTCAAAATCAAACTGAATCAAACTCAAAATCAAACTCAAAATCAAACTCAAACTCAAAATCAAACTCAAAATCAAACTCAAACTCAAAATCAAACTCAAAATCAAACTCAATCAAACTCAAAATCAAAATCAAACTCAATCAAACTCAAACTCAATCAAACTCAAACTCAATCAAACTCAAACTCAAAATCAAACTCAAACTCAAAATCAAACTCAATCAAACTCAAACTCAAAATCACACTCAATCAAACTCAAACTCAAAATCAAACTCAATCAAACTCAAACTCAATCTCAAAATCAAACTCAAACTCAAAATCAAACTCAATCAAACTCAAACTCAAAATCAAACTCAAACTCAAAATCAAACTCAATCAAACTCAAAATCAAAATCAAACTCAATCAAACTCAAACTCAATCAAACTCAAACTCAATCAAACTCAAACTCAAAATCAAACTCAAACTCAAAATCAAACTCAATCAAACTCAAACTCAAACTCAATCAAACTCAAAATCAAAATCAATCTCTCCTTCTCTCTCTCTCTATATATATATATATATATATATATATAGAGAGAGAGAGATTGAGAGAGATCCAGATATAATACGAAACAGAAAAATATAAATAACTTACCTCCCTCCACAAAACTCCTCTCCCCACAACAACAAACTCGCCAAACCTATAGGCCAACAGCAAAAAAAACACAATTGTACTTCTCGCCAGTGTATTCAGTAAATATAGAAATTGGCAAAACATACAAATAAAAGACAGCTTGATAGGATGAAAAGCATGTACAATGCAACTTACCTCCCTCCAAACCCCTAAGGGCCGGATCAAAGATCCCAAATCCTCCAAACACCTATAAACAAGCAAAGAACTCAATTTTACTTCTCTCCAGTGTATTCAGTAAATATAGAAATTGGCAAAACATACAAATAAAAGACAGCTTGATAGGATGAAAAGCATGTACAATGCAACTTACCTCCCTCCAAACTCCTACGTGCCGGATATAACCACCAAAACTATCCAAAATCCTCCAAACACCTATAAACAAGCAAAAAACACAATTGTACTTCTTTACATCGGCATCCGTAAATGTAGTAACGGATTCCCGTAAAAAGAACTTAAACCGCGACTTTATAATAAAGCAACTTATCAACTCTCAAACAACAAGCTCCTGGAACCCCGTGCTACCTCGTCAGAAATCGCAACACAGTCGAGGCGTGGGCGCGTGTCATTCCTATTTATTCACTCCCACTGTCAATCAAATGGTCTATCCCGTAAGGGATTGGCTGTGCGACCTGTGGCGCGATGCGTGATTCCGCTATTGGATGGTTCGTGCCGGGGCGGCTAGTCCGTCCCCCTTCCAGCTTGCGTGCGCGCCTAAACGTCACGGCCTTCCTACATTCTGAAGGCCGCGATTCGCGCCTGGCTAAATTTAATTTACGGCCGCATCCGTTGAAGTCCACACGATGCACTTACGCATTGTAATGAAACAGGGCTGAAAGGGCCCTAAAAGTGTAAAGGAAGCAATAAAATGCATTCGAATTACTGTAAAAACAATCCCCAATGATCAAATGTGTTAATAAAAGAGATTTTTTTATTGTCATGTACATCCTCAATATGGCGGCCAAATTAACCCTTTAGGACTCAGAAAGGCTAGAATGTGTCCCCTAAACATATCAACATTATCTGATTTACATCTCTTTTATCACATCTACATTTTTGAACACAAATATTGTATATATTTCCACGCCACATTACATAGATCATGGAGCATGGGCCCAAATTCAAATGTGGGCCAGAATTTTAGGGGTTACTAATTAAAATGGATCAACAAATCCATAATCAGGGAACTTCATAACATGATGAAGCTTAGATACACCAATAAGCTTTTCCATTTGTGAAATCCACCCGGATAATCACATCTGAGGTAATTAGCAAGCTATATAACCACATCATCATCCATGAATTAGCAAGTCTGAACCATCATGGATAGCAGCAACCTGAGTGCAGCGTATAGGTATGTGAGGAGAGCGCAGCGTCGTAGGAATGGATATTTGTTTCTAATGTTGCAGAGTGGAAACCGGGCTGTCAGGCGTGCGACTGTGGAGTGGCTGAAGCGTGACAGAGAGGGGCGGCTGGGAGTGAATGTGGGTGAGCGTGCTGATGCAATCCATGGTGGTCCGGAACCAAGCCAGGCAAGTGGCTCATCACAGGATATGCCTAGGGTCATGGTGGGGGGTCAGTTAGGGGAGAGAGCTCCAGTGGCACAGGGACAGGGGGATATGAGGGCACCTGCAGACAGGGAGGAGGACCTTGATGTGGGTGATCAGCTGATGGGGGGGCCAGATGAGAGACCCCTAGAGGGTGTGGCACATGAAGTGGGGGCTCCTGCACAGCCAGACCCACAGGGTGGTGAGCAGGCCCAGGAGCCTGCCAGGAGGATTCGTGCACCCAGGGTGTACAGGGAGAGAGTCACATTAGAGGGGTTAACTGATGTGGAAGTGTATGAGCGTTTTAGGCTAACCCGTGCCAGCCTGGAGGAGCTCTATGCGGTCCTGAGGGAGGACATGGAGCCTTCCTCACGGACCAATAGAGCCATCCCAGGCATGACACGGATGTTAGCCACCATACACATCCTATCATCTGGTAGTTTTCAGAACACTGCTAGCATAGTAGGAGGAATGTCTCAAGCAAGCCTTTCAAGGTGCCTGAGCACATTCCTCCATGCTATAGTTCCAAAAACTGCCAGATACATCAGTTTTCCCCACACTGGGGAAGAGATCTTGAAGGTGAAAGCAGATTTTTTTCAAATGGGAGGTATCCCCAATGTGCTCGGTGCTATAGATTGTACACATGTAGCATTGATACCTCCTAGATAGCAAGAAGCGCTGTTCCGAAATCGCAAACACTATCATTCCATCAATGTACAGGCTGTTTGTGATGCAGACATGTGCATACAAAATGTGGTTGCAGGTTTCCCGGGAAGTACTCATGATGCCCATATCCTGCGTCAGTCATCCACCCATCTTTATTTTGAGTCTGGGAACAAATCATTTATCAACAGACTTTACGCTCCAAACTGGGCCCTCCTTTTTCTTGCGGTGGCAATATTACATACTGTATATTTTCGGGCTCTTCTCCCCTGTACAGCGTTATGGAATATGTTTGCACAATACAAATAAATGATAATTAGACTAATCCTAATATTCCCACATCAGGACAAATTAGTCTGGGCCATCATTATCATCGGACAGATGGTTAGCTTGTTAGTACGAGTACTGACCCCCATGAGTGACAGGGTTAATTAAGGGTTTATGAGGTCTGTATTGTCCCCCATGAGTGACAAGGGTTAGTTAAGGGCTTATGGGGGTTTGTATTGAGCCCTATGAGTGACAGGGTTCATTAAGTGATTATGGGGTTCTGTATTGACCCCCCTGAGTGACAGGTTTAATTAAGGGTTTATGGGGTTTTGTATTGACCCCCATGAGTGACAGGGTTAATTAAGGGCTTATGGGGGTCTGTATTGACCCCCATGAGTTACAGGGTTAAATAAGGGATTATGGGGTCTGTATTGACCCCCATGGGTGTCAGAGTTAATTAAGGGATTATGGGGGTCTGTATTGACCTCCATGAGTGAAAGGGTTAATTAGGAATTCATGGGGCACTGTTTAGAAATTTGAATTTTGATTGCAGCGGGTTGATTGCGAGGGTTAATGTGGGGACCCCCATCATTGTTGGGTTAATTTTATGTGCCGGTGAAGGTCTATATAGACCCTCATGGAACAATAATTAACCCTCACAATAACACTATAAGTGTCATGAGGGTCCTCCAGGACTCTCCTGACACTAAGTATAAGCACTACCCTACACTATTTGCCACCCCAATAAAAAAAAAAAATCTGCAATAACCCCACCTAAGTAATAAACCACTCTCTTACTAATTTGCCCCATCTAAGGAATTAACCCTATTTAACCCTTACCATACCCAATTAACCCTATTACTAACCATGTAACCCTATCTGGAGCCAATAACTCTACCTAGTCCTACTTAACCCTATCTAGTCCTATTTATCCCTATCTAATCCTAATTAACCCTATCTAGTCTTATCTAACCCTATCTGGACCTAATAACCCTAACTGTACCTAGTTAACCATAACTGGGCCTTTTTATGTTTAACTGGGCCTATTTAACCACAAATGTACCCAGTACATCCCTATCATATAACCCCCTCTTATCCTTCCCTATTAACCCACCTCTACCCTGTTAACCCCTGCACTACCTACCTAACACCCTAATAAAATTCCTATTACCCCACTAATTACACACAAAAAACAACCTAGAATTACAAAAAATAAAAAACATAACTTACAAAAAATAAAAAAAACCCACCTAATTACACAAAATAAAAAACTACATCACTGAAAATAAAAAAGAACACTACATAAAATAAAATAAAAAACAAAATTTCATTAAAAAAGCCTACATTACAGTAAATAAAAAAAAATAGAATTACAGAAAATAAAAAAAGACTTTATTACACTAAATCAAAACATAAATTATATACAATAAAAAAAACTAAATATATACAATAAAACCCACTAATACATACAATAGAAAGGCCTTAAAATACTAAATATTTACAATTAAAAGCCCTATATAAAACCAATTAACCCCTAAATATATACAATTAAAAACTCTAAATAAAAAAAATTACAACCCATAAATATATACAATAAGACCCCTAAATACAAACAATTAAAACCCCTATATATATATATATATACTAAGACCCCTAAATACATACAATTAAAAACCCTAAATGTATACAATTAAAAACCCTAAATTTAACCTAAAACAACCTCCCCTTACTAAGGCTAGAATAGGGTAAATTAGACCACTTACTTTGCCCAAATGCCCCTCCAGCGACAATGGTTTTCTTTGTTTCGTCTCTAGCCCAGGGCCCTGACTATTGATCCTCCTTTTTCTCTCCTTTTTTTCTTTAGTGAGGAATAATTCTGCACATTATTATATAAAATAATAATTCTTATAGAAGAACAAAGCTGTAAGCTAGGATGAGGCCTATGTACTTATATATTCAGAGTTATTTCTTTTTTACATTTATTTAAAGGAATGGTTCATTTCTCCGTTCATAAATTGCACTCAGAACACTCTTTTTTGTCTAGATTGTAAATAATAAATTACCTTCACTTTAATAGCACTCAATAGAGATATATTATCTTGAGAAAGTACTAGGCCCCCCAGATCACTTAGATTTATATTTATTAACGGAAACCAGCATCATATTCATAATATGTAAGATTTCTTCTTACACATATTTCACTGATTTTTAATAAAGTATTATATTTGGAAGATATTTATCTGTACACTCACAATTATAGAAATTCTCTTTTCACCCCAAGCATATTATTATTTTGAAGCTATATATGGGTGCCTGTCATTACTAGTAAGTGTCCATACTTAGGGCCTCATTCAATTATCGCCGTAAAACGGTTGCAAAGCTGTGATTCCTTGCAGCCGTCTTACGGCCCCGTGTAGACGTCTTTTACCTTGCAATTCAACTATATGGCGCCGCAAGGAAATCCCCTTCCGGCCGGCCGCATATCATGCAAACGGCCGGAAGCTTTTTAACAGCGCCCGTAAATCTTGTTTTCCGGCCGCAAAGTCCTAAAACTGAAAATGCAAATATAAAATTGAGAATGCACTGTAAAGCTCCGTAAATGCTAGGCATCATAATGGGGGACACGAGGATTAATAGCAACACCCTCTCAAGCTTGCACATCAGCCCAAATCGATATATTATTTACGGATTACTTTCCGTCCCGTAGTCCCGCGGGCTCGTCCTTGTTAAAAACCGTACGGGTTCGGAGATGGAGGGCCGCAAACAAAGCATTGTAGAAGCCAATATATATTCAATCCAGCACTGCAAAGCACTGTAAATGATGGGGAACATAATGGGGGGGGCATGAGGATTACTAGCCAAACATTCTCAAGCTTGCACATCGCCAAATTGTACTTTGATTTTAAAATCCGTACAAGTCCCACGGACTTCACTGACCAAGCCCGTAGCTCCGTATTCAAGCCCGTGCGGGCTGTCCTCCAAGCCCGCAGCTAGTTTTTAAAGGACGTACGTGCTTGGAGGTTAAAGGTATCCATTTTGTTACGGTTTTTGCAGTCTGCATGGTTTAAGCCTGTAACCCTAAAATGGAGGCCCAAGCATTACAGCCTCCAAATTAACAAGACTTCAAATTAGTTTAATATTCCTCATATGTTTGATTGGTCAGCACACATACAGGTTCCATTGTAGCCTCTAAAACAGCCCTATAATAGAATATGTCACCCCAACATTGGCATGCACAGCAAATGTGTTTTGACAACATGTAGCTGACATGCGCGGTCCCACATCATTGCGCAGTTCTAATATTTTTGACTAGTGCGCGTCGATGAAAGGGCGCAAGTGATATGACCTAATGCCATAAACCCTTCTAACCCTTGTAGCCGCAGCCTAATCCTAACCCTTACACCCCACAGCCTAATCCTAATCATTAGATCCGCTAGCCTCCTGTCGGGCCTGCTGTTGTTGATGCGCGCATGTGTCGGTGCGCAGATGACAGCGCACATTCGATGCACGCTATATGGTTGATCAACGATAGAATACACATCTCGCTCATCACATCTACATTAGAGAATACAAATAGTGGCCAAATCAGACCACCACTTGGCATATATCAAGTACCAGGGGAATATTTCATTATATGTGGTTAAGTTCTTCAGTTGTGTCTGACTCTCCGTGACCCTATGGACTGCAGCACATTCAGCTAGGTCTCTGCCTGTGCTGTTATCCAAAGTTTGAAGGCCAAAGAGATTGGAGTGGGTTGTCAGTTCCTCCTCTAGTGGATTGGGATTTGTCTGATCTCTCTGCTATGACCTGCCCACCTACAGTAGCTCACAGCTTCATTCAGGTACACAAGCTGCTTCACCACCACCACCACTTAGCAAGCCTCACCCATGTAAATTGATAAATAGCAGAACAGTTTGGAAGTTCACCAAATGGGAATAACTAGAAACCTGGCACATGGCTCCCACCAGGATGGGCGTAGCAGAGATTATGCCTGATGGTGGTGAGTTTGCTGTCGATCCCAGAGCTTGCGGCCCTTCCTGATGGGTCAGAGTAGATATGTGTGGTGCATGTTCCCCTGGTCCCCTTCAGCATGGTGTGAAGGGGATTGTGTACCTGAATGAAGCTGGGAGCTACTGTAGGTGGGCAGGTCATAGTAGAGAGATCAGACAAATCCCAATCCACTAGAGGAGGAACTGACAACCCACTCCAATCTCTTTGGCCTTCAAACTTTGGATAACAGCACAGGCAGAGACCTAGCTGAATGTGCTGCAGTCCATAGGGTCACGGAGAGTCAGACACAACTGAAGAACTTAACCACATATAATGAAATATTCCCCTTGTACTTGATATATGCCAAGTGGCGGTCTGATTTGGCCACTATTTGTATTCTCTAATGTAGATGTGATGAGCGAGATGTATATGCAATTAGATAGAGATTTAAGGGATCCCAATAGAGCTCATGTGCGTGGCAAAGGGTTCATATGACCTGACTCATGTTTTACTCTTGATATTGAATTGGGTAGTGTGGCTTCAATCATATAATGCATGCTGCAGCATAGTTTGTCAGATTGGCATGTGCATGGCCATTACAACATATGGTAACCAAAGGATATTTAGCCAATGCATGTTCTTTTTTGGGCAACTAACTGTATTCACACATATGCTAACTGATGTGGTTGAAGGAGTTTGTGTACTTGAATGAAGCTGTGAGCTATCCTACATAGGGCCAGTGTAGGGGGGTACGTCTTATCAGAGAGGTCAGACTAATCCCAATCAACTAGAGAAGGAACTGGAAAAGCACTCCAGTGTCACCTGTCCTTTTCATTGTAGGCCCTCAGGGGAATGTTCCTACTCCACAGTATCGCTAATCAGACTTGTCATGGGTATTAACCCTATATTAGTAGTAGATATGATATTTGGGATCAGATGATATCTAAGGCTATTCTGACTCCTCAACAATTTTACATGTATTGATCTATTGCATGTTAACTATGGCTCATCAGTTTACATTTATAGGAATGTGACACTAATGTAATGCATGTGGATTTCACAGAACCAAACATATTCATAACACATGGACGCAGTCAGAAAGGTCTAACAAAGCTTTATTTTTTACACAGACCACAATCAGCAGTGGTCAAGATTGTGCATTCACATAACAGTATAACAAAGCTTTATTTGATAGACAGACCACAATTAGCAGTGGTCAAGATTGTGCATTCACATAACAGTATAACAAAGCTTTATTTGATAGACAGACCACAATCAGCAGTGGTCAAGATTGTGCATTCACATAACAGTATAACAAAGCTTTATTTGATAGACAGACCACAATCAGCAGTGGTCAAAACTGCATTAATATCATGGGTGTGGTGTGGGTGGGTCCTTGAAGAGCAAGAGGCTGGAAAAAAGGGGAAACCTACAGGGGTCAATCTAATAGTCTAGAATAAGCATGATGCATAGCACCTACCAGGGTCACATGCTGCAACCGGTACCAGAAATCTCTCCATTTAACTGAAGAAAACATTTATGTGCATAGCACTTACAACTAGTAACTAGATCTGCTCAATGAAACAGATGATTCAACCTTTGGACTGTGTAATCCAATCCAGTTTCACACATACAGTGTGTTGACCAAACAAAAATCTGAAAGAAGTGTTCAAATCAAAAAATGCGGAGGATGATCCAAAACAATTTAGAATCAAGATGTATGTACAGTGCAGTTCTAAATACTGTACCAATATACCAACTCACCTGATTCCCATCTGCAAGCATTACTAACCATTAGCTAGGTCTGTGGATAATCAGAAATATGGGCAAATAGCCATTATTATGGAGAGGACACAAAGGTCAGCAGCCAGATTCACTGTTTCTTACATCAGACCCAAAGATCTGTTCTCAGACTGCTATTGAGGTCAGGATCACATGCGTCACTTGTGCATATATTAATGCTGGCTGTCATTAACATGCCATTGTGAGACTTTGCAAGTCCACCACCATAGCGGTATTAGTCTACATTTAAGCTCCCAACAATCATGTCGGAGATATCTGGCTATATGATAGCTGTAAGATTGTGGGAGCTACATGTTAAGGGGGCTGCCATTGAAGGCATGTCTACCTGAGAGGCACTGGGAAAACCCTCCACCTCATAATTCCTCCACAATGCTTGCAGATGTAGGAGATGCCTTCTAGACCTAAAAAAAAAAAAAAAAAAAAAGACAAAACCTAACAAATAAGGGAACTTCTATGCAAAAGCCAGGTCTTCACTAACTAAAAACTTCTGTAAAACAAATATCATATGTGCTTATATAGAGCCCTATTCAATTGCCCAAATCACATTTTAATGAGGCCCTTTGTGTTCTGTTTAACCTGTGACCAATCTATGGTCACTGAGGAGTGCTGTTGAGAAGGCTAAAACATGTCTGCAGACCCTATGGGCGTCATTCAATTGCGATATGGCCAATTGAAAAGGGCTCTATATAAGCACAGAGCATATATTTAGTTACAGACGTTTGTAGTTAGTGAAGACCTTGCTTTTGGAGAGAAGTTCACTAACTACAAACATCTGTAGAAAATATGCTCTGTGCTCAAATTGATCCCTTAGCAATCGGCCACTTTGCAATTGAATGAGGCCCTATGTCCTCCTCCGCTTGGGCCCAGGACCCACATCACCTGTGCCCATCCTCCGTCTCCCCTCTGGTGGTGATGGTGGGGGGGGGGGGGGGGCGGTGCCAGGCAGCGGTGGTCTGGGCGGTGGCGGACACATGGGAGGAGAGGAGGGGCCAGGCTGCTCTTGGCTGGGGGATTGGGAGATCCCCGTTGATGTTGGGCTGGGGACCATCGCCTGTCTGAGCAGCCTGACCTGAAGGTGTTCGCTGGTCATGTGGTGCCTCCTCACCTCCCTGGACAGCCTGGCCAGGCTGTGGGTCATATGTGACCGGAGGGCAGAGATGCTGGCATCCATCCGGAGCTGGTTGGCCTCGATCCTCTGGGCGCTGGCCAGCAGCTCCTTCAGGACGGCCAGCGTCTCCACCTGCACAGCCTGGCTCTGCGGCGACGACACCGCTGGGTGGGCGTGGTGAGGTGATGCGGGGAGGTCCACAGCTGGAGCCGGTTGTGAGAATGTGCCCGGTGGTGACCAGGCCAGCACACATTGTGGGGAAGGAGGTGCTGTCCCTTCGGCGGATGAGGGCCCCAGAGCAAGCCTTTCGAGGATGGGCATAGGCCCAGGGCTTGTGGCCGGTGACCCCGCAAGGTCAATGACCAGCCCATCCTCTGATCCAGAGCCCTCTGATCTTCTTTCCTCCTCCCCCTGTGCTGGAGGATCCTGGTACGGGGCTGATGGCCCCGCCTCCTCTCCCTGGTCACAGGACCCAGAGCTCCTCCTGGATTGTGAGAGAAGAAAGGTACATGTCATTAGTATGTTGATTAGCGCATTGATGTGTTCATTTCTAATTATCTACCATCTAGCCTTGAATATGGATGATTCTCTGATTAGCTATCTTATACTAGCTGTTATCTATTCTTAGGTTTCTGTTCTCGATGGTTCTCGGCTCACAACTCTATCTGTATTACGGCTGCTGTCTTTAACTGCATAGGCTGAACGGGCACACAAATACATGGACTCTCTATTACAGGGGTGTCCAAACTCTTTCCTGGATTGGAAGATATCCTTTATGTGCACAGGTGAGTCAATCAGGATGACTGAAGAAGCGATTGACTCACCTGTGCGCAGCAGGGTTATCAAATCCAGCAATGTGTGTGGCCCACCAGGACCGAGTTTGGACACACCTGCTCTATTGCTTGATTACTGTTGTGGTGACCAGGAATGACAGTGATTTGTCAGCTTCATGAATTTAATGATGCATCCATCTATCCATTGTTATTTCATGGAGCTGACATGTCAGTATCATGTCCATGTGTAGTGTGTGTGATGTACATGTGGTGGCATGTTGCTGTATGTCATATTCACCTGCCATGGAGGCTGGGTCCTGCTGCTCCACCGGGCCTGATGCTCCAGCTGCGTCGGAGGGTGCAAGCATGGCCCTTGCAATACCTTCATGGGCAAGGTACTTGACCCTCCGCCCCTCGGCCTCCTGCGCCATCTTCTTCCTCACCACGGCCCTGATGTCGTCGAACCGATGCTTTATGGACCGCAGACTCCGTCCACGGGCCGCCACACCGTTCACCAGATCCACCACCTGCTGACAAGCATTAGCACGGGGCCCAGCCTTGACTTCCCTACCCCCGGAGGTGATGACGGGGCGGGCAGGGATGGCCTCCAGGAGGACCCTGTTCTCCTCCCGGCTATAATTGTGGGCCCTGGACCTGCCGCCAGCCTCTTGCTCTTCAGACTGGGGATGAGGACCCTCTCCACTCTCCCCCTCCCTCCTCCTCCTCCTCCCTCCTCCTACTCTCCTCCCTCCTTCCTCTCTTCTCCTCCCTCCCTCCTCCTCTCCTTTCCTCCCTCCTTCCTCTACTCTCCTCCCTTCTCCCTCCTCCTCTCCTCTCCTCCCTCCTTCCTCTACTCTCCTCCCTCCTTCCTCTACTCTCCTCCCTTCTCCCTCCTCCTCTCCTCCCTCCTTCCTCTCCTCCCTCCTTCCTCCTTCCCTCATCTCCTCCCTCCTTCTCTTCCTCTCCTCCCTCCTTCTCCTCCTCTCCTCCCTCCTCCTCTCTTCCCTCCTCCTCCTCCCTCCTCTCCTCCCTCCTCCTCCTCTCCTCCCTCCTCCTCTCCTCCCTCCTCCTCCTCTCCTCCCTCTTCCTCTCCTCCTCCTCTCCTCCCTCCTCCTCTCCTCCCTCCTCCTCTCCTCCCTCCTCCACTACCTCATCCTCCACTACCTCCCCCTACTCAACTATTACCTCCTCCTCACTCCTCCCCTCCTCTTCCCCACCTCCACGCCCCGGGACTCCCTGCCACTCCTCCACCCTCTGCTCCTCTCCCTCCATCACCACCTGAAAAGAAAAGAAAGAGAAATAAAGAAATGTTTTAATGGGTTTGCCTGCTCCACGCTCGTCCCCCATTCTGATCGCCTCTAACACTATTTCTGCTTGGATATCAATGTTGTAACTAACTGCAGTAATCAACCTTAAGTGGACAGAGCCTGTGACAGCAGTGGGAGGGGTGTACAGCACCTCTCACTCTGGACCTGAGAGGCGCTGATGAAACACGCTAGATCAATACTTTCATAAACAATGTGGAAGGGTCAGTTACAGTTTGCATATATACAAGGCATGCGGCTATTTACTGTGTGCTTCTATCATGTGTGGGGAGTGGCCCATGTCTGAGGCCACTAATATCCTATCTGCATTATACTCTGGGCGTGGTACCTATCCTGAAGCCATCCTCTGTACCAGAGGTAGTAGGAACTATATGGTCCTGCTGTTCTAGGCTGAAAAAAAGTTCTTGTCAAGCCCCATTGAAGAAGCAGTTTGGAACACCTATGTGTATTGCAAATATGTGTAGAAATCTCACTCAAACTCAATCTACAACTCAATCAAACTCAAACTCAATCTCCAACTCAATCAAACTCAAAATCAAACTCAAACTCAAACTCAAACTCAAAATCACACTCAATCAAACTCAAACTCAAAATCACACTCAATCAAACTCAAACTCAAAATCAAACTCAATCAAACTCAAACTCAATCTCAAAATCAAACTCAAACTCAAAATCAAACTCAATCAAACTCAAACTCAAAATCAAACTCAAACTCAAAATCAAACTCAAACTCAAAATCAAACTCAAAATCAAACTCAAACTCAAAATCAAACTCAAAATCAAACTCAATCAAACTCAAAATCAAAATCAAACTCAATCAAACTCAAACTCAATCAAATTTAAACTCAATCAAACTCAAACTCAAAATCAAACTCAAACTCAAAATCAAACTCAATCAAACTCAAACTCAAAATCACACTCAATCAAACTCAAAATCAAACTCAATCAAACTCAAACTCAATCTCAAAATCAAACTCAAACTCAAAATCAAACTCAATCAAACTCAAACTCAAAATCAAACTCAAACTCAAAATCAAACTCAATCAAACTCAAAATCAAAATCAAACTCAATCAAACTCAAACTCAATCAAACTCAAACTCAATCAAACTCAAACTCAAAATCAAACTCAAACTCAAAATCAAACTCAATCAAACTCAAACTCAAACTCAATCAAACTCAAAATCAAAATCAATCTCTCTCTCTCTCTATATATATATATATATATATATAGAGAGAGAGAGAGAGAGAGAGAGAGATTGAGAGAGATCCAGATATAATACAAAACAGAAAAATATAAATAACTTACCTCCCTCCACAAAACTCCTCTCCCCACAACAACAAACTCGCCAAACCTATAGGCCAACAGCAAAAAAAAACACAATTGTACTTCTCGCCAGTGTATTCAGTAAATATAGAAATTGGCAAAACATACAAATAAAAGACAGCTTGATAGGATGAAAAGCATGTACAATGCAACTTACCTCCCTCCAAACCCCTAAGGGCCGGATCAAAGATCCGAAATCCTCAAAACACCGATAAACAAGCAAAGAACTCAATTTTACTTCTCTCCAGTGTATTCAGTAAATATAGAAATTGGCAAAACATACAAATAAAAGACAGCTTGATAGGATGAAAAGCATGTACAATGCAACTTACCTCCCTCCAAACTCCTACGTGCCGGATATAACCACCAAAACTATCCAAAATCCTCCAAACACCTATAAACAAGCAAAAAACACAATTGTACTTCTTTACATCGGCATCCGTAAATGTAGTAACGGATTCCCGTAAAAAGAACTTAAACCGCGACTTTATAATAAAGCAACTTATCAACTCTCAAACAACAAGCTCCTGGAACCCCGTGCTACCTCGTCAGAAATCGCAACACAGTCGAGGCGTGGGCGCGTGTCATTCCTATTTATTCACTCCCACTGTCAATCAAATGGTCTATCCCGTAAGGGATTGGCTGTGCGACCTGTGGCGCGATGCGTGATTCCGCTATTGGATGGTTCGTGCCGGGTGCGGCTAGTCCGTCCCCCTTCCAGCTTGCGTGCGCGCCTAAACGTCACGGCCTTCCTACATTCTGAAGGCCGCGATTCGCGCCTGGCTAAATTTAATTTACGGCCGCATCCGTTGAAGTCCACACGATGCACTTACGCATTGTAATGAAACAGGGCTGAAAGGGCCCTAAAAGTGTAAAGGAAGCAATAAAATGCATTCGAATTACTGTAAAAACAATCCCCAATGATCAAATGTGTTAATAAAAGAGATTTTTTTATTGTCATGTACATCCTCAATATGGCGGCCAAATTAACCCTTTAGGACTCAGAAAGGCTAGAATGTGTCCCCTAAACATATCAACATTATCTGATTTACATCTCTTTTATCACATCTACATTTTTGAACACAAATATTGTATATATTTCCACGCCACATTACATAGATCATGGAGCATGGGCCCAAATTCAAATGTGGGCCAGAATTTTAGGGGTTACTAATTAAAATGGATCAACAAATCCATAATCAGGGAACTTCATAACATGATGAAGCTTAGATACACCAGTGAGCTTTTCCATTTGTGAAATCCACCCGGATAATCACATCTGAGGTAATTAGCAAGCTATATAACCACATCATCATCCATGAATTAGCAAGTCTGAACCATCATGGATAGCAGCAACCTGAGTGCAGCGTATAGGTATGTGAGGAGAGCGCAGTGTCGTAGGAATGGATATTTGTTTCTAATGTTGCAGAGTGGAAACCGGGCTGTCAGGCGTGCGACTGTGGAGTGGCTGAAGCGTGACAGAGAGGGGCGGCTGGGAGTGAATGTGGGTGAGCGTGCTGATGCAATCCATGGTGGTCCGGAACCAAGCCAGGCAAGTGGCTCATCACAGGATATGCCTAGGGTCATGGTGGGGGGTCAGTTAGGGGAGAGAGCTCCAGTGGCACAGGGACAGGGGGATATGAGGGCACCTGCAGACAGGGAGGAGGACCTTGATGTGGGTGATCAGCTGATGGGGGGGCCAGATGAGAGACCCCTAGAGGGTGTGGCACATGAAGTGGGGGCTCCTGCACAGCCAGACCCACAGGGTGGTGAGCAGGCCCAGGAGCCTGCCAGGAGGATTCGTGCACCCAGGGTGTACAGGGAGAGAGTCACATTAGAGGGGTTAACTGATGTGGAAGTGTATGAGCGTTTTTAGGCTAACCCGTGCCAGCCTGGAGGAGCTCTATGCGGTCCTGAGGGAGGACATGGAGCCTTCCTCACGGACCAATAGAGCCATCCCAGGCATGACACGGATGTTAGCCACCATACACATCCTATCATCTGGTAGTTTTCAGAACACTGCTAGCATAGTAGGAGGAATGTCTCAAGCAAGCCTTTCAAGGTGCCTGAGCACATTCCTCCATGCTATAGTTCCAAAAACTGCCAGATACATCAGTTTTCCCCACACTGGGGAAGAGATCTTGAAGGTGAAAGCAGATTTCTTTCAAATGGGAGGTATCCCCAATGTGCTCGGTGCTATAGATTGTACACATGTAGCATTGATACCTCCTAGATAGCAAGAAGCGCTGTTCCGAAATCGCAAACACTATCATTCCATCAATGTACAGGCTGTTTGTGATGCAGACATGTGCATACAAAATGTGGTTGCAGGTTTCCCGGGAAGTACTCATGATGCCCATATCCTGCGTCAGTCATCCACCCATCTTTATTTTGAGTCTGGGAACAAATCATTTATCAACAGACTTTACGCTCCAAACTGGGCCCTCCTTTTTCTTGCGGTGGCAATATTACATACTGTATATTTTCGGGCTCTTCTCCCCTGTACAGCGTTATGGAATATGTTTGCACAATACAAATAAATGATAATTAGACTAATCCTAATATTCCCACATCAGGACAAATTAGTCTGGGCCATCATTATCATCGGACAGATGGTTAGCTTGTACGAGATCCCAATGCCTAACATGTGTGCCGACATACCTACATCTGTTGGTGGCTGCTCATATGGCATATGTAAGGTTTCCACTAATATATTATTTGTGTGTTTGTATTCCAGTTCCCGGTCAGAACAAGGCATGACGATAAACATCCTGACATTCCGTGGCCATGTCAATGTCCTCATGTATGTGCATGTGTCCGTTTCATTGCTTTGTTGGATCCAGTTTGATATCTGATGACCTTGACTGAATAGCCGATATGTGTCACGAGACAATTTCACTATACAATGCAGATGTGATGTGACATCTGTCAGCTGATGTTCCTGGTATATCCACAGCATGTGTATGCTCATATAGTCTATCTCGATTCATAGGTACCTATTGGTTTAGACATTCTATCCTCTCCTCTACTTGGACTGTTGTGAAGCCTGCAGCACCAACCCTTCAAGATATTTTCTTCAGTGCTGATGTGACCCTCCCTGTGCATATGGGGAAGAGTAAATCCAGGCTTGGGACTTAACAGTTAAGGAGGTTACGTTAATCTTCAGTTATGCATATTCAACAACAGTGAGTATAGATGCTCAATCAGAGAACAAACTATCACTGATGATGGATGGTGCTAAATAGAGGGATATTCTTGAGCAAAACCTGTACCACTCTGTACGTGATTTGAGGGCTAGGACGAGGTTTATCTTCCAGCGGGACAATGACCCCAAACACACTGCTAAATGAACACTTGAGTGGTTTAAGGGGAAACATGTACATGTGTTGGAATGGCCTAGTCAAAGTCCAGACCTCAATCCAATAGAAAATCTGAGGTCAGACTTAAAGACTGCTGTTCACAAGTGCAAACCATCCAACTTGAAGAAGCAGGAGCAGATTAGCAAGGAAGAATGGGCAAAAATCCCAGTGGTAAGATGTAGCAAGCTCATAGAGACTTATCCAAAGTGACTTGGAGCTGTGATTGCAGCAAAAGGTGGCTCTACAAAATATTGAATTTAGGAGGTGAATAGGTATGCACATTGACTTTTTCTGTTATTTTGTCCTATTTATTGTTTGCTTCACAATAAAAAAAAAAACATCTTCAAAGTTGTTGGCATGTTCTGTAAATTAAATGATGCAAATCCATCAAAACAATCCATGTTAATTCCAGGTTGTGAGGCAACAAAACCCCAAAAATGCCAAGGGGGTGAATACATTTATATATATATATATATATATATATATATATATATATATATATATACACACTAACATGTATGAATATTTGTATTTTACCACAAGAGTCTCTCCCCTCTCTGTCTCATCCTCTCCACCCTCTTTCTCTCCCATCATCTCCCCCTTTTTCCCTGTGGCTCTCCCATCCTCTCTCCTCTCTGTTTCTCCCATCCTCTCCCCTCTCTGTTTCTCTCCTCCTCTCCCCTCTCTGTTTCTCCCATCCACTCCCCTTTCTGTCTCTCCCACACCCCCCCATCTCTATCTCTCCCATCCTCTCCCTCCTCTGTCTCTCCCCTCTCTGTTTTTTCCCATCTCTCCCATCCCTTTGCCTCCCATGTATCTCTATCCCCCTCTCCCACCATCTTACCTCAGTCTTTCTGTGGGGTCTGCTCTCTCCTCTCTGTCTCTCCCCTCTATGTCACTCTCATCTTCTCCCCTTTCTGTCTATCCCATAATCTCCCCCCTTTGTCTCTCTTGTCCCCTCCCCTCTCTCCCATCCTCTCTGTCTCTCCCATCCTATTCCCCCTCTGCCCCCCCTCTCTGTCTCTCCCATCCTCTTCCCCCTCTCTCTCTCTAATCCTCTTCCTTTTCTGTCTCTCCCATCCCCCCTCTGTCCCTCCCCTCTCTGTCACTCCCATCCTTTTCACTCTCTGTCTCTCCCATCCTCTCCCCTCTCTGTCTCTCCTCCCTCTGTCTCTCCCATCCCGGTCCCTCCCATCCCTCTCTCCCCCCCTTTCCCACCATCTTACCTCATGATAATTTGTGAAAGTCTACAAAATAGTCAGAACTTGGGCAGGAAACTTGCAAATATATACAGTTTTCCACTGGCTGCTATGGCTGTGGGGAAGCAATTATAGCTGTAACTGTTAATTGATTGGAGAATTTTTGCGCATGTGACATGATCCAGCCCCTTCAGTGCTACTGATGAAAGCATGGTTTATGAATGTGGCCTTACTGTGGTAATGCCCGGGCGGTAAAGCATTACATGTAACGTGTGGGAAAAAAACATCTGCAGCCGACTTTCGCCACTGTCACAATTTACAACACAAGATTTACATAGGGACCTAAGATTGTTGTTTGCCATGATCTTTGTTTTTTAACTTTTAGCAGCAGGCCAGCTCATGCACTCTCCTCTTTCACCCTGATCAATAAGCCCTTCAGTTTCTCCTAATTTTGGGCCATAAGAGAAGTATCATAAGCATATATGAGGTTGTTTATATTTCTCCCAGCAGTATTGATTCCGGTTTGGATTTGTCCACCTGGTCTTATACATAATGTGTTCTGCCTTTATGTTGAATAAATAAGGTGACAATAAATACAACCTTGTCACACTCATTTTCCAATTTTGAACCATTTAGGTGTTCCATATTCAGCTCTGACCATGGCTGCTTGGTCCAGATACAGATTCCCCAGTAGGCAGATGAGATGGTCTGGTACCACCATCTCTTTAAGAACTTGCAACATTTTGTTGTGATCCACACAGTCAAATTCCTTAGAATAGTATACAAAGCAGAAATACATGTTTTCATGGACCTCTCTTGTTTTCACTATTATCCAGTAGATATTGACAATTTGGTCTCTTGTGCCTCTGCATTTGAGGAACATTGTTGTAATATCTGGTTGCTCTTGGTCCATATATTGTTGGAGCCGAGCTTGCAGGATATTAAGCATTACCTTGGCATTTGAAATTAGCATAATTGGAGCATTCTTTTGCATTGCCTTTTTGGGGATTGGGTGTAGACTTACCTTTTACAATCTACTGACTGCTGTTAAGTTTTCCAAATTTGATTGCATACAGCAAGCAGGATGTTGAATAGTTCAGCTGGGATTCCACCATCTCCTGCAGCCTTGTTATTAGCAAGGCTTCCTATGAACCATCTCAGTTTACTCTCCAAGATCTTTGGTTCCAACTCATTGGACAAACTTTTGAGGTTATGAAAGCTGTTAACATCCTTCCTGTATAAATCTTCTGTGTGTTCATGACACCTATACTGAAAGCGAGGAAGGGCCTATTGATGAAGGTGAAAGAACAGAGTGTAGAAGCTGGCCTGCTGCTCAACATTAAAAAGGTGAAGATAATGGCAAACAGCAATCTCCGTTTTTGGCAAATAGATGTGGGACAAGCATTCTTTTAAATAATCATTTTATATGTAGTTTTTTATTTCACTATTGCTTTAGCTTAGTTATTTTAAAAGAACTAATACAAGTTAAGTTTTACATAAAGAAATTATGGTGTCTGATGTCCATTGTATTTGTGTCTCCATGACCCTAACAGACCATGCTGATCCATTTGATATTCATGGCAGAGATACTGGAGTGTGTGGCCAGTTCCTTCTCCAGTGGGCCACAGCATACAGCTCCTGGTATTCCTATGTGGTCTCTCATCCAAATACTGACCAGGCCCAAACCTTCATGGCTTCAGGGTGGTGAAACCCCTTGGTTCCCTGGCTGGAATCAAACCGAGCTTGGAGTGGTGAAAGCATTGAATACTAACTACTGCATTGAATACTAACCACTGGACCACCAGGGAACCCCTGATATCCATTACTGATTCACAAAAAGATATGTAACCATGACTTATAGTTCAGTCTAGCTTTTCTGTGATACAGTGAGTTTGTTATATTACAAATCAAGTATAATATACTATGTAAGTATACTTGGATTGCTTGATGGGATAGAAATATAATATAACCTAAAACTTATACAGTAACTGATTATTATTTTTCTGCATCTTAACTTACTGTCAAACTATCTCTTATTTGTGTGCCTTATGATATGAGTGATTAATGGTTAGGATTATATCGGATCTATACAGTATATAAAGAGTTTCACGAGTCAAAATGCGTTTTGCTTTTACCCTTTTTCCTATATATTCGCAGTAGTAGCCTACTAATATGAGAGAATGAACTTAAGGAAGGCTGAGATCTGTAGAGTTGACAACTTTGAATGGTGGTGCTGGAGAAAACTGCTTAGAGTCCCTTAGACTGCAAGAAGATCAAATCAAACAATATTACTTGTAATCAAATATTTGGCCACACTTTGAGAAGACAGAGTTTCATAGAGAAGACTCTGATTCTGAGAAAGACTGAAGGCACAATAAAAAGGCATGATAGAGACAGATATGAATAGATGAGCTTATTGAAGCAATGATCATGAGCTTGTGGGAGATAAGATGGGCATTGGCTAACAGATGTGCCTAGTGTGCTGCGGTCCATAGGGTCACAGAGAGTAGGACATTACTAAGCAACTAAATAACAACAAATACTGTTTGGCAAATATGTAGTACTAGCGATTTGCCCCCAAAAAATGATGCAATGAAATTTTAAGTGAGCTAATGCTGTTTGGTGTATAATAATCAAATAAATAATCCATTATTAAGTTAATATACTTTACCTTTTTGTCAAGTAATAAATATAGGAAGCATTCTGTTGAAGAGCTGACAATATGTTTTGATGTTGCTGGAGCATTAGTGGTGTGGAGCTGCTGTGTAAGCGTGATGAATGTGTGCAGTGTAATAATGTGCGTGCGCGAGACCAAACCGTTAGTGTAGCCATGTACTTCCGCATTGTTCTAAAATGGCGGCTAATGTGTGGTATGCGTCTTAGTGGAATATCCGTAGGTCTTTTGTGGTATTTTGCGTGTTTCTTGTGGTGATTTGCGTGTTTAGAGTAGTGTAGCCTCGTTTTCGTTTTGTTCGGCGGCCATTTTTTCTCTCGCTTAGAGAATTTTTTAGTGTCTAAACTCTTTTATTTTGAGTTAAATTAAGGTGTAACTTCATTTTTTCAGGTCCTGTATGCTCGCTCTTGCTGTAGGTAAGCTTTTTATGTATGTGTTGTGTGTATTTATTGTGTTTAAAAAATGTCCGCAGGTTGTGGCCGATTTTTGTGAGGCCGTAATGGATGTTAACGTGTCTTGTATGTTGTTTGCGTTACGACGTAAAGTTTGCGAGGGTCGCAGTTGCTGGCAAGGACCGCCTTTGGCGCTCCATGCCATCAACTGAGGCCCTCACTACGCGAGCCCGCAAGTGTGAGCAACGGCTCGTATGCTCACAACTATATATGTGATGGTAAATATGAAGGGGTTAATACAGAGGAATAAATATGGTGACTGAAATATGTCTAAACACTTCTGTTGAAGCTGAATAATCATGGTGCAGTGAATTGAGTGGTAATAGCGGAGTGGACTTTTCGAACTTCCTTGGCCTCCGGTATTAGATAGGGGACTTCCACCCCTATGAGATGGCACTTCTGGTTGCTCAAACAGAAGATGCAAGGAGAACAAAGTGTGCTATGAATTCTTCGGAGAGGGAGACATTCTGCAAGAAAGTTTTCAGTATTGATTTATATTCTCACATTTTATAAATGTATTGTTCTATTACCCTATTGGGCTTTTACTTATGCTTTTTTCTGAGGATATCCCTCAACATCAACAAGAAGAGTTATTGAGCCCAAAGGCTTGAATACAGAGCAGCTTTTCTACTCTTTGAAATGTGAGTTTCAGGGGAATGGTGACTCAGTGGGATTCTAAAGTATTATTGAATAGCACTCTGGATTTGTTTGTTGCTCCTCTGAGATTGTGACAAAGGATTTCTTTAAAAAAATGATTGCATTTTTGTATTTGTTTACATATATGTGTGTTCACCTTTATCACCATTAGATATCATACAGTGTTGTTTATGGTACACTATTTCTTGTGGAATTGAGACTTATGAATATTCATCTAATATTTTACATGTAGTCACTTTAATGTATGAGATATGCAACACATTACAATTTTTATTTTTATAGTTCTGGAGGCGCTGGCTCTTATTATCTTTATTTTTACTTTATTTTGAGAGGTTTAAAACTCATTAACGTGATATCTGCCTAAGAACCATTTCTAGCACTATTTCCTTTATCATTTCTCTCTCTATATATGTATATAAATATAAATAATGTAGTAATAATTATTAATATCAGTATACATAGATTATAAGATAACTTTAAATCTAAGCTGTGTTGACTGAATTTGACAGTTATATTTAGTTGTTAATGGCTAAATATGGGTAATATAATTCCATGTAACTGTAAAGAACATTGCTATCAAATGTAGTTAAGAGCATGATTTGTCTTTAGTAAATTTTGAGAATTTGGGCTTTCAAAGTATTGTGCCATATCAATCCCATGACACATGATTAAACATTCCATGCATGATAACTTGTGATGTGCAACATTAGGACAGCGTTTAAAGATGTAAAAGCCTTTAGTAAATCTCACAATGACTCAAGATGCTGGTTATGTACCTGTGATCCTTTAGTAAATTCCACCTCAGGTCTAGCTATATTAACCTGGATGTTGTCTCTTTTTCATATTTGGAAATGTATAGAGAAGAAGATAGAAGGGTTGGGAATAGGAAAAAGCAGGATAAGGAAATAGGTGTTGGGAAGAGTATGAACAATCAACAGCAACACTTTAACATTGCAACCACTTAAAGAATTGCAGTGCTATGTTTATATTATTATATATATATGAGAGGGTAAAGAGAGAAAAGCACAGACACCTTTTAATTCTAATCACTAGTCTAAGACCGACTAAGCCATGTGTATCGGCATGCTATGAATATAAAAAGAAGAAGAACCTACTCAAATTATAATTAAAATATAACTTTTATTAATATATAATATAAAGATATATACACAAGGTATAAATATGATTAAAAATTAATTAAGAATTATCATAATATACAAGACTCATAATAGTATTGATAAATAAAGACAGAGCAAGTGGAAGATTAACATGTGATGCTGTAACCAGAAATTGATATCATAAATAGACTGGGACCACTTGTGAGTCTTAAAAGATGGTTAAGATAACCTTATTGTCATAAATTAATTGAGTCTCATTAATTAATAATAGAGGTCGCCCTGATAATAAGGTAAATATAATATGGTTGCAGATAATACTGACACAAAAAACAAATTACGCAATAATCTAACATACTTAAAGAAGGACTCCAGTGGAGATAGAGGGGACAAAAGAAACTACCGCTGTGGCCCTATCTGTGTCTGTATAGCGATTGACCCTATAGTAGGAATCTAGGGGGACCCACTATTTGTCCCCTGTCCCTGTGAAAATGTGAATACCCTTCACTATACTACCTAGGACTAGTCCCCTCTACTCCACTTACCTCTGAGTCCTGGTGTAAGCTTTCCTATCGCTGGCACAAACACATGATGCGTCCCCGACGGCGTACAGCCGATTTCTGACGTCATCCAAGGGCGACCAACTACGCAGGAGATCCGACGCGCACATTTCGCTTCTTCCGGGATCTGTAGTCTCTCAACATTGGAGTGGGTCTTTTATAGAGCTATCGAGCATTAAGTTACACAGATGGGGGATAATTCTCAAAGTGCCATCTTAGGTCCTGTAAGGACAGTAAAGCATTTATAAGTTATATAGTGCAATACAATGAAAATAACATCCTATTCATTGAAAAAACAAATAGCTTCAATAGTGAAAGTAAGATTGATTTTAAAATTGTAAATGACAATTGTTAGCATAAAGAAATATAAAGAGTATCATACTATTGCTGTCACAAAAATATATCCATTGGAAAATAAAGTTTATTGCCATATGAGGCAAACCATAAATGTAACCATTGTAATTAGAAAAAACTTATAGATAAAAATGGTTATCAAAACCAAAATTAGTCTAAAGGCCATATAAAAAATGTAATATGAAATTATTATTATTGAGTCCATTGAAAGTTATGCCATTGATATAGAGTTCACAAAAGGTAAAAAAACAGATATACATCATTTATTAACACGGTATTATTTAAAGATATACCCCAAAGTTATTATATTCATTAAGACCATTGGGAGATACTGTGTCGAGTATTGATATCCATCTGGTTTCTGCCTTAAGCAGTTCCTGTTCCAAATCTCCTTTCCTAATGCCAAGTGTATTTTTTTGTAATACCCAGCACTGTAATTTGGGTTTCGACATGTGAAATTCATTGAAATGCCTTGCTACCAATGTCAATTTCTTTCCATTTTCCATGTCTCTGGGACTATTACAAATATTACGAATGTGCTCGCCCAATCTTTTTTTGAGGGCACGTGCCGTAATCCCAACGTATCTACAGGGGCAAAGACATTCCAAACAGTAAACAACACCTTGAGTACCACAATTAAAGAGGCCTTTTAGAGGAATATTTCTGCCAATTCTATCCATCACATTAGTTCTTTTACTCATATATGGGCAGAACATACAGCTTCCACATCCAAAAGTTCCATTAGGCAGATGCATGGAGAATCTTCTCTTTTTCACAAAGTGACTGCGTACTACAGTATCTTTGATATTTTTTGATCTCCTCCATCCCATCTGAATTTCTTTACCTATTAATTTATTAATGATGGCATCGGTCTGCAGAATATTAATGTAAAAATGGGTTAGGTGAACAAAAATAATAGGGGTCTCCTTATGTAAATTAGGGATGGCTAGTATATAGCTTCAATATCCATACATTTTTAAACAAAAGGAATAACTAATGTGATCAGCAGTGTATAATATAATAGAAATGAATATATAGAGGAAAGAACAGACACCTTTAAATTCTAATCACAAGTTATAAACCCCTCCAGCCATCAATATTAACATATATATAATCATATTGAAAAAAGGATGGAATTGATTGTAGAAATATATTAAAATTTAACTTTTATTTACAAACAATAAAAAATGTATATACAATATAAATAGAAAATGATCCAATTAATTATAATGGCATCTATCAATAAGTAAATTGCTCAATCAATAATCATATGAATTTCTGACAGATATTACCAAATATATATAATTCATTGAGGGTGCCAAATATATCACTAAGGTTGGCAAAAAAGTCTATACATATATACAAAAAGGACTGAAGTGGAGACAGAGGGGACAAAATTAATTTTGTCCCCTCTGTCTCTACTTCAGTCCTTTTTGTATATATGTATAGGTGTCTGTTCTTTCCTCTATATATTCATTTCTAGAATATTAATGTGTTTGTTCAGAATCCGAGTAATGTTGGTTGAATCCTTACTATAGGTCCCAATGAATCTTATGGGACCTTCTTTCTTAATTTTAGGTTTTGGATATAATAAATTATCTTTGTGGCGGTAGGTTTCCTGTACAAATCCGTGGTTATAAACCCCTCATCATCTTTGATGATGGAAATGTCTAGGAAATCAATCCTGTTGAAATCCATTGTATGTGTCAATTTTAGATTCAGAGTATTTGTATTGAGTACTTGAATGAACTTTTCAAAGTTCCCAACCGTGTCATTCCATATAATAAAAATGTCATCAATGTATCTAATCCATAGTGACACATGTTCTGTGAACATTGTATGTCTTTCATTGAAAACAAATTCTCTTTCCCACCATCCAAGATAAAGATTTGCGTAGGTAGGTGCTACTGCCGATCCCATGGCTGTGCCACATTTTTGTAAGTAGAACCTATAATTGAAAACAAAATAGTTATGATGTAAAATAAACCTAAGCATCTTGATTAGAAAGGTATTTTTACCTTGATTGATGATAGTTTCCATGCCAAGAAAATAATTAGTAGCTTCACATCCAGCTTCATGGTCTATTGAAGTGTAGAGACTCTCTACGTCACATGTGATCAGTAACATGGATGTGGATAATCGTATACCCTCAAGTTTGTTCAAAACATCCATCGTGTCTCTCACATAGCTGGGTAGATTGAGGACAAAGGTCCTTAATTTGCAATCCAAAAATTGACTCGCTTTCTCACCCAGACTACCATTCCCAGATATTATAGGTCTACCTGGAGGTTTACACTGATCCTTGTGTACCTTAGGCAACATATAAAATGTCGCAATCCTAGGATTCTTGATTGACAAAAAGGTAAATTCTTTGGCATTTATGACATTGTTATCTTTGCCTTTCTCAATCATTTTTTCATATAGCTTCACATAATCCTCCGTTGGATCACCAAATAGACGTTTATAGCATTGTTTATCATTTAATTGTCTTTCCGCTTCATCTACATACATTTTAACTGGCCAGATAACAGTGTTACCTCCTTTGTCCGATGGTTTGAGTATCACATCCTCCCAATCATTCATTTCTTTAAGAGCCTTTCTTTCATTCAATGTAATGTTACTCTTATTACTTGGTATAAGTTTCTCAAGATCTTTCGTGACCGCTTTAACAAATGTATCCACTGCTGAACAGCTGGAAAGTATAGGGTTAAATTTTGATTTAACCTTCAATTTATCTATCTGTATTGTCTGATCTTCCACAGATAGTGCTGTATCATCAATCTCAGGATCTGATATAGGGATTACAGAAGTGTCATCACTTTTGTAGAAGATTTTTTTTAATGAGTACCTTACGAGCAGATCTTTAAAGATCTTTAAAGAAATGCAGATCTTTAAAGATTTCAAAGAAATTAAATTTACTGCTAGGTGAAAATGTAAGTCCTTTATGTAATAGAGATATCTGAGAGGGGGTGAGGTTTTTGTCTGATAAATTGATGATATGCATCTTGTCTTCATTGCTCACCTCTGTCTCCTCAACCATTGTTTCGTTGATGTTTGTATATCTCTCCCCCTCGGTTCCCATCTCTGATAGTCTCTTTGACTCTCTCTTGGGGGGTCCAAACAATCCTCTACGGGATGTGTCGGATGTCTGGAATGGAATGACATGGGTGGGAACTTTGAAAAGTTCATTCAAGTACTCAATACAAATACTCTGAATCTAAAATTGACACATACAATGGATTTCAACAGGATTGATTTCCTAGACATTTCCATCATCAAAGATGATGAGGGGTTTATACCTTACACTTTGAAAGCTCCCATTTCTTCCCAACTTTAAAAGCTATACCTGTTGGAGAATTTTTACGATTGAGAAGGATGTATTGACCTTTAAAAAAAGAGCTAAGGAACTTAAAAATAGATTAAAAAACAGAGGATACAGTAATCTATCATTAAAAAAGGCATATCAAAGAGCACTACATACTACGAGAGATAATTTATTATGTCCAAAACCTAAAATTAAGAAAGAAGGTCCCATAAGATTCATTGGGACCTATAGTGAGGATTCAACCAACATTACTTAGATTCTGAACAAAACACATTAATATTCTGCAGACCGATGCCATCATTAATACATTTATAGGTGAAGAAATTCAGATGAGATGGAGGAGATCAAAAAATATCAAAGATACTGTAGTACACAGTCACTTTGTGAAAAAGAGAAAATTCTCCACGCATCTGCCTAATGGAACTTTTGGATGTGGAAGCTGTATGTTCTGCCCATATATGAGTAAAAGAACTAATGTGATGGATAGAATTGGCAGAAATGTTCCTCTAAAAGTCCTCTTTAATTGTGGTACTCAAGGTGTTGTTTACTGTTTGGAATGTCCTTGCCCCTGTAGATACGTTGGGATTACGGCACGTGCCCTAAAAAAAAGATTGGGCGAACACATTCGTAATATTTGTAATAGTCCCAGAGACATGGAAAATGGAAAGAAATTGACATCGGTAGCAAGGCATTTCAATGAATTTCACATGTCGAAACCCAAATTACAATGCTGGGTATTACAAAAAATTACACTTGGCATTAGGAAAGGAGATTTGGAACAGGAACTGCTTAAGGCAGAAACCAGATGGATATCAATACTTGACACAGTATCTGCCAATGGTCTTAATGAATATAATAACTTTGGGGTATATCTTTAAATAATACTGTGTTAATAAATTATGTATATCTGTTTTTTTACCTTTTGTGAACTATATATCAATGGCATAACTTTCATTGGACTCAATAATAATAATTTCATATTACATTTTAATATGGCCTTTAGACTTTAGACTAACTTTGGTTTTGATAACCATTTCTATCTATAAGTTTTTTCTAATTACAATGGTTACATTTATGGTTTGCCTCATATGGTAATAAACTTTATTTTCCAATGGATATATTTTTGTGACAGCAATAGTATGATACTCTTTATATTTCTTTATGCTAACAATTGTCATCTACAATTGTAAAATCAATCTTACTTTCACTATTGAAGCTATTTGTTTTTTCAATGAATAGGATGTTATTTTCATTTTATTGCACTATATAACTTATAAATGCTTTACTGTCCTTACAGGACCTAATATGGCACTTTGAGAATTATCCCCCATCTTTGCGCTGCGGAATATGTTGGCGCGTTATAAATAAAGGATAATAAATCTGTGTAACTTAATGCTCGATAGCTCTATAAAAGACCCACTCCAATGTTGAGAGACTACAGATCCCGGAAGAAGCGAAATGTGCGCGTCGGATCTCCTGAGTAGTTGGTCGCCCTTGGATGACGTCAGAAATCGTCTGTACGCCGTCGGGGACGCATCATGTGTATGTGCCAGTGATAGGAAAGCTTACACCAGGACTCAGAGGTAAGTGGAGTAGAGGGGACTAGTCCTAGGTAGTATAGTGAAAGGTATTCACATTTTCACAGGGACAGGGGACAAATAGTGGGTCCCCCTAGATTCCTACTATAGGGTCAATCGCTATACAGACACAGATAGGGCCACAGCGGTAGTTTCTTTTGTCCCCTCTATCTCCACTGGAGTCCTTCTTTAAGTATGTTAGATTATTGTGTCATTTGGTTATTTGTGTCAGTATTATCTGCAACCATATTATATTTACATTATCATTATCAGGGCGACCTCTATTATTAATTAATGAGACTCAATTAATTTATGACAATAAGGTTATCTTAACCATATTTTAAGACTCACAAGTGGTCCAAGTCTATTTATGATATCAATTTCTGGTTACAGCATCACATGTTAATTTTCCACTTGCTCTGTCTTTATTTATCAATACTATTATGAGTCTTGTATATTATGATAATTCTTAATTAATTTTTAATCATATTTATACCCTGTGTATATATCTTTATATTATATATTAATAAAAGCTATATTTTAATTAGAGTAGGTTCTTCTTTTTTTTATATTTATAGCATGCCGATACACATGGCTTAGTGGGTCTTAGACTAGTGATTAGAATTAAAAGATGTCTGTACTTTTCTCTCTTTATATTATTACTGATAATTTTCACTGCTAATCACACAAGTCATTTCCTTATGTTTTTCAGTGAGAGGGTATAGAAGCTATGATATAGTGAATCCTAACTAACATAAGGAGATTCCTATTATTGTTGTTCACCTAAACAAATTTCCTCTCATATATATGACTACTTTAAATTTTATAGGGCTGGTTCTAAATGTTTTCTTTCAGGTTTTCACCTGATTGCCTGTTTATTGCTATTGGATGGTAGGTATAACAAGCCACTTATAATATACAATATTTAATGCAACAATTCTCTATAGAGGGTAAAAAACTTGCAACATTCAGCAATTAAAGTTCTTAGCAATCATGCTGCAAGACCACAGCCTATATTTACTTGAGTGTTGTATAGAGGACATCCTATCACCAAGGTATCATGTTAATAATGTTTAAAACGTGGCCATTTAAATGCATGCAAAACAGGGTCTCTTTTAATAGGTAATATAAGGGTTTTTAATGGGAATTAACATAGCTGATATAAAGTCTATGTGAACTTTTACAGACTTGTCTTAAGCTTTGCCTATAGCTTGTCACAATAATGTTTATGGTTAAATGTACTATATGGTATGGAGTGGGTTAAATGAGGGGCATGGCTCTTCATGTACCATCTCCTCTACAATTAACTAAGATTTCTAATCAAAACACTAGCAATAAAGAAATTGCAAAACTCTCCTCACCAGCATCTTGTACCTGTCTCTCACATTACAGTATCAAATTCCTTTTTAAGTTATAAGACTCAGAAACCAATTAAGTTTTTCCATAAAATAGACACTGAACCATGTATTAATATGACACATTTCAGCTGTAATGAAAACTGTAAACTGCAGATCTAATTATAGTACAAAAGACCTCAACTAAATAAATCTAAATAACTGTACAAAGCTCTCAACTTTCATTTTAGTAATATCAGCAAGTGATCTTGCTGGGATTGATTGACATGAACAAATGCTTACAAAACATGCACACATTATATAGAAGTAGGATGGAATTGGTATAAAAGTAGGACCATTAGATAACTAGTTTTTGTATACTGCAGGGTTCTTTAGTTTTTTCTAGCCTTACCCATAAAGAAACCAGCAGCTAGCACCTTGCAAATCTCTGCATGGAAAATAACCCATATTTAGCTAAACTACAAGGCTGAAGATTACTGCATTGTTATTGAGGTAATTATACATGTACATATATAATAAGGTTTATTAAATGCATCACTAACTCAGTGTAAAGTAAAGCTAGTCTCATGTAATCTGCTATAGTGATCCAACTGTTTTTGACAATTACATTGCCTCTAAGAGAAAATAGCTTTAAAATGCCAAAAACATTGGCCTTCATGCTAATCCCCAGTATCCGCAGTGTGCACCATGTTTAAGGCCAACTGCTACGAGTGACTTTGGCAAGTCAAAGCCAATAAGGGCCCCTATGGTAATCCCTGGAAAATCCATTATGTGTGCCGTAGAGGCACAAAAAAATTCTACCTAGCTATTTTAATCACTAATCCCTAAAAAATGCAGAGAGAACTGCTACAAGCCACTGCAGCAAGACGGAGTTTGAAATTACGGCAAACTTTCCCATGGAGAAAACATAACAAGTTACTATGTTAGACTTTTACACCAAATCCTGTGCTAATAAGACTTTACAGATCACTAGCAAAATAGGGCAGTGCCGTAACTACAAAAAAAATAAGAAAATATTATGTGTACCAAAAACCACTCTCTAGCAGCAGTTAAAGAGAGTATAGCACCAAAAAACAATAAAAAATAATGACATTTCAACATTATTTGGCTCTTAACAGTCCAAAAATAACATATGTGTAATTTAAAAATATGGTATTGTATTGTTAAATTGGTTTAATTATACAACATCAAGGGTAACACACAACTCAGTACTCAAGGGGTTAATGCATACCAGGAAACCACATTGCCTAGGAACAAATGTTCTAATGCATTGTCTATATATATAATATACAAACACAAAATAAATACATTTATATAAATATGTTGACTCTATAAATACAATTGACACATCTACTAAATTTAACAAAATATAAATAAATACCAAAATAATATATTTTTAGATTATAAATAGACAAATAATGATTCCTTGCTGCACTTTTTCTCACTCATTATAATAATCATGATGTTCATCCATAAAGCTTGGTTTGGGTACTCCCTACACTGAAATCTCTTGTGGATAAAGAGTGAAAGGGTTAACACAAAGTGTAACTTTATTTCTTGCAGTTGATTTATGAATATACCGCAATTTACACCACTTGATTAGCATGGGGCCATGTTTTAGTTATCACCCACCATACATATTGCAAGCTACCAAAATGTGGTGTGTTTGCCATTTCCTACTAAATGCCAATTTTAATGATTTTTTAAGTGGCAGGCAAATATTGCATAAGTTTTGCTTAAAGGCATATTAAAGTGAGGTGGATTATGAATGCATCCTATAGAGGAGCATCATAACCCACCAAGCAAAAATGTTTGCATGAAAAAATGCAAACCATTTTTGCATTAAAAAAAAGGTTGCAGGTGATGTTTACACCCTCAGAATTGAGCTAGGCTTCTCGGGGTATTATCTTGTAAAGTTGGACCCAGTCCATGTGAGCATGCTCAGATATGCAGCCAATCAGCAATGCTGAATGAAGCCAGCATAGATGACTATTACCCTGGTCCTTAAAGGACCATAAATCGATATTCAAGTAAAAATGATTGAGCTGTTACACTGTTGTTCTTAAGACATGCACCATCTCTTTGATAAATTCTGACAAATTGTAATTGTACTGAACCCAAACATTTCAGCTTCTTATTCCTATTCTAATTTGTCTTTTAGGCGAATGAGCATTAATGCTTGATTTATGGTCCTGCAATTACCTGCATGAGCCAGCCATGTTATCTCTGTATGTGTCTCTGTAAGTGAGTGCTTGCAATTTACTGGGGCTGGGGGAGCTAATGAGGCAATTCACTGGGGTTGGGAGTGATCACTGGGGAAATTCACTGGGGTTGGGGGAGGTAATGGGGCAATTCACTGGGGCTGAGAGATATGACAGGGGCAATTCACTGGGCCTGGGAAGCTGATGTGGTAAATCACTGGGGCTGTGGGGGTTACAGGGGCAAATCACTGGAGCTGGAATGTAGATAAAACAATCTGTAAATGAAGGGACACAGACCTTGTTCTGGGTGTCAACATTGATAGAAAACAGTTTGCAAATGCAAGTAATTCAGCAAACTTTAGGGTAACTGTTTAAATGTTTATTTTAGTATTTTTTCATGAAAACAACTTTTTTCACAATCTACTAATTCTCCTCTATCAGATGCATTAATAACCCAGCTCAATTGAATATGCCTTTAAAGGGATATGGAAGGTTTCTGGTTTTCACTAAAAATTTAAAATACCTATGTATCTCCTTTTATCTACTTTATTTTATGATTCTGCCTCAAATCATTCAAAACCTCACTAAAAATGCATCTGTTTAAAGAAGCCTATCACCTAAACATGCACAATGTATTTTTCACCCTCATGTACCACACCCAAAATCTTTAGATTGTAAATCTGCAAGTTTGGACACTGGATTTTAAGCTCAAAGACAGGGCCCCACAGTTTTTGTAATATGTTAATATTGTTTGGCCATGATCATAACTTATGTATAGCGCTACGGAATATGTTAGCACATTAATAATATAAACAATAATAATAATAATAAAGTGCTTAAGAGTTCTGTTTTTTGTGCCTAAAATCATACAATGTGTACATGTTTATGTCTGCCCTCTTTAGCTTGTGCAGCTCAAGAATACACAGACTGTACAGTGCAGTGATTTAAATTAGCCTGTCAGTGACTTCTTTTGAATAGCATTTTGCAGAATGTTGCTACTGATTGGTTACTATGAAAAAGTGTCACAACTGTACATAGTACACTGTTTTCATGAGTTGCAGAGGGGAGAAACCAGTTAGGAACTATTTGTAAGATTTTAGGCAGAAAAAACGCAGCCTTTGAGCTTTTCTTGATAAAATAAAGTACATTAAAGTAAAAAGATACATGTGTGCTTGCGTCATTTAGTTGTCTCCAATTTTCCGTGACTTTATGGAACACAACACACAATACTGATCTACTTAGTATTCATTGCAAAGATTTATAGGTATATTATATTCCTAGTTAAATCTCGAAACCTTCCATGTCCCCTTAAGTGCAGAATGATATTAAAATAGAGAATGTTTTGTATCATCTATTTACATAATCATATTATTTGTTCACAATTTTTGTTAACCTCTCCATTCTGAAAAACTATGCATATAGAGGAAGATATATAATTTGATTTGGCTTGAATTCCAAAAAAAACAATAGCATCTGAACTGCAACAGGAAACAACTGTATCACAAATTCAATCAGATATGATAATTGCTGCTTTCCGTCAACTGTATTAACATTTCTCTGATGGCTTGTAGTTACCTGAAATGAACTTGTAGCACAAGCCTCAGTATTTTATTGATGAACAGTTTTTATGGCATATATGGAAAGTAGATATATTATTATAATTCAATGCAGATGTAACTTATGTTAATAAAAGTCCAATTGAGTGACAGGAGCAGACATGGAGCAATCATGCTCAAACTATTGCAGTAGCAGGTGATGTTCAATGGAATGTGTGGTATATTACAGAAAAGGTAAGCTTTCTTTTTCTTTCTTTTAGATTGAGCTAATTTTGGTAATACTTTAATACTTAAAGTGCAATTTACTATGTTGATATTACTCTACATCATCAAACAGAGAACTGAAATTTAAGATAAAAAATATGGATATGATACTGCTTTTATATAATTTCAATAATCTGTCTGTCTGCAGAGAGTGTATTTGCAGGTACAACAAAAATCAACATTTGCAAGCATCCTGAAGGGCCTGGAGGCCACCCCAGCCTGCTGTGGTTGGGAGTAGAGCCCCTTGACCTGGCAGGACGGGTATGGAAGGAGGTGGCTAGCCGGGGAAGGCGGAGCCATTATAGGCTGGTTTGACGCCAAAAGTATCAGTAGTCCCCCAGGTAGCCATGAGAGAAGATACCCACCCATCCCTAAGAGTATTGTTGTCTAAAATTGATATGTTTTTAATAAAATAAAAAAAAAGGAATGGCATAAACAAATAAAATGAATGATGTACATTGTCAAGTTTAAGGATTGTCTTGTTTTGTGGAGCACTTGATTGTTATATTGTTTAAGTGTACATTATATGTTAACAAATTATGTTTATGTTGTTGTCACAGCGGCGGGTCATGGGGGGAGTCACAGGGACTGTGGTAAAATGGGTAAGATCCTACCCTATGGTGGTACGGATGTTACAACATGGTAGGCCCTGGATGAGGCTTCAGGGCATAGGGCCTACTGTCTCTGGCCAGGCTTTTCCCCTCACGTGGTTATGTTTATTTATTAATGGTTATGGTTATTATGTCTACTTCTGTTTACCAATAAACGCTGTTTACAGTCTTCCTCCCAAGAAGTAGTCTGTGTTTAAACCATATCCGTACATACCAATTGGGCCTTGCTTAGGTCATGCAGAAAAGTCAGGTTATTCCTTTAAGTTCTTCGATTATAGTCTGAAAGGGAGTGCCCATGGAACTAAGTAAGGGAACTTGTAATTTATGATCCATTCAGAGCTTGATGGAATGTAACTATAGGCTCATCTTAAGGTGCAGACTACTGCTGAGAATCAGGAGAAATTAACAGTTTGTGCAGCATAAAAGCAGAACATCACAGGAGAATTTTTAAACACATATAATGCTGAGAAAAGAGTTTCAAATGTTTTTACACTATTCTTGATGTTATCGTGGCTTAAATGGCCCTTTGATTTGCAGCAAGTGTATCTAATTTTCTCCTTCTGGATTGCTACCTTGTTGTGGTGAAGGGGCTTGTGTACCTCACTGAAACTGTGAGCTATACCATCCAAGATAGGAAGGTGATAGTAGACAGGTCAGACAAATTGTGGTCCACTGGAGAAGGAACTGGCAATCCACTCCAGTATCTTTGCCAAGAAAGACATATGGATGAGCACAACCAGAAACACAGACAGATGTACCTGGTGTGCTGCATCCATGTGGTCACTGACAGTCACGACTGAAGGACTGAACAACAAAAATCTAATTTCAGTACTCAAAAGACATCAACTAATTTTAAGACAGGAGAAGTATACTGATAGAACATTTCAAATCTGGCTTATTGAAACCTTTCTGGTGGACCTTCTCTGCTGACGAGTCTCCAGCTTAAAATAATATTTTAGTTAAATGGTCTCAGTTACTCAGTTTTAGTTAAATGGTCTCAGTTTCTATTTGGTTGCCATTGTACTAAAGTATGTATATCTTTAAAACATATGGACATTTTTATGAAATTGTCTGTTGCTAGTTTAATTAATTCTATGCTTCAAGCTTACTGTAATAAGTGATTTTCAGATAATAACCTGTGACCATTTCAGTCCCAATTTAAAAACTTTGAAGGACAAGTTGCCACTGAAACCAGTCTAATCATCAGTTTATCATAAATAGTTATGTGGGCAGAGCCTAAACTTTATTTTCCAGTGCACAATTTTACCTTATTATTGTCACAATACAACAAAGGTTGAGGTGCCCTAAAAAAATACAGGCTATCACATTTTGGTGCCTTATTGCTCCAACTTGGGCAAGGACTTCCATTCAGGGCACAACACCAGCCTGTCCATCTCCCCATCTACTCTCAAATCCGCAAATAAAGATATTTAACCTCATGTTCAATCTTCGTGTTTTATCTATCATGCAAGCCCGCACAGGTTTGAATAAAGAGCTATGGGCTTGGAGAGCAATTATCCGCCAAACCCGCTTCACCAAGAAGCTACGGTCATGAGTTACGGCCAGAAGTCTCAAGCCCGTAATCCTGGTTTTCCTGGCGCAACCTGAAATCAATTAACCAATAGGAAGACTACAATCAAGGCCGCAAATAGTTTAAAAGTGCAGGAAATTCGTAAATCTGTGAATGTGTTGTATGCTGTGCAAGTGGACACACAGGTCTTGGAGTTGGAGGGTTTTGAGAGAGAGCAAGAGAAAGAGTGAGGAGAGGAGGAGAGATGGAGGGAGAAAGAGAAGGCAGTTAAGGGAGAGGCCAGGGAGAGCAGGGCCCCCAGCCAAAGGCTGGCCAGCAAGCTGATGCTGCGGCTGCTGCCAGAAAAAGGGCAGCAAACTTCAATCAGGAGGAGATCAAGACCATCGTAAGAGGAGTTCAAGCCCACCACTCCATCTTAACCGGTGGGAGCGAGGTGAGGCCCAGGCAGAGGACAGACGCCTGGAGGGCAATCGCGGCTGAGGTCTCTTCACTGGGGTATGCAAACCGGACCTGGCAGTCTGTCCAGCACCGTTACCAGGACTGCCACATTGATGTCAAAAAGAAAATGACAACAAGGCCGATGACGCACGTGGAACCGGTGGTGGGCCTCCAGAAACCTTTACATACCCTGGTTGGGAGGCCACAGTGCGAGATATGATCCAGCCAGCGGCAGTCGTGAGCATCCTTGACCTGGTGGACTCGGGTGGGTCAGAAAGCCTGCAATGTGAGTACCATGTACACCTTAACACTCTCATATGTACGCACATGTACCCCACACAAATAGATAACTGACGTTGTATTGCACTGTAAGATATCTGTTTGTGACTACAGATATATGAGGCAGCAAAAATCATGTAAATCCAGTGTAAAGAAATATACTTGTCAGAATTGTTAGTATTGAAATATATGTCCAATACCTCCTCCCACAACTTATTATGATACCGTTTGGCAAATCTATTGATATTACTGTTATGTTTTCTGTTGGTTCAGAGTGCATATAAAGCATACATGACAACTCCATTGCAATTGTTTGTTTATTGTCATGAGTTCCCCTGTCACACTCTACTCCATGTTAAACTGGCCCATTCATAGCTGTTTGGCTTCACACACCTACTGCTTAGAACCCATGTACATCTTGAAACTAGGTATAGCGGATGTATCCTGTTTTATGTGGTCATTTCAGTATGTGCTGGAAGAGTGCCGACGCCGACTCTAGGGATGCGACTGCGCTTGCGTCCCCATGTAGCCGTCAAAAATAGTTGGTACACACAAATCCCCTAACCCTCTAACCCTAACCCCCTAAACCCCACTTTCTAACCCATACCCCCTAACTGTAGCCAGAACCCGAAACCCATAACCACTTACCTGGCCTGCTGGGCTGGCGTAGCTAGATTTGGTGGTGGTGCACTTCCAGAGATGAGCACATACAAAAGGATAGGTCCGGTATAGCTGGTACATCCCCATGAGACTACATGTATGGATGTGCACACTGCAGCATATGCGGATACAGACTCAGTTTGTGTCGTGTACCAGCCTAATCTGGACCATGTTACATTAACATGTTAACTCACATTGCTGAGGATTGGTCACAGATTGGTGTGTCTCACACACTGGCCAACAGATTCAGATGAGCACGTGTCCTAATTAACTGCAGTTGGCACACCGCACCAGCATTACATATAGTCATATGAGTCATGGGCCCTTTTCTGTTGTCTGACCGTGACTGCTGGTAGCAGCAGTGAGCAGCCTCTACATGCCACAGCATTTTCCTGGAGATTATATAATCATGCATATTTAGTGGGTTATGGTGGTGTTAAGGTAAGGGTTTCGGATTAGGGTGAGGGCTAGTGCTTTTGGGCTTGTGTGTAAGGTGAAAATGATGTATATAACAGCGGCAGCGACATCTATCAGCCCCTTGGTCCAACTGCTGCTGCCAGCAGTCGCTGTCACATAACAGGAAAGATCCCAGCCAGGATCCACAATACTAATGATGCAGATCAATTTTTATTTGCGTCAAACATTCACAGCCAATTACAAGTCACTATAATCTCAGAGATATGGAAACACACATCAATCAATTTTCAGAACAACAATACTCAAATACAAATCTTGTCTCATTTCAGTACCAGCCAGGCGTACCCTGCCTCCTCAGGGACCTGAAATATCGGGCCCTGCACCATGCCAAGATGCAGGACCACCTGCAGCAGGACCACCTGCAGCAGGACATATTGCAGAAAGTCCACCTGGGCCCTCCACAAGATGCCAGCCATTGGCTCCAGCAATGGCCCCTCCAGCCAGGATGATAATGGCACCGCCTGGGTCCCACTCAATGTGGGCTGGCCAAATGTGGGGACAGCCATCCCAGTTGGGCCCACGGTATGGAGCCACAGGTAATGGTGCCCTGGAGCATGGGCCCCAGGCAGGGCATGTGGATCCAACAGGCCCCGCAGGCCACTCCTGCCCCACAGGCCCCGCTGTCCACTCCGGCCCCGCAGGCCCCGCTGGCCACTCCGGCCCCACAGGCTCCGCTGGCCACTCAGGCCCCACAGGCCCCGCTGGCCATTCCGGCCCCGCTGGCCATTCCGGCCCTGCAGGCCACTCCGGCCCCGCAGGCCACTTCGGCCCCACAGGCCCTGCTGGCCACTCCGGCCCCACAGGCCCCGCTGGCCACTCCGGCCCCACAGGCCCCGCTGGCCACTCCGGCCCCACAGGCCCCGCTGGCCACTCCGGCCCCACAGACCCCGCTGGCCACGTCGGCCCCACAGGCCCGGCAGGCCACGCCGGACCGGCAGGCCCCGCAGGCCACTCCGGACCGGCAGGCCACTCCGGCCCGGCAGGACACTCCGCTCAGCCATGCCTCCACCCAGAGGAATCAATGGTCTGGGTCCGCGCCAGGTAGTCCGGCGCTGTCAGCGACCCAGTGCCATGATTTCCTCGCTCATCTCCAGCATGAGCGGGAGCAAAATCAAGAATTCATGCTGGAGATGAGACGGCATAATGAGCGGGTGTTTCAGGAGTTGAGGAGGCATCACCAGGTCATGGAGAGGGGACAGCATAATGAGCGGATGTTGCAGGAGTTGAGGAGGCATCACCAGGTCATGGAGATGGGACAGCAGGAGTTGAGGAGGCATCACCAGGTGATGGAGGAATATGCTGGAAGGGCTGAAATGGCCCGAGAAGGCCATCCACTTAAACAGGCTACCCCCTCAACCTTCCGGACCTTGCCCCCAGCATCCAGGGCAGAAGAGTCGCCAACCCATCCAAGACGTCGTGGCCGGCATAGGACAAAGGTTGGCAAAGGCCAGGAGGGTCAAGACCAACACAAGCGAAAGCGTAAATAGGTGAGAACATGTTCATTATGCATATAGAAGCAATTGATGTCCAAGATCTATTGACGTTGAGGTGTTGCAGTCAATGCATATATTGTTCTAATTGATGTCTTGTTCTTATCTCTTTAGGTTCAAATCGACACACGGAGTGGTTGCCTCACATTTTCTTTTTTTTTGTTATATAATTTGCACACATAATAAATCTTATGTATTGCTCACATTATCATTGTTTGTTTTTGTTTGTACTGTACCATGACTGTTAAACACCAGATGAACGCTACACAACAATGTTATTGTATTAGTACATACATCTTCCTTCAATATACCAGCCCTGTGTTAATGTAGGGTTGGGGTAACAGCCACTAGTGCAGCTGAGGGTGGATGTAATATTCCTGAGTTTGATTCCAGTAACGGTGATGCATGATATTCGTGTTTCTGACACATGGAGATATTCATTCAGGGTAAATATCAAAAGTGAGTACACCCCTAAGTGAAAGTGTAAATATTTTCATGCACTGAATTAACCCTTATGGGGATGGAGTTCACCAGAGCTTCACAGGTTGCCACTGGAGTCCTCTTCCACTCCTTCATGATGATATCATGGAGCTGGTGGATGTTAGAGACCTTGCACTCCCCACCTTCCATTTGAGGATGCCCCCATAGATGCTCGATAGGGTTTAGGTCTGGTGACCTACTTGGCCAGTCCATCAACTTTTTACCTTCAGCTTCTTTAGCCAGATATTGGTCGTCTTGGAGGTGTGTTTGGGGTCGTTATCATGTTGGAATACTGGCATGCGGCCCAGACTCCGAAGGGAGGGATCATGCTCTGCTTCAGTATGTCACAGTACATGTTGGCATTCATGGGTTCCCGCAAAGAACTGTAGCTCCTCAGTGCTGGCAGCATGCATGCAGGCCCAGACCAAACATATATGCATGTCTATATATGTTTTATATAATATGTTGTGTGGATTCCCCCTATATGCATTTACCTAATGATATCAGATGCTGCCTCCCCTCTCTCTGCATCACTGTTTAGGTTCAAAATGAGGGTTTCATCTCATATCAATGTTTTTGTGTTCGTTGTGACTTATCCATTTATCTGTAATTTAGGTATTATTTCAACTACTTTTGCTCAGTATAGATGTATACTTTTGGTGGTGGGAGTGTCATGGTCGGGGCCTGCGTGACTGCTGCCGGCACTGGGGAGCTACAGTTCATTGAGGGAACCATGAATGCAAACATGTACCTTGACATACTGAAGCAGAACATGATCCCCTCCCTTGGGAGACTGGGCTGCAGGGCAACATAACATAACGACCCTAAACACACCGCCAAGACGACACTGCCTTGCTAAAGAAGGTAAAGGTGATGGACTGGCCAAGCTTGTCACCAGACCTAAACCATATTGAGCATCTGTGGGGCATCCTCAAACTGAAGGTGGGGGAGTGCAAGGTCTCTAGCATTAACCAGCTCTGATGTATCATTAAGGAGTGGAAGAGTACTCCAGTGGCAACCTGGGAAGCTCGGGTGAACTCCTTGGCCATGAGGGTTAAGGCAGTTCTGGCAAATAATGGTGGCCACACATAATTGACATTTAGTGCCAATTTGGACATTTCAAATTAGGGTGTACTCACTTTTATTGCCAATGGTTTAGACATTAATGGCTGTGTATTGTGTTATTGATGGGTCAGCAAACTTACTTTACATTGTAGCAGAGTGTCATTTCTGCGTGTTGTCACATGAAAAGATATACTAAAATATTAACAACAATGTGACGGGTGTACTCACTTTTGTTAGATACTGTATGTTCACTATTAGGATGTGAGCCACTTACATATACCTGTCTCATTTGTCTGGCTTTGTGTCATATAGATTTTTAATACCAACCTTCCCTCATGATTGAATTCAGTAATGCAAACACACTGTGAGAATTCTATTGACACCCCTAACTGATGGTGCAGAGCACAGATGTGGAGTATGAAGGTCCTTTCATTGATGTTACAGAAATGCTATGGTATCAACATTGACAAGGCAGACACAAACAACATCTCGGATAAATCATATTTACTATTTACAGAAATTAACAAAGCAAGCTTGCCACAAAGCCACAGGTTGACTAATCATCACAGGTATGCAAAGGATCATGGTGGAGGGGGGTAGGATACAAAATCCAAGGAACACAGGGAAATAGGGATATGAGAGCAGAATGCAGGCAAGGGAAATTACGTTGATATAGATGATCATGGAATTTACAGTGTATCACCCAACATTAGTCAATATAATTGATCTCATTATTGTTACTACATATATATGTATATAACAGTCAATAAGGAAACACCACAATAATCCAGAATAAGGTGATATACATATGGGGAGAGCAAAACGTATGCTTGTGTGTTAAACGGACACTCTGATGCAACATCAGAAGTATAAGTGCTCAATCAGTGAATGCTATGAGCCCATGAGGTCAGTTCTCATGCAACAATAAGCAGCCCCTACATAGATAACCTTGGCCAAAAAGATGGGGACCTGACCAGGACCATATCAGTCAGATGTTACTTATTCCAGAGAACTCACAACAAACCAGGCAATATCAAGGGTTGTTTGTTCTCTGATCTATACTCACTGTTGTTGCATATGCATAACTGAAGATTAACGTAACCTCATTAACTGTTAAGTCCCAAGCCTGGATTTACTCTTCCCCATATGCACAGGGAGGGTCACATCAGCACTGAAGAAAATAAGGGTTTGTGCTGCAGGCTTCACAACAGTCCAAGTAGTGGAGAGGATAGAATGTCTAAACTAATAGGTACATATGAATCGAGGTAGACTATATGAGCATACACATGCTGTGGATATACCAGGAACATCAGCTGACAAATGTCACATCACATCTGCATTGTATAGTGAAATTGTCTCTTGACACATATCGGCTATTCAGTCAAGGTCAGCAGATATCACACTGGATCCAACAAAGCAATGAAACGGACACATGCACATACATGAGGACATTTACATGGCCATGGAATGTCATGATGTTTATCGTCATGCCTTGTTCTGACCGTGATCTGGAATACAAACACACAAATAATATATTAGTGGAAACCTTACATATGCCATATGAGCAGCCACCAACAGATGCAGGTATGTCGGCACACATGTTATGCATAGGGATCTCGTACAAGCTAACCATCTGTCAGATGATAATGATGGCCCAGACTAATTTGTTCTGATGTGGGAATATTATGATTAGTCTAATTATCATTTATTTGTATTGTGCAAACATATTCCGTGGTGCTGTACAGGGGAGAAGAACACGAAAATATACAGTATGTAATATTGCCAACGCCAGAAAATGGAGGGCCCTGTTTTGAGTGTAAAGTCTTTCCAAAGGCCCCCCACAAGATTAGAAAATCACCACTTCCAAGCTAAAGGTAATGGACATGGGGAAGAGTAGATAAGGAATAGCAAGGTTAATAAGTACGTGAGAGATACATAGGAAGGAAGTTGTGTCAAGTAGAAAGTTATGCATTAGTCGGAGAGGAAAGGGATCAGATGTAAAGTGCGATGCACTATTATGTATTAAGGTATCTGCCCCATGTGGACAGATAATGTAATCTGCAGGTGGGACAGTCAGGAGACACGTAGTTTAACCACAGCTTGAGTAAGATTAGCTGATGGGCGAATAAAAGGGGAGAGGTGGGCATGAGAGGTGAAATGAAAATGTTGGAGACAAAAAGGGGAGAAGTAAAGAAGAGTCTGAGGAAAAGGCAGGGGATTGTGAGGAAGAAGGCAAGAGAAAACATAGTGTAAAGGGTTAATCGGGATAGTTAGCAGAAGTTGCTAATCGTTCAGGTGTCGGAGACTTGTGTGACTCAATAAATTAAGGGTAAACAGGAGTGGGTGGGATGAGGAGAGAGACAGACAGAGAGACAGAGAGACCAGTGCAGCCTGTAATAGAAATGGAAGATCACAACTATCACACATTGATGCATGTTCGGACATCCACATTTGGTTCTCTACCTTGGATAGATCAAGTGCAGTATTCAAAGATCTGTTCCCCCAGGACACGTCTGCATGGTCCGATAAACCTTTCGGACCGCTTCAGCAATACATAGGGGATGTCCTGGGGAAAAGAAAGTTAGGCCTACATTAATGGAGTTATTAGTCATTTCCTCTCATGCATACATGCACATGTTTCCCGCAAATACTCACTTACAATGTAGACGACATTGATGTAGCTGATGTTCTGTTGCTATACAGGTCGTTTCCCCTGTCTGTGTGGGTAAACAATGTGTTGACACACGGCAGCATTTCTGTAATGGCAATATGATGATATGAGTCAAACAATACATATGATATATTGCACAATGATTCCTAGTTTACACATCCTTGAGACTATTCCTGTTATCTGACTGAGAATGCTTTTACCAGCATTCGCTAACAAAGAACAGGAGAGATCCCCTCTTTGCATCCCATGAGGTACATTTATTATGGTTTACAATATGCTGGTATGTTCATATATCCAGATTGCTATGAATTGCATTGACCTCCATGGGATGTGGAATAGCATGATCAGACAATGGGAACATTACTATTCTGTGAAGATGTTTTCAAATATGATTGTGAAGCCTATATCCATTGACATTGTGGAATACATCAGACCATCAATTTAGCTTAGCTTATGGAGGTTTGCAGATATCAATATATATGATGTGTATGGGAATGTGTGCATACTTACAATTAACGGATATCAGAGCAGGCTGTATTTGATCCAGTGTTAAGAATGTGTCACGAGACATATGTTACATCACAAAGCTATCCCCTACTGTGGACTGTTGGATATTCTGTATGACAATGGGGAAGGAGAAAAGAGATGTATTAGTAACCATAATCAAGGTACATTATAGTTGGTTGTTATTAGTTTCAGACTTACATGGGAAGTACTCCCGAATGACGTGGGCACGTAGTCGTGACCCCTGAACGTTATCCTCACCAGGGGCTGGTACTGGACGCTCCGCCGGTTCAAGCGGAGCATCATCAATGTTCCCCAGACAGTTGGCCTGTACTGCTATATTGTACAGACAACAGCAGGCCATGATCATGTGACAAACCTTCACTGGTGTATACTGTAGAGACCCGCCAGTGGAATGTAAACATCTGAAGCGCATCTTCAGGAGGCCAAAGGTGCGCTCTATTACATTCCGGGTTCTGGCATGGGCCGCATTGTACCTCTCCTCCCCCTCTGTGTGTGACTTGTTCACAGGGGTCAACAACCACGGCAAACACCTATATCCTGCATCACCTGAAGGAAACAAAAATGGGAGATGTAGATATGAATGTGATGTTGTGCTGCTCGTTAAAGCATCTGTAAATATACACAATGATTAATGTGACGTTAGTTTAGGGATCTCTGGGTTGGAACATCCTACTCCTATGACCACGTCACATCGGGTTAGGCACAGCAACAAGCTACGATGCAATGGGTCAGTCGGCACACCTTCTTTAGGGCGCACGGTAAATGAGAACGGACAATACGGCGCTGACAGAAGCCGGGGACAGTAGCGCACTGCTGAAAATTGTGTGGCAAAATGTGCGTCGATCAGAGAGCGCAAGTTGGAGAATCTATTGCCTAATGGGCCAAAACCCTCTAAACCAAGCCCTCAGACCCCATACCTAACCCGAACCACTGAGACCCCATGCCTAACACTAACACTCAGAACCCAAAGCCTTAGCCCAAAGACCCCTAACCATAAAACCCCTAAGTCCACCCTTAAGTCCTTATCTCAACTCCTGCGCGCAGATGTGGTGCGCGCTATTGAGGGACTCTATTTTGTCTGTTGGCGCATGCGTCGTTGCGCATTTTTCACCCAACAACGGAATAGCATTACAGTGGAACATGATGTATATGTTAGGGGATCCTTTATGGGTACTCACCCAGTAGCCACCCAGGTGGAGCTTGTCCAGACTCAAAATAACGATGGGTGGATGACTGACACAGGATATGGGCATCATGAGTACTTCCCGGGAAACCTGCAACCACATTTTGTATGACGACATCAGGGCCGCGGTGAGGAAGAAGATGGTGCAGGAGGACGAGGGGCGGAGGGTCAGCTACCTGGGTCATGAGGTTTTTGCAAGGGCCATACTTGTACCCTCCGCCGCAGCTGGAGCTTCAGGCCCGGTGGAGCAGAAGGACCCAGCCTCCATGGCAGGTGAATATGACATACAGCAACATGCCACCACATGTGCATCACACACACTACACATGTACATGACACTGACATGTCAGCTCCATGAAATTAACAAGGGATAGATGGATGCATCATTAAATTCATGAAGCTGACAAATCACTGTCATTCCTGGTCACCTCAACAGTAATCAAGCAATAGAGCAGGTGTGTCCAAACTCGGTCCTTGTGGGCCACACACATGCCTGGATTTGATAACCCTGTTGCACACAGGTGAGTCAATCGCTTCTTCAGTCATCCTGATTGAATCACCTGTGCACAGAAAGGATATCTTCCAATCCAGGAAAGAGTTTGGACACCCCTGTAATAGAGAGTCCATGTATTGGTGTGTCCGTTCAGCCTATGCAGTTACAGACAGCAGCCATAATACAGATAGCGATGTGAGCCGAGAACCATCAAGAACAGAAACCTAAGAATAGATAACAGCTAGTATAAGATAGCTAATCAGAGTTGCAAAGAGGAGAATCATCCATATTCAAGGCTAGATGTCAGATAATTAGAAATGAACACATATCAATGCGCTAATCAACATACTAATGACATGTACCTTTCTTCTCTATCTATCAGCATCCAGGAGGAGCTCTGGGTCCTGTGACCAGGCAGAGGAGGCGGGGCCATCGGCCCCGTACCAGGATCTTCCAGCACAGGGGGAGGAGAAAGGAAGATCGGACGGCCCTGGGTCGGAGGATGGGCTGGTCATTGACCTTGCCAGTTCTACTGGTACAAGCCCTAGGTCTATGCCCATCCTCCAAAGACTTGCTCCAGGTCCCTCCCACGCCCAAGGGAAAGCACCTCCTTCCCCACACAGTGTGCTGGCCTGGTCGCCACTGGGCACATTGTCACCCCAGGTTCCAGCTGTGGACCTCCCCACTACACCTCACCAGGCACACCCAGGGGTGTCATCGTCGCAGAGCCAAGCTGTGCTGGTGGAGATGCTGGCTGTCATGAAGGAGCAGCTGGCAAGCTCACAAAGGATTGAGGCGAGAATGCAGGAGTTGACGGCCAGCCAGCTCCGGATGGAGGCCAGCATCTCTGGCCTCTGGTCGCATATGACCCACAGCCTGGCCAGGCTGTCCAGGGAGGTGAGGAGGCACCACATGACAGCGGAACACCTTCAGGTCAGGCTGCTCAGACAGGAGATGGTCCCCAGCCCGACATCAACGGGGATCTCCCAATTCCCCAGTCAAGAGCAGCCTGGCCTCTCCTCTCATCCCATGTGTCCGCCACCGGCCAGACCACCGCTGCCTGCTCTTCACTAAATGAAAACTTCAGTAAAAATTATGCTCTGTGCTTATATTCAATTGGCAAAATTGCAATAGAATCAGGCCCAAAATATACCATCACATAGGCCAAGATCCAAAGATCTGGAGCTGGGCTAGATTTAGTTAGTAGTGTGACCAATAAATTGTCACTAAGGAGTGCTGTTGAGAAGAGATGCTGCAGGCCCTATGATGTTTTCAGGCCTTATTTCGTAGGTTTTGTCTTTTTTTGCTTCTTTCTTTTTGTTTATTTTAGGTCCATAGAGGCATCTCCTGCATCTGCAAGCATTGTGGAGGAATTATATGAGGTGTAAGGTTTTCCCAGTGCCTCTTAGGTAGACATGCCTTCAATGGCAGCCCCCTTAACATGTAGCTCCCACAATCTTACAGCTATCATATTGCCAGATATCTCAGACATGATTGTTGTTAGCTTAAATGTAGACTAATAGCGCTATGGCGGTGGACTTGCAAAGTCTCACAATGGCATGTTAATGACAGCCAGCAATAATATATGCACTAGTGAAGCATGTGATCCTGACCTCAATATCAGTCTGAGAACAGATCTTTGGGTCTGATGTAAGTAACATTGAATCTGGCTGCTGACCTTTGTGTCCTCTCCATAATAATGGCTATTTGCCCATATTTCTGATTATCCACAGACCTAGCTAATGGTTAGTAATGCTTGCAGATGGGAATCAGGTGAGTTGGTATAAAGGTACAGTATTTAGAACTGTACTGTACATACATCGTGATTATAATTTTTTTTTGGGATCCTCCTCCGCCTTTTTTTATTTGACCACTTATTTCAGATTTTTGTTTGGTTAACACACTGTATGTGTGAAACTGGATTGGATTACACAGTCCAGGGGTTGAATTATCTGTTTCATTGAGCAGATCTAGTTACAAGTTGTAAGTGCTATGCACATAAATGTTTTCTTCAGTTAAATGGAGAGATTTCTGGTTCCGGTTGCAGCAGTGTAGTGCCCGCATGTGACCCTGGTAGGTGCTATGCATCATGCTTATTCTAGACTATTAGATTGACCCCTGTAGGTTTCCCCTTTTTTCCAGCCTCTTGCTCTTCGAGGACCCGCCCACACCACACCCATGATATTAATGCAGTTTTGACCACTGCTGATTGTGGTCTGTCTAGCAAATAAAGCTTTGTTGTACTGTTATGTGAATGCACAATCTTGACCACTGCTGATCGTGGTCTGTCTAGCAAATAAAGCTTTGTTATACTGTTACGTGAATGCACACTCCTGACCACTGCTGATTGTGGTCTGTCTAGCAAATAAAGCTTTGTTATACTGTTATGTGAATGCACAATCTTGACCACTGCTGATTGTGGTCTGTCTAGCAAATAACGCTTTGTTATACTGTTATGTGAATGCACACTCTTGACCACTGCTGATTGTGGTCTGTCTAGCAAATAACGCTTTGTTATACTGTTATGTGAATGCACATTCTTGACCACTGCTGATTGTGGTCTGTGTAAAAAATAAAGCTTTGTTAGACCTTTCTGACTGTGTCCGTGTGTTATGAATATTTTTGGTTCTGTGACATCCACATGCATTACATTAGTGTCACATTCCTATAAATGTAAACTGATGAGCCATAGTTAACATGCAATCGATCAATACATATAAAACTGTTGAAGAGTCAGAATAGCTTTAGATATCATATGATCCCAAATATCATATCTACTACTAATACAGGGTTAAAACCCATGACAAGTCTGATTAGCGATACTGTGGAGTAGGAACATTCCCTTGAGGGCCTACAATGAATACGACAGGTGACACTGGAGTGGTTTTCCAGTTCCTTCTCTAGTTGATTGGGATTAGTCTGACCTCTCTGCTAAGACGTACCCCCCTACACTGGCCCTATGTAGTATAGCTCACAGATTCATTGAAGTACACAAACCCCTTCACAAACATCACTTAGCATATGTGTGAATACAGTTAGTTGCCCAATAATGAACATGCATTGGCTAAATATCCTTTGGTTATCATATGTTGTAATGGTCATGCACATGCCAATATGACAAACCATGCTGCAACATGCATAATATGATTAAAGCCGTACTACCCAATTCAATAGCAAGAGTAAAACATGAGTCAGGTCATATGAACCCTTTGCCACGCACATGAGCTCTATTGTGATCCCATAAATCTCTATCTAATTGCATATACTGTACATTTCGCTCATCACATCTACATTTGGTAACACAATTATGTTGCTAATTACACCGCCACATGGCATATAGCAAGTAGCAGGGAAACATTTTAATGTATGTTGTTCAGTTCTTCAGTTGTGTCTGACTCTCTGTGACCCTATGAGCTGCAGCACATTCAGCTAGGTCTCTGCCTGTGCTGTTATCTACGGTTTGCATGCTAAATATACTGGTGTGGATTGGACCTTGTCTGATCTCTCTGCTATGACGTGCCTACCTACAGTTGCCCTACATGTTATAGCTCACAGCTTCATTCAGGTACACAAGCCCCTTCACACCACTTAGCAATGCTGAAGGGGACCAGGGAACATACACCACACATATCTACTATGACCCATCAGGAAGGGCCGCAAGCTCTGGGATCGACAGCAAACTCACCGCCATCAGGCATAATCTCTGCTACGCCCATCCTGGTGGGAGCCATGTGCTAGGTGTCTAGTTATTCCCATTTGGTGAACTTCCAAACTGTTCTGCTATTTATCAATTTACATGGGTGAGGCTTGCTAAGTAGTGGTGGTGGTGAAGCAGCTTGTGTACCTGAATGAAGCTGTGAGCTACTGTAGGTGGGCAGTTCATAGCAGAGAGATCAGACAAATCCCAATCCACTAGAGGAGGAACTGACAACCCACTCCAATCTCTTTGGCATTCAAACTTTGGAGAACAGGACAGGCAGAGACCTAGCTGAATGTGCTGCAGTCCATAGGGCCACAGAGAGTCGGACACAACTGAAGAACTTAACCACATATATTGAAATATTCCCCTGGTACTTGATATATGCCAAGTGGCGGTCTGACTATTTGTGTTCTCTAATGTGGATGTGATGAGCGAGATGTGTATTCTATCGTTGATCAACTATATAGCGTGCATCGAATGTGCGCTGTCATCTGCGCACCGACACATGCGCGCATCAACAACAGCATGCCCGACAGGAGGCTAGTGGATCTAATGATTAGGATTAGGCTCTGGGGTGTAAGGGTTAGGATTAGGCTGCGGCTACAAGGGTTAGAAGGGTTTATGGCATTAGGTCACATCACTTGCGCCCTTTCATCGACGCCCAGTAGTCAAAAACATTAGAACTGCGCAATGATGTGGGCCCGCTCATGTCAGCTACATGTTGTCAAAACACATTTGCTGTTCGCGCCAATGTTGGGGTGACATATTCTATTATAGGGCTGTTTTAGAGGCTACAATGGAACCTGTATGTGTGTTGACCAATCAAACATATGAGGAATATTAAACTAATTTTAACAATTGTTAATTTGGAGGCTGTAATGCTTGGGCCTCCATTTTAGGGTTACAGGCTTAAACCATGCAGACTGCAAAAACCGTAACAAAATGGATACCTTCAACCTCCAAGCACGTACGGGCTTTAAGAACAAGCTACGGGCTTGGAGGACATGCACCCTCCAAGCCTGCACAGGCTTGAATAAGGAGCTACGGGCTTGATCATTGAAGTCCGTGGGACTTGGACGGATTTTAAAATAAAAGTACAATTTGGCGATGTGCAAGCTTGAGAATGTTTTGCTATTAATCCTCATGGCCCCCCCATTATGTTCCCCATCATTTACAGTGCTTTGCAGTGCTGGATTGAATATATATTGGCTTCTACAATGCTTTGTTTGCGGCCCTCCACCTCCGAACCCGTACAGGTTTTAACCGTAAATGATACAGTATATCGGATTTGGCCGATGTGCAAGCTTAGAGGGTGTTGCTATTAATCCTCATGTCCCCCATTATGATGCCTAGCATTTACGGAGCTTTACAGTGCCATCTTGAATTTATATTTGCATTTACAGTTTTCTGACTTTGCGGCAGGAAAACAAGATTTAGGAAAAACGCTTGCGGCCGTTTGCATGATGTGCGGCCGGCCGTAAGGGGTATATCCTTGCGGCGCTGTCCATGTGAATAGCAAGGTAGCAGTAGCTCTACACGGGGCCGGAAGATGGCCGCATGGAATCGCAGCTTTGCGACCATTTTACGGCTGTTAATAAAATGAGGCCCAGTGTCTGGGCACAGCAGGGGTCTGCTAGGGTATTGTCATACTAGGTCAGACTGTCTGTATGGACTCTCTCGAATCAGGGAACCTAACAGAGCACAGTAGGCTGGCTAGTGCACCTGTGGTGCCTTATAAATAGGGAGGAATTGTCTTTGGCGCTCAGTAGCTGTGGGGAGGACAGGGGGTTAGGGATATTCATGCACTAGCTGACTTTCCCTCAAGTAGGATTACCTTTATTCAGTCATAGAGGTGTCGGTTAGGAGTTTGGATGTGGCTCCAGGGTGTTATTTTTGGGGCCGACCAGGAAATTCACAACATTTCTAACAATTGGTGCTGGCTATTAGGTGGGGGGTCAGGAACATTGTCTAAGGTCAAGTATCTCATAATTAATGGTTAGGTGCGAGACAAAGCATCAAAGGCATATCACTTGCAAAGCACCTTGAAACCTGCTCTATATATAAAATAAGTGTGCTAAAAATGTAAAATGGATCCAGAGCATTCTAGAGTCGAGTAACCTGATGCTTCAGGGAACATTAGAAAACATAAACATTGGCAATAATTACTTCTTGGTCCTATACCCATAACCAAGCGATGTCTATTCTATTGTCCAAATCATACATTTATACACACTTCAAACCACTGTAAAAATTGCCACATATTCTGTTAGCTACTTGCAATCTGATTATGAGTTACCCGCCACATTCACTATGGGCCAGCCAGAGAGGCAAAATCGAGCTAAGAACTCCATTGGTTTTAGCACAGCTCGAACATTACGAGCGATAAATAATTAAAGTTACATAAAATCAATATTCTATTAGAATAGGTAGGTCTAGCTCGCAAATTAAGTTTGACACACAACTGAAAAAAAGTATCAAATTTCTGTCAAAAAAATTACCAGTACTAAATTTGACTCGCAAGGGATTTTTCAAACACTTACAGTGCCTTGCAAAAGTATTCACCCCCCTTAGCATTTTTCGTGTTTTGTTGCCTCACAACCTGGAATTAACATGGATTGTTTGAGGATTTGCATCATTTAATTTACAGTACATGCTCACAATCTCTATGGGCCAGCCAAAGAGGCAAAACCGAGTTTAGAACTCCATTGGTTTTAGCACAGCTCGAACATTCTGAGCGATAAATAATTAAAGTTACACAAAATCAATATTCTATTAGAATAGGTAGCTCTAGCTCGCAATTTAAGTGTGACACACAACTGAAAAAACGTATCAAGTTTCTGTCAAAAATATTACCAGTACTAAATTAGGCTCACAAGGGATTTTTCAAACACTTACAGTGCCTTGCAAAAGTATTCACCCCCTTGCCATGTTTTGTGTTTTGTTGTCTCACAACCTGGAATTAACATGTATTGTTTGAGGATTTGCATCATTTAATTTACAGAACATGCTTACAACTTTGAAGATGTTTTTTTTTTTTATTGTGAAGCAAACAACAAATAGGACAAAATAAAATAAAAAGTCAATAGGCATAACTATTCACCCCTCTAAAGTCAATACTTTGTAGAGTCACTTTTTGCGGCAACGAGAGCTCCAAATCGCTTTGGATAAGTCTCTATGAGCTTGCCACATCTTACCATTGGGATTTTTGCCCATTCCTCCTTACAAAACTGCTCCTGCTCCTTCAAGTGAACAGCGATCTTTAAGTCTGACCACAGATTTTCTATTGGATTGAGGTCTGGGCTTTGACTAGGCCATTCCAAAACATTTATATGTTTCCCCTTAAATCACTCAAGTGTTGCTTTAGCAGTGTGTTTGGGGTCATTGTCCTGCTGGAAGGTGAACCTCCATCCTAGCCTCAAATCACGCACAGAGTGGTACAGGTTTTGCTCAAGAATATCCCTGTACTAGCGAATTGCCCGTCAAAAAACGACGGCAATGAAATTGTAAGTGAGCTAATGCTATTTGGTGTATAATACTAAAATAACTAATAGATTAATAAAGTAATATACTTTACCTATTTTGAAGTAAAATATGCAGGAAGCATTGTGTTGAAGGGCTGACAATCTGTTTTGATGTTGCTGCAGCATTAGTGGTGTGCAGCAGCTGTGTAAGCATGATGAATGTTTGTAGTGTAATAGTGCGTGCGCGAGACAAAACCGTTAGCGTAGCTGTGTACTTCCGCATTGTATAAGTTATTGTTCTAAAATGTCGGCTAATGTGTGGTATGCCTCTGTAATGGAATATCCGTAGCTGTTTTGTGGTGTTTTACGTGTTTCTGGTGGTGTTTTGCGTGTTTAGAGTCCTGTAGCCTCGTTTTCGTTTTGTTCGGCGGCCACTTTTTCTCTTGCTTAGAGAATTTTTTAGTGTCTAAACTCTTTTATTTTGACTTAAATTAAGGTGTAACTTCATTTTGTGAGGTCCTGGATGCCTCCTCTTGCTGTAGGTAAGCTTTTTATGTATGTGTTGTGTGTATTTATTGTGTTTTTCATGTCCGCGGTTTGTGGACGATTTTTGCGAGGTCGTAATTGGTTGTAACGTGTCTCGTATTTTGTTTGCGTTACGACGTAAAGTTTGCGAGGGTCGCAATTGCTGGCAAGGAGCGCCTTTGGCGTTCCATGCCAGCAACTAAGGCCCTCGCTTCACTTTGCGAGGGCCGCGGGCTCGCTACGCGAGCCCACAAGCGTTAACAACAACTCGTATGCTCACAACTATATATGTGATATATATAATTGTTCTTAAATATTATTACATGAATTCATTTTGAGCAGAATAACGTTGGTCAAATCCTGTGTGAATACAGAAGACAACTTCCTCGCTCAGGCCTAGGAGACTGGTGACCTGTATCTATAGTGGAAGCAGTGGGTTTATTGTGTGGCAGCTCAGTATGAATGTTATGTTACCACCTTGAGATCTCCAGCCAATCCCCACAGCTTCATATTGGTGTAAGAAGGGCTTTTATCTAAGGGGATTTCACAAGTCCAAATGTTTTTTTTTTGTATCACTGTACCAATGTCTTACAGATTACTCAAGTATTACTCTCACATTTACTATGCTACATAGTATTCTTTTATGGACAATGTTCCAATATGGAAATCTATCCTCTAGCACCCTTAAAATGTAATGATAGATAGATATAAACATGGATAGATAGATAGATAGATAGATGTAAACACGGATAGATAGATAGATAGATAGATATAAACATAGATAGATAGATAGTCAGTCAGTCAGTCAGTCTTACTCCTCACCACACTCACCCTCTTGTGCTGGGCCTCCTGCTGTATGAGTGTCACTGGGTGCCCTCTGTGAGTGCCCAGCAGGGGGCACATGGTACAGACACACACCCTACACACAGCACAGTACAGCTCCGCAGCCCGCTCCATATGCTCGAAACAGCACCGTCTCTCGCTAGTGGCCTCTCGCATGCTTCTTGCCTCCTCCCTGGCAGCGTCACATACCTGGTGCCCTGCCAGGCCTCCCCTCCAGCTCCTCCTCCATAATGTGGGGCTGGAAGTGCTCGGGGCAGTAAGACTCCACGCAGGTCAGGCAGCTCCAGCGGGCAGTGCAAGGGGAATGAAGCCGGCACAGGTCACACTGCGGGGTAGGTACAGGGCGCCGACACCCTGCGGGGGAGGTACACACAGGGCAGGGGCGGGCAGGGGCGAAGGACTGTCCTATATCTCCTCTGTCATGCATCAGCTCATATAAGAAGACCAAGTCCCAGTGTCCATTAGAGTAAGGTATTCCAGCATGTTTGCCACTAGAATAGCTTCCTGATATTCCTTAAGTAAAGGGTAGGCCATGCCACCATGTCTAAATTTCCCTCCCATTCTTGATTTTTTTATTCTTATTTTTTTCCCCTTATGAATGAAATTATCAATTTTGTTTTGTAATTGGTTTAACAGGTATATAGGGATTCGGCAGGGAATATTAAGTAAAATGTAAGTAATTTTTGGTAAAATTACCATTTTAATGGCGATAATTCTGCCTGACCAGGATAAATTCAACCCTGACCAGGCGTTGATTTTAGCTGTAACATTTTTAAACACTTTTTTATAGTTAATTGTTATTGTCTTCTTCAAGTTTGTTTCCAGTATTATTCCCAAGTGTTTCAAAGAGTTTTGCCATAAAAGAGGAAATCGGAGCTTTAATTTAAGTAGTAAATCACTAGACGTGTTAATAGACATGGCTACTGTTTTGCTAATATTTAGCTTAAAATTTGAAATTTTGCTATACTCATCAATCAATTGGAGCAGAACATCGAGAGAGACTAGCGGGTCTTCCAGTGCTACAAGTAAGTCATCCGCAAAAGCTGATAGTTTATGTTCTAAAGAACCAACCTTTATCCCTTGCACCTCATTTTTCTTTCTAATCGATATTATCAAAGGTTCAATAAACAAGGCGAAAATCGCAGGAGAAAGAGGGCAACCTTGACGTGTGCCGTTCGAAATATCAAAGCTAAATGAACTATATCCCGGGCCCACTACTTTTGCTGAGGGGGCGGTATATAGTGCAGGAATGGCTTTTGAACCAAAGTCCCCCAGCCCATATCTTTCAAACAGAGATTCCAGGAACTCCCACCCCACTCTGTCAAACGCCTTTTCTGCATCTAATGATAAGAACACGGTGGGAGCACCCTTTCGCTTGGCATAAGAGATTAAGTTAATGATTCTCTTGACATTGTCAGATCCTTGCCTCCCTGGAATGAAACCTTTTTAGTCTGAGGAAATAAGTTCTCCCAAGATTTTATTTAGCCTAATGGCTAAAATTTTTGCATACATTTTTATGTCAGTATTTAATAGGGAGGTTGGCCGAAAATCCTTGCATGATGGTTCTGTCGGCTCTTCCTTGGGAATTGTTATAACCGAAGCCTCCAGCATTTCTTTCGGTGCCCTACCCGTAATCTTAATTTCATTTAAAGCATTCTTGAGAGGGATTAAAATTTCTGACTTACAGAGTTTATAGTAACAATTTCTATACCCGTCTGGGCCAGAAGAGGAAAAGTTTTTCAAACCATCTATAGCTTCAGAAATTTCTGTGTCAGTTATTTCTTTATTTAAAATATCCAGATCTGCTTCCGAAACTATCGGAAGATCAATTTTATCCAAAAATGTAACTATATCTTCTTTAGAAGGTTTGATAAAGTCTTTATCGTCCTTCAAATTATAAAGGTCTTGATAGAAAAGGCCAAAGGCATTCCCTATATCACTGGGCTTGGTCACGGTCTCGTTTTTGTACTTTATACAGTCTATTCTTTTACTAGACGTTTTGCTCTTTAATTTATTCGCTAAAAACCGCCCTGATCTATTTCCCATATGATACAGTCGTTGCTGTAGTGACCATAGGGATTTATCTACCAGTTCTTGTTCTATTTTTTTAATCTGAGATCTTATTACTTCCATACTTTTTAAAATCTTGTCATTTGAGCCGATTTTGTTAGCCCTATCTAAGTTTGTCAGATCAATATATAAGTCACATAAGGGTCGACCTCTGAGTTTTTTCTTCATAGCTTGCCAGCTAATAAGCTGACCCCTAATAGCAGCTTTATGGGCGGTCCAAATTGTAATTTTAGATGCAACAGATAATTTATTTACCTTGAAGAAATTGTTTAGTTCTTCTTTTAGCAGTTTTTTTATATGTGGGTCCTGTAGTAGGGAAATGTTTATTTTCCATGGTGGTCTAACTGTTTCAATCTGTCTCATTGATATGTTTATACCGACCATCCCGTGATCCGACCACAAAATTGGGCCAATTTCAGTTTTGATCACTCTTTTTAAGATTCCACTGTTAACAAATATATAATCCAATCTCACATGCGTATCATGACGGTGGGAATAGAAGGAATAATCCCTTTCCCGGGGATGAAAAGTTCGCCATGAATCATATACCTGATGTTTCATTAAGATGTTATTAAAAAGATTAGATTTTTGTATAGCATGGGTATCTAAAACTATTCCTTTATGGGATTTTCTATCTAAATCCGCGTTCAGGCATAAATTAAAGTCACCACATATAATCAGAGCCCCAGAGCTGTATCGCCTTATTAAATTAAATATTCGGTTAAGAAAACTAATTTGCCTTTGGTTCGGAGCATATATATTAACTATCGTAAATTTCTCACTGTTGATTAGGCCTCCCCATATTATATAGCGACCATTAGGGTCTATTATAGAAATTTCTTCCTTCATATTTAGTTTATGGTTAAACAATATTGTGACTCCCCGGGCTTTTTTTTTTTTATAAGTAGAATTAAGAGTCAAGCCTATGTTTTTCATTTTAAAGTAAGGGATCTTTCCTGTCTGCCAATGGGTCTCCTGAAGGCATACTATATCGGCTGACCCGGAACCGAACGACCTATAAACCATTTGTCTTTTTACCCCTAGGTTTAAGCCCTGGACATTCTGACTACAAATTCTCAGACTGCTTCCTTTATCTATATCTGTGTTGATCATCATAACTTAGGACCCTTAACCCAAAAGCTCTATGCTCTCCCCCGACTCTCCCCCCCCCCACCCTCTCCGTAACCCGTCTTCCAGCCACATCCCACACACATTCCCCATTCGTTACCCATACACTCATACCTGGTGAAACAATCTCCATCACCCAGCCGGACAAACCCCAAAATAGAAATTGGTTTACCGTGGGTTAGGAAAAGGTTGAACTTCAATAAGTTCAAAAATTGGAAATCCACTGGCTAAGTTGCGCCCGTGGCTACCCGTAGTGACCAGAGCAGGATGGACAGCCCTTACGAACCAAATTTTACAAGATTCAAATTTCTCCTTTAAGAGACTCATTTTAATCTCTGATCTTACATCCAATTTCCACAATTATGAGAAACATTTAATAACTTTCCCTTAAATACCCAAGAAGAGAAAGGGAAGCTCCATTTCAATGGACCTCTTCCCCACATCCAGTATAGCACCGAATCTTAACCCTTCTAATCCTCTACAGCTCGTCGATTACTAGGGAGGTACCAAGTATAAGCCTGGAACCCATTTAGTGATTTAAAAGTTCTTAATCTAATTTATTCTACAACATTACTATTCCTTAAAAATTGGGCATATTCCGTTGCTCGGTCACAGCGAGCACGCCACGAGTGCAGGCGCCATTGCCCTGCTAGCTACCCCTGCTAGCACCTTCCGGGGCGTGGCCCATCACCAGAGTGATATATATAATCGTTCTTAAATATTATTACATGAATTCATTTTGAGCAGAATAACGTTGGTCAAATCCTGTGTGAATACTGAAGACAACTTCCTCGCTCAGGCCTAGGAGACTGGTGACCTGTATCTATAGTGGAAGCAGTGGGTTTATTGTGTGGCAGCTCAGTATGAATGTTATGTTACCACCTTGAGATCTCCAGCCAATCCCCACAGCTTCATATTGGTGTAAGAAGGGCTTTTATCTAAGGGGATTTCACAAGTCCAAATGTTTTTTTTTTTGTATCACTGTACCAATGTCTTACAGATTACTCAAGTATTACTCTCACATTTACTATGCTACATAGTATTCCTTTATGGACAATGTTCCAATATGGAAATCTATCCTCTAGCACCCTTAAAATGTAATGATAGATAGATATAAACATGGATAGATAGATAGATAGATAGATAGATGTAAACACGGATAGATAGATAGATATAAACATAGATAGATAGATAGTCAGTCAGTCAGTCAGTCAGTCTTACTCCTCACCACACTCACCCTCTTGTGCTGGGCCTCCTGCTGTATGAGTGTCACTGGGTGCCCTCTGTGAGTGCCCAGCAGGGGGCACATGGTACAGACACACACCCTACACAAAGCACAGTACAGCTCCGCAGCCCGCTCCATATGCTCGAAACAGCACCGTCTCTCGCTAGTGGCCTCTCGCATGCTTCTTGCCTCCTCCCTGGCAGCGTCACATACCTGGTGCCCTGCCAGGCCTCCCCTCCAGCTCCTCCTCCATAATGTGGGGCTGGAAGTGCTCGGGCAAGTAAGACTCCACGCAGGTCAGGCAGCTCCAGCGGGCAGTGCAAGGGGAATGAAGCCGGCACAGGTCACACTGCGGGGTAGGTACAGGGCGCCGACACCCTGCGGGGGAGGTACACACAGGGCAGGGGCGGTCAGGGGCGAAGGACTGTCCTATATCTCCTCTGTCATGGATCAGCTCATATAAGAAGACCAAGTCCCAGTGTCCATTAGAGTAAGGTATGAACCTATTTATATCAGTACAAGCCCTGAGGATTTTATACACAGCTTGCTGTCCTCTTTCCCAGCAGCCTCCTCTGTCATGATCAGCAGTCCATCCTTATGAAGCCCCAGTGTCCATCACAGCAGGCTCTGCCCCTGTGCACCTCTCTCAGCTCACTCTAAGGTCCTGGCTTCGCGAGGGCCGCAGCTCGCTGCGAGGGCCGAGGGCTCGTTACCAAGCCCGCAAGCGTTAGCAGCAACTCGTATGCTCACAACTATATATGTGATTTAGCAGCATCCATCTTTCCCTCAACTCTTACCAGTTTCCCAGTCCCAGCTGCTGAAAAACATCCCCACAGCATGATGCTGCCACCGCCATGTTTCACTGTGAGGATGGTGTTCTTTGGGTGATGTGATGTGTTGGGTTTGCGTCAGACATAGAGTTTTCTTTGATGGCCGAAAAGTTCAATTTTAGTCTCATCAGACCAGAGCACCTTCCTACATACATTTTAGGAGTCTCCCACATTCCTTTTTGCAAACTCAAAATGTACCACTCTGCCATAAAGCCCAACTCTATGGAGCGTAAGGCTTATTGTCATACTATGTACAGATACTCCAGTCTCTGCTGTGGAACTCTGCAGCTCCTCCAGTGTTACCTTAGGTCTCTGTGCTGCCTCTCTTAAATAATGCCCTCCTTGCCAGGTCCATGAGTTTTGGTGGGCGGCCGTCTCTTGGCAGGTTTGCTGTTGTGCCATGTTCTTTCCATTTGGTTATGATAGATTTGATGGTGCTTCTGGGGATCACAAAATATGTGGATATTTTTATATAACCTAACCCTGACTTGAACTTCTCAACAACATTGTCCCTTACTTGTTTGGAGAGTTCCTTGGTGTTCATGGCATTGCTTGGTTAGAGGTGCCTCTTGCTTAGGTGTTGCAGCCTCTGGGGCCTTTCAAAAAAGGTGTGTATTTGTAATGACAGATCATGTGACACCTAGATTGCACACAGGTGGACATCATTTCACTAATTATGTGACTTCTGAAGGTAATTGGTTGCACCAGAGCTTTTTATGGGCTTCATAACAACGGGAGTGAATACATACGCACATGCCAATTTTCTGTTTTCTATTTCTAAAAAATAGTTTTATGTATATATTTTTCTCATTACACTTCACCAACTTTTGTGTTCTGATCCATCACATAAAATTCAGATTAACAAAACATTGACAAAAAATATGGTTTGGTGGCTCAGGTATCTACACATATGAACCAAATGATTAAGTATGTCACTTAGGGTGCTCCTAGGGATAAATCATAAACTGTATGAGAAGAGGAAAGATCCTGTTATAGGGCACACTTAATAATCTAAGTCTCAGAAAAGGATAATAAACTAAATTATAAAACTTAACTTTTATTGACTAGTAAAATCCATATTTAAATATGTAAACGTAGGTTGCAAAGAGGCCACACAAATATTGGATTGACTAATATGGTATCTCAAAATGGTGAATTCTGTCCCTAATAGGCACACCATTAGTGATGTCCCGAACAGTTCGCTGGAGAACTATTCGTGACGATTTTCGAATGTTCGCGTTCGCCGCGAACGGCGAACACATGCGCTTTTCGGTTTGCCCCCTATACTTTATCATTGAGGAAACTTTGAACGTCATTTATTTTATTTAAAAAAATAAATTGTGTAATCAATGCCTGCCTGCCAGTGTGTGTGTGTGACAGTCTAACACCTAACAGCTTATATTGTGCTTATTTTCACTACTCATACCTGGTGGTGTAACATACATTGAAAACAAATATTTTTTTCCTGTAATCTAATTTCAGTTGCCTGCCTGTGTCAGGCTCACAGCTTATATTGTGCTCAGTGACATAAAACAACACTTTTTTGACTGTAATAGATTGAATAGCAATTGCCTGCCTACAGGCGTGTGTGTGAAGTCTATTGCATCTACTCTGCCTACTTTTGCCAGTGCACAGTGATACGTCATATCTGGTGCAACCATAGTGTACAGTGACATATAACAACACTTTTTTGACTGTAATCGATTGAATATCAGTTGGCTGCCTACAGGCGTGTGTGTGAGGCCTACAGCACCTACTCTGCCAACTTTTGCCAGTGCACAGCGACACTCATATCTGGTGGCACCTTAGATTGCACGCGCAGTGCTCCAAATTTGAAGTGGGAGGACCGACCAAGCATCTTTTTCCATCTCCCGGTTCCAAAAATCAATGCCATATACACGTCCCCTAATAGTCGATGTAACAGGGATTAAACCGATAGGAATAGTGCTACTTAAAAGTACACACCTTATAATAACGCAGACAGAGGCAACGCGTATAATCTTCCATGCTGTGCAGTGGAAGCCCCCAGACTCTGACCTGTGTATAATCTTCCATGCTGGGCAGTGGAATCCCCCAGACTCTGACCTGTGTGTAATCTTCCATGCTGGGCAGTGGAAGCCCCCAGACTCTGGGAGTCTGAAGAAGAGGAGTCAGAGGAGGAAGGTGGCTTTGAGGAGGTGGAAGACCAAACACAGCAGTCGTCCCAGGGGGCTTGTTGTCACCTTTCGAGGACCCTTGGTGGCTGGGTTTAGGAAGAGACCTTCAATGACATCAGTGAGGACAAGGAACGGGACATGGCTAGCTTGGTATCCAACCTTGTGCAAATGGGGAGTTTGCGGTTACGCAAAGGGACTGTTTGCGGTTGTTTGCGGTGCATTAAACAGGGAGATTGGTCTGTTATTGTGAAGCGGGTGTAACCCTTACACTACCTGATCGATACAACATCATACCTGATGTTTTAAAGCATGTTATTCCAAACAATTTAGGAATATTAGGGGATTTATGCCCTTTATGGCTTAAAACCAGACTCTGCATCAACTATGTAATTTTCCATGGGAGTTTTGCCATGGATCCCCCTCCGGCATGCCACAGTCCAGGTGTTAGTCCCCTTGAAACAACTTTCCCATCACTATTGTGGCCAGAAAGAGTCCCTGTGGGTTTTGAAATTCGCCTGCCCATTGAAGTCTATGGGGTTCGCCGATGTTCGCCCGTTCGCGAACATTTGCTGGAAGTTCGCGTTAGCTGTTCGCGAACCCAAAATTTGATGTTAGCGACATCACTACACACCATATAAAGTGCTAAGTGACAATGTACTCACAAAGTGACTATTGTGCAATATAAAGTGCTTAATATAAAGTGACAAGTGCTATAATTCATATAGTATAAAATATGTAACTATATGATAGTGGACAATATAAATTCATACGGTATACGGAAAGCTGCAAAGGTACAGAAAAATCTAATATACAGCTATATGCTGGAAATCTAAAGAGATACCAAATGTCCTACCAAAGAGATGGGATGAACACTGTATAGTCAGACTATAGCTATTAGTAAGACTATAGCTATTAATCATAAATGCCTATATGCTTTATTGTGTAATCAGTGAAAGCTATCCCAAAGTAATAGCATTGAAATCAGGATCCCCCTTTGTGTAGTACACCTTCCTTCTACTAATCAATTGCTAGACTGCTTGTATAGGTAGATATTGGGAAGGGGCTTTAATTTATGGGCCTGATCTGCAAAACGCTAGCTCTCTGCCATGCACGCCGCAGTATAGACGCAAGTAAATGACATCATAGACCCACAACGGCGTTCCTACGTTATCTCTGCTTACTCTCTCACTAAGTCCTCCAATGATTCCTCTAGTCATTCCTTGGATTATTTCCCAAAATCATTTATCCCTTTGCCATAGATCAGTAGATAGACAGAATGCTTATTGCTATATATCACTATCAAATATAATCAACACAGCCCTATATATTCTGTATCATAAGAAGTTGTGGAACTACAGGTGCAAAGCACTGTGACCCAGTACAGGTAGTGAACCTTTTTAATAGACACTGCCGGTTAGTTAAGCAGGATCTAACCACCTTTGGGGGATCTACCTATATATATATTTGTCTTTTTGTTGACCTTTACAGTTATGTACTTTGTATAAATAAGTTGCAAGGGGTAGGGGGAATGTATTGTGTATTGCGGCCTCCCATTCACTATCTCCACCACTGATCATAAGTTTATGTTTTTTGTCAATTTGTGTGAAAGAAACTAATGCACAAAAACACATATTTACCTCTATAAGATCCAGATTGTTGTTTGTAAAAGCATTGCTAAATCTCTAGGTGGACATTAATCTGTGGCATTTAATAGAACAAGAAGACCTTTTCTGCAGATAAAGTTTAAAAAAAGATAAAGTTGGATAATCATAGAAGCTGACTTTTAACAAAATTGTTGTACTAGGAATGCAGGACAACTTTAAATAAATACTTGTTTGCTTGTGGAAATAAAATATGCAATTTATTTTCTAAACCTGTTAGGGATATTTTATAGTATATATTATTAAATTTAGTATTTCATCTACTATAATAAATGACTGGAGAAAAATCGATTTAGACTGAGTTATGTAATTACATTGTGTTAGAATATACAATATTTCACTGAAAATATTATTCACATTTCCAGACAAACACAAGCTTCCATGAGTTTATTGTAGCACACAACCCTTTTTAAAGGGCTACTTTAGTTCATGAAAAATTGCACTTGTTTGTCAAGCATGAACTAAAACTAACAACATTAGCATCTGTGTAAGTCATGAACATAAAACATTTTGGGGGAAAATAATTGTTGAAGACTCTGTTTTGTGAGTAAAGGAATCCATTGTGTGTTTTTCAAATTACTTCCTCCTAGCTGAATCTTGAGGGTGTGTGTTTGGGCTATTAGTGGAGAGATGTTTGAGGAAGGAGGGAGCAAGGAACCTTTGTTAAGATAATTGGATAAGACTGAAATTGAAACAAAACTCTTCCAGCTTACTGGACTTGATTTAGGAAATGCTACTAAAGCTAGCCGGAAATGGAAAATTCCCCTCTCACACACTCAGCTTCCACCAATGCATCATGGATGCCTCCAGGATACAGCAGAGGCATTCAAATATATTTTTCTATTAAAATTATTATTTATTTTTTCTCCCACTTAACTAAACACTTAGGGCCCTGTGTAAATCCATGAACAAAAACAATTACTAGTGCTGTCGCAGTACTGTAAATCCTACCTAGCTATGTTAATCATCCTTCCCTAAAACATTGTGAGACAACTGCTACGGGTCACTTGCTGTGAGAGAACTCTTACAAAAAAAGACAAAAAGCAAGGCAAAAATCTCCATTGATTTTTGAACTGAGTATAAATTACGAGTTACCCCCTGACACCCAAATCCTATGCTAATAAAATATTTCATAACAAAAATATATGATCCATATAGCTGGTATCCTTGGTGCTTCACACCACTTTTTGCTAAAAAAAAAAAAATCTTTATATGGATACTATAAATCCAAAAACTACGCTGTTTTAAATATATAAAGATGTAAGAGTGCTTTCAATAATGGAATATGTATGATGCATAAGAATAGTGTGTGAAATACCACTTATATCACTTCCTACTTAAACTCCTTGATATAGGCAATCCTCATAAATCAGAATATACTGATTTTCCTCTTACTACAGGATATACTGATAATCACAGGATTGAAACAAAAACCAAAAGACCAATAAAAACACTATATACAAAATATGTACAAAAATATCAAAATACCAAAACAGAGCTGAGGAAACACATAGCAGTACAAAAATATATATTAGCATAGGGTTTGGGTGTAAGAGTGTCAGGGAAAAACTCATGATTTATTATGAATGCAAAAATCAATGAAGATTTTTGCCTTGCTTGTCGACCTTGTTACTTAGAAAAAGCATTTACGAGTGCCATAACTACAGAGTAAATCCTACATAGCCATGCTAATCACCCATCCATAAAACATTGCGAGTAAACTCCTACGGGTCATTGCTACCAGTGAACTTCATAACAAAGCTGAAAAGCAAGGCATAAATCTCCATTGAGTTTTGCACTGAAAATAAATTACGAGTTTAGTATTTCAACATTGTTTGACACTTAATCCAATATCAACATACGTGTAATTAAAAAAATTGATATGTTTGTATTAATCCTGTTTTATGATACAAAATACAGGGTAACAAACATCCAAGTAGTAAAAGGGTTAATACACGTCACAAAACCACGTTGCCTAGGAATAAACACTCTAATTCATTGTCTATAAATATATCATATTTTAACACAAAATAAACACATTTTTATTTATTGAACCTATAAATACAATTGTCACATCTTTTTAATATCAAAATATATTAATAAAGAAAAACAATTACTATATATATACTAGCACCTTGCCCATCAAACAATGACTGTCAATACAATTTTAAAGCTGGGAATGCTGTTTGCCACACAATGTGAGTCTCTGACACTCTTAAATGTTTTGTTATGTATAAAGAAGTACAACAATTAGAATATATTTTTTAATTTTGTTAACAGCCAACTTGTATTTCAACAACTGGTAAATGATCATTTTTTAACCATATTAAACGTTTTAATCGTCATGTATGCAGAAATAATGTAACAATGGATGAAGTTTGAATAAATTGTTGTAAACGATTACAAAATGCTTTGCAAAATGCAACTTATAATTTAAACATTATTGAACCATTTTTATAAACAATACTAAAAATGTTAAGTCTGAGGTATGGATGAGTAACATAACATTAGGTCAACTTTATATCAATGAGTATATTAAACCATTACATAATGGTTTATAACATGAAACTTTTTTTTAAAGTACTGTTAAACCACATAGGTATTGAATCCAGAGGAAGGCAAATAGTTAAAAACCCCATTAAAACTCAGCCAATTGTATCAAAGAAGGGAAAAAATGAATTCCTTCCTGACCCCATTAACCGGTGATCGGATTGCTCCCTGGATCAATATCCTGTATTTCATTATACATTTAAATTTTACAACAAATGATCATCCTCCTACTAACATGAACCCTTAATTACATACAATAAAACATTTTTTGTAACCTTTGGAGAAAAAAAATTAACATTACAAACATGAAGTTAATGTATTAAAATGTACACAGTAATAGTAATAAAATGCAATGTAACTGCAAAATATCTGACACTGATGTTTCTAAAATGGGAACTGGCAGTTTAAATCCACTATGCACAGTTCAAACCACCTTCTAACAAAAGTGTGGCAATTCCAGTTGTTGCAAATGGCATTGCTATTTGACCCTGTGCTCGAATATAACTCATCAAACAATTGTACAGATACATTTTTCCTGATCCTCCAGGCCATCTAGATAGAAATAACGGTCTTTGAACATTTCATAATCTGTAGCATTAGTGATAGCATTAAATGCTTGCAGTTGTAAAGTATTTAAAGTTTCCAGTTTTTCTTTAGTTTTTTTTGTTTGTGTACCTCAGTGTCATAGTCATCAAAGTTGATGTCATATATAAATCCTGGATCAGGCAAATTAAGACTTGCACAAGTTAATCCATGAGGAAAAAATATTTCTTGAATTTCCATTAATGCTTTTAAGAGTTCATAACTTTGTGCACCGGGAACATGTAAAAGAAGTAATCTTAAACTGAAAAGTTCAATGTCTCTTCGACTGACGGTATAAATTTATGGTATAATTTTATGAGTATTTCTTTTTCGTTGTCGCGATTGGCCATTTACAAATACATAATGATACGGATTTTCAATGTATAAAAATTGTCTGGCCTCGATGTCCTGGCAGTTTAATTAAAACCAAGCGGTAAGTGTTGTTTCTCGATGTTCACTTTGGGTTTCACTTAAGGCAGTTCTTTTATCGCCTGCAGTAAAGCAAGCAAGCTGACTTTGTGGCAAATGTACAGCTAATCGATACACACCATGTGACACATCATGCATCTCAAATTTCAGAAGACGCCACATTGCTTCTGGAGCACTAACATAGCGAGCATCTAAATAACATGAAAGTTCATCATGTAAAATAGGATATTCCTTTTCGTTCTGTGCACCTTGCACAGCAACGGTTGCTGCATCATATACTTTGTGTAAAAATTTATACACATATTTGATGGGTTTAATAGAAGTGCAAGCTTCCACATTTATGTGTGCATTGTACTTCACCAGCAAATGTGGATTGTATGGAACAACATATATATTATCGAACTTTTGGCCATAGATAATAGCTGTTTGTCCTTCTCTTCTTTTATACAAAGAGTATCCATCACAATTAGCATAAGTTTGCATTTGAAATTGAAAATTTGGATTGATATCTCCACATGGCCCTTAAATCATTCTGTGTGTTACAATCTTATAAAGTTTTGAATATTTTTTGGGATGTGGCGGTTCAGCAGTAATTACTGAATCTACTGTCTCTGCAGTATTTAGTTTATCTTTTCCCTGCATGATTAATAGTATGTGTGCATGTGGCAGGACTCTTTTTTTAAATCCAATGGTATACACAAAAGCCACACATTTTTAAAATAACTGTGCTTTAGTTATATCATGTATTAAGGAATTTAGTTTTATTTTGAATACTCTTGCCACTAAATCTGGTCGGTCAGAAGTTTTTTCTCCAAGATTCTAATTTTCCTTGATCTCTGGCCATTGCTGATTACATGTGAATGGTTTTCCAAATTTTGTGACAATAGCCATGGCATCATTATATCTTTCTTGCATATTGCGAGGAGATCCTTGGAATGTGGATGGCAAAATGATTGCTCTTCCAGCTGGAATGTCTCTGTTGGTAGCCAATTCAGCGACATAATCCATCAATCTACAATATTGTTCTATGCAAAGCTTGTTTTTTTGAAATTTCATAAAATTTAGATTATTTGCTTCGACTTGTAGATAGGAATCAATAATCCATTGTTGTGTGAGTTTGTCCCACATAAAATAGGATTAAAATGATCCCGAATAGCAGTTTGTGCCACTTTATATTCCAGCATAAAAATATTGCTTCTAACACAAACTTTACTATTATAACTTTGCAATGGTAATTTTGGTTCACATCCTGGCTCACCATTTGGAAAGAAAATGGGATATGCCATTGGATCCAAAATACAATGTAATATATTTATGTTTATAAAAGATTGGTCTTCATTGCGTCGATATATTCTAATATCCCGCTGAAAAGGTAGTTCACCCTCCTCATTTTTAAAGACCATGGCAAACTCATTTACTGTTGGTAAATTATACCGTCTTTGATCAGTATTGTGATCTCTTTTCAAAATCAGATTTACTCTTGGCATTAGCAATTGATGTATTTGAGCATGTCGCTGTTGTTCTTTTTCAACCTGTGCTAATTGTTTGTATGCTTGACTGTATGAGTTGTTGGCAATCATTTTATCCAGCTGTTTAAAGACTATGCACAAACACAGTTTATTTCTGGAAATGTCATCCGTTGTTTAACAGCTTCCATTGTATCTAAGACATATAACTAGGCAAATGTCTTTTGCTCTCCTTCTTGTGGGTGTAAATGTGAAGTGCAGTGGTAAATTTGTCCTTGAACTCTAAAACAATATGGACCATGTCCTGGGACATTTTCTGCTAATTTAGCACCCATTGAAGCAAATTAAATTGTTATAAGACCTGAGGTTTTTTGGTTTGTTTTATTGGTAAATTTTGGACATGTTGGATCACTCATTATACTTTATAAGTAATCTGGAAATGTGTGTCTTTGTGGAAGTCTTACCTTTTCTGTCTGACAGCAACTAATGAAGTCTCCGTCTATTTGTCTTTCCTTGAGAAAATGATAGGCCCCACAAAACAGACAAACCACATTGAGTAATCCACACTAATGAGTGTCTCCTGTTAGTGCTGTAATAAAAGCAGTATCCTGAGCTTATTTCAACATAGATATCACTACAACTTTCTATATCTACATTGGTGTCATGTGCATGAACATTGGTGTCATGTGTATGAACATTGGTGTCATGAGACAATATTGGATCATTAGGCAATGTTCCACAGACATTTTTTTAATACTTTTTCTTTTCTTTGACGCTCCAAAGTCTTTGTTGGTCTTCTTCCATTCTATAGGCTGCGTATGCGAGACAAAAACGTTGGTTTAGGCGGGTCAAGCCACCATTTCAGAATCTTAATGTGTAAGTTAGTGTTGTAAAATGGTGGCGTTAGTCTATGCTCTTCGCGTTTTGAGAGCATTTTGCGTCCTTCCTATTAGTCTTTTTTCTACTTCGTATGTAGCTGGCTATGTTTTGCACGGTTCGTGGTTGTGTAGCCTCGTTTTCATTTTTTTCGTCCGCTATTTTTCTTTTTTTTTCCGCTTAGCCGATTTTCAAGTGCCGATTTTCCATTCGCGTTCCACCTCACTCCCAGACGTCCTGGCTCTTCTCCTGTGCTAGGAGAAGAGCCAGGACGTCTGGGAGTGAGGTGGAACGTGAATGGAAAATTAACTTTTTTTTTTCTAAGACTTGCAATTGTCAACTCCTTGCAGCCTAAGGCGATCCCGCATTTTGTACATGTTTCAATGTGTGATCGGCTTGCCTCGCTTTGGCACTCCTTTGGGGCTAAGTTCCATGTGTTTCATTACCTACACTGCTCGCCACGCAGGCAATGAGCTCCTTCAGCGCACATTGCCTAAGTGCTGCAAGTTTTAGTGGTTTAACGGCTCGCCTCGCTAAGCTGCCTGTTGTAATCTGGGGGAGTGAAAGATTTAGATTAGTGTAGAAGATAGGGAAAACAAGGTAATGCAGACTTTTTACTGCATTCCCCTAACTTAGAGCTTTTTGCCTGTGTTGTAAAGTTCACTTGTAGCAATGACTCGGAGCAATTTGCTCACAATGTTTTAGGGGTGGGTGATTAACATAGCTAAGTAGGATTTGATCTTCAGTTAGGTCACTGACAATGGCTTTTTCTGCGATTTACATGGGGCCCATAGTTGATTTTTCTGGGATATAGAGCCCCAACTTACTATACCACTCGCTATTTTTTTTAAACAATTGTTGAGAGCTGGAACAGCACTAAAAAATAACTAAAAAAGCATTGAATATTATTAGAAATGAATGACAAATTATTTTTGATTATCATTTATCATAAATATGGGAACATCAGATGGCTTGCATAAAACTGGGCACAGCAGTTAAAGTGACAAGAAAGCTAAAAATAATAATAAAACAGGGAAGTTTATCACAATTTGATGCTTAACTTTCCCATAGGCACACATGTGGAATCTAGTAATATGATATATTTGTTATATATGATAATGTTTGTGTCATAATACAACATCCAAGGTAACAAAGAATGCAGTTCTTAAGCGGTTACTACACACATGGACAATAAACGGATGCTTGAATGCATTATCTTGCAAAATGGTTTCTTGCATTTATAGGTGCTTGTTCTTACTTATTGTAAGAATCTTGACATTTTCAATCTCTATTGGTTCCTCAAATGTGTCCCATCTGTAATTTAATTGAAATGCCTGGTTTGGTGTAATACTAAGAGTGAACATGTAATTCTACACTGAAATAGTTTAGTGACAAGACAGGATTTACAGATGTCAAGTGAGATCCGTAATATTTTGAGTGAGTGAACTACATTGCATAAACTTGTGACATTGATGCAAAACGCTCCTGCATCCAAAATTACATTTTAAAGTAGTTTACTTGTCTCAAAATGAATGGGGCTCTAAAATACTTCCAGATACCACAGCAGCGATCCGTAATATTGCGAGTGACTACATTAATTAAACGTGTAAGATTGATGCAAAAAGCTTCTGCGCCCAAAATTTGATTTTAAAGTATTTTACGTGTCTTGAATAGAATGGGGTTCTAAAATACTACTAGATTCCACAGCAGCATAAGTGCATTTAAAAGCTAATATACTAAAGACGCTTATGTTTTATTTTTCATTCCAAAAACTTTTTGCATATTTTCAAATGTTCTTTAAAATAATAAAATTTTTAATATTTGATCACAGTAGTCCTTTAAACTGGTTGAAAGAATTGACTGGATTTATTTTTATGAAGAAACAAATTGCCATGCTTAGAAACAGGAATCTATACAAAGAGCTATAAATCAAAATGTTAACAGGTTTTCAGCAGTTTCTAAAAATGAACTTTAAAAATTAAACTTTGTTTTAGCTTAAATATTAAATGCTAACAAGGGGACCTAATCTACAGCCTTACTAAATTGCTATTCAGCCAATTGAATAGGGATCTATATAAGCACAGAGTATATTTTTTAACTTTACAGAAGTTTTAAGTTAGTGAACTTCTATCCAAAAGCAAGGTCTTCACTAACTAAAAACTTCTGTAAAAATAATATGCTATATGCTTATATAGAGCCCTATTCAATTGGCCGAATCACAATTTAATAAGGCTGCTAGTGCCCAATTCGTAAATTTATACACACTTAAAACGGCTCTTAAAATTGCCATAGATTCTATTACCTATTCGCAATCTGATTACAAATAACCTGCCCACAATCACTACAGGCCAGTCAATGACATTGACACATGTCTTAGAACTTCATTGGTTTTAGCACAGCTCGAATATTATGAGCTCTTAATAATTAAAGTTACATAAAATCGATATTCTATTAGACCCGTAGCTCTACCTCACAAATAAAGTCTGACCAGCAACTGAAAAAAGTGAGTACTAAATAGGATTTGCAAGGGCTTTTTCAAACACTTATTAAAGCTGTAACAGCTATTAAACACACAACAGTGTACATTAAAAGCATGGGAGGGCATGGAAAGACAATTCATTGCACAACAGTCTCAATTCCACAAATCTGTAATAAAAAAATAGATTTTTTTTAAATGTTATTTCTGAGTAATATCGATCCCAGGACTTAAGGGGTAATTACATATCATGAAACCCACATGGACGAAAACAGATGATCTAATGCATTTTATAGATTGCTTGATTGTGAGCTCGATGTGCAAATATTACTTATTGGAACTAATTAATTCTTAGCCTCCTATTTCAGATTACATGTAACTTCCATGTTTTACGGATATCATGATGACGGTATCATTTACTATTGACTGTGGCCCCCATTGAATTGATTTTTCGGGAGATCCTGTAGCCCGTGAGGTTGCAAGTTAATTTGCTATTCAATTTGCGTCTTTTTGTGGGCTCCAAATGGCTTACAAGTGACGGACTTTCCGCCACCCGAGGCTTTTGATCTTTCAAGGCCAAAAGTCTTCCGATCACAAAAAACGCTAATCGCTAATCAATTGCAAAAATCGCTAAACACCACAGCCGCAATCAAGCCTCAAATGCCAAATGTCAACCCAATGCTTACGGGTTCGAAATAGGGCCGGCAAAAGGTTTACAGACTAGTTTGTAACACTGCAAATGACAATATAAAGACACCAATGCACTTTAAAACATTTGGAAAGCAATTGAAGGCATTATAATTACATGTGCAACAACTGTCAACTATCAAATATAGCAAAAAATAAAATGTTATATTCCACATAGGTTATAATGGTTATGCATATGCCAATATGAAAAGCCATGCAGCAACATGCTGAAAGCTATTAAAGACACACTACCTCATTAAATTGCAACACAAATACATGCAAATGAAATATTAACCCGTTTACACTCACAGAGGCTCTAATATGGACCCTAAAAATACAAAGATCATTATTGAAGATGAGAGAAGATCTTGAAAGTTGAACTTGATGGACTGAAAGCCTTTTTTTAACCTTAATTACTATGGGCCTCATTCTATTAACGGCCGTAGGAGATACGGGGCCGCAAGGACCGGCCGCAAGCTATTCGGCTATTCTATTCCCCTCCGGACGGGGATTCCGGCAGGCTTGCGGCCGGCGCCTTGCTATCCCTTGCGGCCGCACGCGCCGGAGGAAAGCCTTTGATCTAAAACGGCCGCAAGAGTTTCGGCCGCAAGAAAATCCCGGTTGCTATTCTATTGCTCCGGGAACCCTCTCTGCAAGGCTAAAAGCGAGCCGCAGCTTACTTGCAGGAAAAAGGTCCCGCTAGCACCAATTAAGCACATTATAAAGCAGAAATAAAGCCATCCTGCACTCTGAGGAGACTATAAAGTGATTGTAGGTGTAAGCAAAAATAGCACAACATTTCCCTATACTCAAATCCGTAAAAAAAAAAATTTTTTGATATATGTCAAAAATCCATGTAAAAAGTCCAGAGTGCTTGGAGCACCTCAGACCCGCCCACGCTGCGGCCGGAAAATAAACAGTTAATGTAAACTCGGATTTGGGCTGATGTGCAAGCTTGAGAGTGGGTTACTTTTAATCCTCATGTCCCCCAATATGATCCCTAGCATTTACAGAGCTGTACAGTGCCGTCTTGAATTTATTTTTGCGTTTTTAGATTTCTGAGCTTACGGCCGGTTCCAAGATATGCGGCCGGCCGTAAGGGGAGATCCTTGCAGGGCCGTATAATAGAGTCGCGAGTTAACAGAACCCCCACAAGGAATCGCAGCCTTACGGACGATTTACGGCCGGTAATAGAATGAGGCCCTATGTAACTATATACATTTCACTCATCACATCTACATTGGGACAACAAATAGTGGACAAAGTTCGTCCTGGAAGTAAAACCACTGTTCTCTATGTTTTTTGGATATTTTATAGAGTTTCTTAGTGAAATAGTGGTCCTCTAAAATGAGTCAGAGTGACATAAAATGTGGTCCTCGAAATAAAACCGCCGTTCTCTATGTTTACAGAACCTCATAGTACACAATGTTTTTGCTAAAAATGATTTCATCCTCCAATAAACCACCTTGACTTGTGTTTTCTCTTTAATATGAACTTTATTTACTCTGGATTGTTGCATCTTGAAAATGCAACATAGAGTTGCCCATGTTCACAGACAGGTTACTTCAAAAAAATACCCACATACTTAAAAGTTTGTCCTTAGGATTTATGAATGGTGATTGCAAATGCCATGATAATGGAAAATGATCTCCTTTGAAGGACAAAATGCAAACCACTTGGAGCCAAATAAATTCTTGGTATAAGAACTGGTTCACCTTTATGGATATCATTCATAATTTCTTCATGTATAAAATGATCCTTTAAATCCTTCACAATTAATCTGGTCCTATAACAAAGTCCTTTTTTTGGGATTCATATTTCTCAGTAGCATGACATTTGCCCCATTTTTAAGTTGCAAAATATGTGGTGGCATTCCAGAGGGAATTAAAGAGATACTAAATTCCATAGTAAAGTTAGATTCACTGTCTTTGTCATCAGCCAGAACGGAATCTGCACTGAAATAGTTTTTTTGGGGTGCATTGATTAATTTTAAAGATTCATTATTTAGATTCAAGGCATCTATAATTTTTTATGTCAATATGAATTTGCTTGCAATGTCTGATTAATCCTCGTTATTGATGGTATTGAGAAAAATTGTTGATATTAGTGATTCTTTGCAAATCATTTCTGATGGAATTTCAACAGTATCACCAGGTAAATTAGTTATTTTTTGATGTTCTCCTTCTCCAATCTGAATTAGCCAATCATTTAATTGATTTTGGCCTTTAGATCTCATATTTATTTCTAATTTAAGGTGTGTAAATATTTTCCACAGTTTACTTCTCTTTATACACATTTTGACAATGTCAGTCCTATTGCAATGTGGCACAACAAGTAATATTTGCCTAAAATCTCCTCCTAACAACATCACCTTTCCACCAAATGGCAAATCATTACCCATAACTTCTTGTAATAATCGATCAATACATTGCAGAGCATGACATGACATCATTATTGCCTCATCTATTATAATTAATTTACTCTTGTGAAATTTTTGGCTTGTAATTAATTCATTTGAATATCCGACACGGATGTTTCCAGAATAGGAACTAGCAGTTTAAATCCACTATGCACAGTTCTACCACCTTCTAACAAAAGTGCGGCAATTCCAGTGGTTGCAAATGGCAGTGCTATTTGACCCAGTGCTTGAAGGCAACTCATCAACAAATTATATAGATACGTTTTTCCTGATTCACCAGGGCCATCTAGATAGAAATAACGCTCTTTTACCATGTCATCATATATTGCATTTGTGATGGCAAATGGTTTTTGGTATTCAATCTCAGTGTCATACTCGTCAAAGTTAATTTCATCTATAATTCTTGGATCAGGCAGACTAAAATTGGCACAATTTAATCCATGACAAAGAAAGATTTCCTGAATTTCCATTAATGCTTTTAATAGCACAATGGTCTCATTGTAACGTTTTAAGAAGTCTTCACACATATGTAATTTAAATGTTTCCCACAAAGCTAATGCATCAGATACATTGCAAAAGATGCAAATGAAAGCAAACTGTTTTCTCATTTGCTTTGGCACTTGGCATAGTGCTGCTTCTTCTAGGCATATCTCCCATTCTGTATCATCTGCCAGGAAGTTTTGCTGTCTTGCAGCTAACTGGAAAGTATCATAAACTATGTCATTGACTGTGTGTAAATGTTCATAACTTTGTGCACCGGGAACATGTAAAAGAAGTAATCTTAAACTGAAACGTGTAATGTCTCTTGGACTAACGGTATTAATTTGTGGGATTATTTTATGAATATGTTTTTTTAATTGTTGCCATTGGCCATTTAAAAATACATAGTGATATGGAATGTCAATGTATAAAAATGGTCTGGCCTCAGTGTCCTGACAATTTAATTGAAACCAAGCAGTAAGTGTTATTGCCCTATCTTCACATTGTGCTAAAGCATTTCTTTCATTCCCTGCAGTGAAGCACACACATTGATTTTGTGGTAAATAGACAGCCAATCGATACACAGCATGTTACTGATCATGCATCTCAAATTTGAGAAGACGCCACATTGCTTCTGGAGCACTTACATAGCGAGCATCTAAATAAGAAGAAATTGGATTGTCTTGTTCATGTTGTGCACCTTGCACAACAATAGTTGCTGCATCATATCCTTTGTATATATATTTATACACATATTTGATGTATTTGATAGAAGTGCAAGCTTCCACATTGATGTGTGCTTTGTACTTCATCAGCAAATGTGGATTGTATGGAACAACATATCTATTATAGACCTTTTGGCCATGGGGAATAGCTATTTGTCCTTCTCTTCTTTTATACCAAGGGTATCCATCACAAATAGCATAAGTCTGCATTTGAAATTGTTTTGGGAACTCTTTTGTGATTTTTTTATTTTCCATACATGGTGAATTTGGATTGATATCACTACATAGACCATGTATCATTTTATGAGTTACAATCTAATAAAGTTTTGAATGTTTTTCCGTATGTGCCAGTTCAGCAGTAATTACTGAATCTACTCTGTCTTCCGTATTCAATTCCGTATTCAACTAAAGCCACACATTTCCCAAATAAGTGTGCTTTAGTTATATCATGAACTAGTGAATTTAGTTTTATTTTGAACACTCTAGCCACCAAATCTGGTTGGTCAGAAATATGTTGGCCAATTTTAAATTTTCTTTGATCTCTGGCCATTGTGGATTACATGTGAATGTAATGAATAAATCTGGTTTGCCAAATTTAGTGACAATAGCCATGGCATCATTGTATCTTTCTCGCATATTGCAAGGAGATCCTTGGAAAGAGGATGGCAAAATGATTGCTCTTCCAGCTGGAATGTCTCTGTTTGCAGCCAGTTCAGCGACATAATCCATCAATCCACAATATTGTTCCACTCGAAGCTTGTTTTGTTGAAATTTTTTTATTTTTTTATTATTTGCTTCAACTTGATGATAGGAATCAATAATCCATTGTTGTGTTAGTTCGCCCCCCACACATAAAATAGGATTAAAATGATCCTGAATAGCAGTTTGTGCCACTTTATATTCCAGCATAGAAATATTGTTTCCAACACGAACTTTACTATTGGGATAACTTTGCATTAGTAATTTTGGTTTCCATCCTGGCTCACCATTTGGAAAGAAAATGGAATACGTCATTGGATCCAAATTACTACTTAAAATATTTATGTTTATAAAAGGTTGGTCTTGATTGCTTGGGTATATTCTAAAATATATTCCCCATCATAATTGTTAAAGACCATGGCAACTTCATTTGCTGTTAATAACTGTTACCGTCTTTGATCAGAATGGAGATCTCTTTTGAGAACCATATTTACTCATGGCATTGGCAATTGATTTATTTGCGCATGTGCCTGTTGTTCTTTTCAACCTCTGTTAATTTTTTGCTTGACTTTATGGGTTGTTGGCCATAATGTTATGGAGCGGTTCAAAGACTATAAGTAAGGATTGTTTATTTTCAGGAGGCATCATTCGTTGTTCAACAACTTCCATTGTATCAAGGACATATAACTGTGCAACTTTCCTTTGTTCTTCTGATTCTGGATGTAAATGTGAAGTCCGGTGATAAATTTGTCCTTGTACTTTAAAACAGTAAGGACCATGTCCTGTGATATTTTTCTGCTAATGTTGCACCCATTGAAGCAAATGAAATTGCCCTGTTATACTAATGTTTTTTTTTTTAAATTGGTATAATTTGGAAATTTTGGATCACTCATTATACTTTCCGGAAATGTGTGTCTTTCTGGAAGTCTTACCTTTCCTTTCTGACAGCAACTAATAAACTCTCCATTAATTTGTCTTTCCTTCAGAAAATGATAAGCCCCACAAAACTGACAAACCACATTCATGAATCCACAAAAATGAGTGTCTACAGTTAGTGCTATAAAAAAAAGAACTATTGTGAGCTTCCTCAACATAGATATCACTACAACTTTCTATGTCTACATTGGTGTCATATGTATAAACATTAGTGTCATGAGGCAATATTGGGTCATTAGACAATGTTTTACAGACATTTTTTTTTACTTTTTCTTTTCTTTAAAGCTCCAGCAGACTCAGTTTGTGCTTTTTAGTCATTTTTCTTTTATTCAAAAGTCTCTGTCGGTCGTCTTCTCTTAAGCTTTGGGAAGTCTCAGGGGTCTGTGCATTTCTCCTTCCATTCCCTTGCCATTCTTCTTTTACGTTCATTCTTGTCTTCTGTGTTGTCCGCCATTGTAATCTGTAATTGTAAATGCAGGTGTAAGATATTTTTTTTATATTGTACATATTTTTTTTACCTGTCATGAATATTAAACTAAATTAATTAATGAATCAATCAATGGGTTATTTTTAATTTGCATACATTAAAAGCTAAAGAGCTAAGCATATATATATATATATATATATATATATATATATATATATATATATATATATGTATATATATATATTGATCAAGGATTTAATAGTAACACATATATATATATCACATATTATAATTGTCTAACTGCGAGTTGTCGTCACACTTGCGGCCTTGCAGGATGACAACTCGCAGTTTGACAACATGCTCCCTCCTTCCCCGCATCATCTTCCTCCTCACCCCTTATCATCCTCCTCCCTCCTCGTTATCCTCCTTCTTTCCCCCCCTCTCTCCTTTTCCCTCTCTCCTTACTCTGATGTGAGCACCTCCTGCTTCTTTCCCCAGCAGCATGTCTTCTTCCTGTGAGCGTCCGGCATATGTTAATGACATCACGCAGGGGCCTCTCTCCTCTGCTGTTCACTTAAGGTGGATTCCTATATATTGAAGCATACATACACTTTTTCTCTGCTATGTGTAAATTATCTCCTGCAGTGCTACTGTAATAAGAGATTCAGTATCCCATCAGATCCTGTATCCTCTGGGACCAGCATTCAGACAAAGTCCCACCCCTGCCTCTCTCCTCTTTTGTTCACTTAAGGTGGATTACAATATATTAAAAGCATACATGCACTTTTTCCCTGCTATGTGTAAATTATTATATAAGTTGTGAGCATACGAGTTGTTGCCGAAGGCGCTCCTTGCCAGCAACTGCGACTCTCACAAACTTTACGTCGGAACGCAAACAACATACGACACACGGCACCGAAGGCACTCCTTGCCACCAACTGCGACCCTCGCAAACTTTATATCGGAACGCAAACAACATACGACACACGTTACCACACATTACGACCTCGCAAAAATCGTCTGCAACCCGCGAACATGAAAAAATGAAAAACACAATAAATACACACAACACATACATAAAAAGCTTACCTTATTCTCTAAGCAAGAGAAAAAATGGCCGCCGAACAAAACGAAAACGAGGCTACAGCACTGTAAACACGCAAAACACCACAAGAAACACGCAAAACACTACAAGAAAAACGCGAAACACCACAAAAGACCTACGGATATTCTGCAAAGACACATACCACACATTACCCGCCATATTACAACAATGCGGAAGTACACAACTACGCTAACGGTTTGGTCTCGCGCACGCACACTATTGCACTGCACACATTCATCACGCTTACACAGCAGCTCCACACCACTAATGCTGCAGCAACATCAAAACAGATTGTCAGCTCTTCAACACAATGCTTCCTGCATATATTACTTAAAAATAGGTAAAGTATATTAATTTATTAATGTATTATTATACACCAAACAGCAATAGCTCATTTACAATTTCATTGCCGTCATTTTTTGACGGGCAATTCGCTAGTATATATATATATATATATATATATATATATATAGAAGTACAAATAAGGAATAGTACATTAGTGATTCTATTTGAATGTAAATAAGTTGATGAAAATGTATTTCCTGATCAAATTTCTCATAAATACAGTATATGCACTGCAGTCTGGGAAAACTGGGCGGGACATGCAATATATTCATAAGTAAATGCATTCTAAAATATTAAAAAGTGTCAGATTATAATAAAGGGATTTAAATATTTAAGTGCTTATAATGTCCTATCCCTGTTAGGGAATGAGCGGGAACATAGATATATACATTTGAAAATGTACCTAATTTTTGGGCATTTTTTTTTTCTTTTTCTGTAATTGTTAATAATTAGTAGTTAATCAATGAAAGTACATTAATGATCATTACTTCAGATATATAAATGCAATATTAAATATACACATTGTAAAATAGACAATATTTTATTTTTTATGATTCCTAATTAATAATTAATTAATTAATATGAATTAATTAATGAATTCATTAATAACAGTGATCAGTGGAAAACAAAAAGCCTTAATCCATTTCTTCTAAAAATCAGCATCATTAAATTAATTACCTGTAAAGGTGATCTTATTTCAGATTAAATGCTGCAAACGTCACTCTGTGTACTCAGTCAGCTGCACACATGATCAAACTGTAAAATAAAATGAAAAGCATTTTTAATGTTTGAAACCAATTCATTCATTAATCATTAAGAGTATGATGTTTAATTGGCATACATGCAAAACATAAAGGTGTAAGCATGGATATAATCATAAATAAATGCAATATAGATTATTAAAGGTAGCAAGTGTCAATATAATAAACTTATTTAAATATTTAACTGCTTTGGGATCCTATTCCTTTCAGACAATGAGCAGCAACACAGAAATATAAGTGCACTGTAAAATATGCATATTTGTTAAGGCATTTGAAACAATTTTCTTTTATATTATTAGTAATTAATTACAAATTAAGTAATTAATGAACATTAATTATTGAGCAGCAACACGCAAATATAAGTGCAGTAACAATTGAACAGCATCACAAAAATATAACTACACTGTAATAATTGAGAACCAAAACTGAAATATAAGTGCACTGTAAAATGTACACATCTTTTGAGGCAGTTAATTTTTTTTTTCAAATTATGACTAATTGATTACTAATTAATTAATGAACATTAATAATTAATTAATCAATGAATAAATATATTAGAAAGAGTTAAGCAATAACATATTCATAAAGTAAAGGCAGACAAAAATATAAAATTTTATTTTTAATAATGATTATTAATTAATAATTACTAAATGAATGTCCATTAAAAAATAATTAATCAATTAATAAATATATTTGAAATCGGTAACCATTAATGTCTTCATAAAGTAAGGGCATTGTAAAATATAAGTATGTGCCTATATATTTTTTTATATATCTTTTTTTATTAATAATTAATTAAATAAATTTATATACTTTGCCTATTTATAATTAATAGCCAGCAATCAATATCCTGAAGAGCTAACAGTCTCTTTGGATTTTCCGACAGCAGAAAATGTCCAGTCAGACTGTCATCACCTGAGGAGAATGTGTCAGCACTGTGGCAAGTGTGTCCTATATTTAGGCTGCCTGCGCGAGACAGAACCATTGGTTTAGGCGGGAAAGCCGCTATTTTAGAATTATAATGTGTAGATTAGCAAATTAGTAGTGATGTCCCGAACAGTTCGCCGTAGAACTATTTGCGGCGATTTTCGCATGTTCGCGTTCGCAACGAACCGCGAACACATGCGCTTTTCGGTCCGCCAATCAGCAGCATACACTCCCTTCCAGGGCCTTCCATCTGAAGGACAGCCTCAATTTTAGAATCATTCTGAAGCTACATTCATTGAGAGAGGACATATATTCTAGCTGCTGCTGATTTAATAGGGATATAGATAGCCAGGCTGTGTATTTAGCTTTCACTACACACCTGAAGGACTCATCTGATATCTGCTTCAAGGACAGCAACCCAAAAAGCCCTTTTTAGGGCTAGAACATCATTTATTTTATTTTATTATTTTTTCTGTGTAATCTAATTGCATATGCCTGCCTGCTAGCGTGTGTGTGAGGCCTATTGCATCTACTCTGCCAACTTTTGCCAGTGCACAGTGACACTCATATCTGGTGCAACCTAGTGTACAGTGACAATTAAGAACCCTTTTTTGACTGTAATCGATTGAATATCAGTTGCCTGCCTACAGGCGTGTGTGTGAGGCCTATTGCATCTACTCTGCCAACTTTTGCCAGTGCACAGTGACACTCATATCTGGTGCAATCTAGTGCACAGTGAAATAAAATAACCCTTTTTTTACTGTAATCGATTGAATATCAGTTGCCTGCCTACAGGCGTGCGTGTAAGGCCTATTGCATCTACTCTGCCAACTTTTGCCAGTGCACAGTGATACGTCATATCTGGTGCAACCGTAGTGTACAGTGACATAAAACAACACTTTTTTGACTGTAATCGATTGAATATCAGTTGCCTGCCTACAGGCGTGTGTGTGAGGCCTACAGCGCCTACTCTGCCAACTTTTGCCAGTGCACAGTGACACTCATATCTGGTGGCACCTAAGATTGCAAATTTGAAGTAGGAGGTCCGATCAAGCATCTTTTTCCATCTCCCTGTTCCAAAAATCAATTCCATATACACGTCCCCTAATTGTGGACGTAACAGGGATTAAACCGACAGGAATAGTACTACTTAACAGTACACACCTTATAATAATGCAGACAGAGGCAACACAGAGAGAGGAGTCTGAAGAAGAGGAGTCAGAGTAGGAAGGTGGCTTTGAGGAGGTGGAAGACCAAACAAAGCAGGCGTCCCAGGGGGCTTGTTGTCACCTTTCGGGGACCCTTGGTGGCTGGGTGGAGGAAGAGACCTTCAATGGCATCAGTGAGGACAAGGTATCCAACCTTGTGCAAATGGGGAGTTTGCGGTTATGCAAAGGGACTGTTTGCGGTTGTTTGCGGTGCATTAAATGGCGACATTCGTCTGTTACTGTGAAGCGGGTGTAACCCTTACACTACCTGATCGATACAACATCATTCCTGATGTTTTAAAGCATGTTATTCCAAACAGTTTAGGAATGTTAGGTGATTTATGCCCTTTATGGCTTAAAACCAGACTCTGCATCAACTATGTAATTTTCCGTGGGAGTTTTGCCATGGATCCCCCTCCGGCATGCCACAGTCCAGGTGTTAGTCCCCTTGAAACAACTTTCCCATCACTATTGTGGCCAGAAAGAGTCCCTGTGGGTTTTGAAATTCGCCTGCCCATTGAAGTCTATGGCGACATCACTACAAATTAGTGTTGTAAAATGGCGGCGATATTCGACGTGCCCCACAAGCATTTTGCGTGTTTTCAAAAATGTTTTTTGTACCTCGTACGTGCCTGGCAAAGTTCTATGTGTCTGCTGGTGTTTTGCGTGCTTCAAAGTTGTGTAGCCTCGTTTTCATATTTTTCGGCCGCCAGTTTTTTTCTCGCTTAGGCGATTTTCGATTGCCCATATTCGGCAAATTTGTGTTCCACCTCACTCCCAGACGTTCTGGCTGTTCCCCTGTACTGTGTGTGATGTTTTTGTTGTATTTTTGTAGTATATTTAGTGTGTTTTTAGTGTTTTTTGCTTTGCGCAGTTCCGCCGTTAACTACGTATTTTTCATATGTCGCAATGTCCCGCGTTGGTCAAATGCTTGCAGCATAAGTCAATCTCGCGTTTACAAAGTGTTTTGTGGCTAAGTCCCGCATGTTTCAATGTGTGATCGACGCTCCTTTGTGTCTAAGATCTATGTGTTTCATTGCGGTCACTGCTCGCCTCGCTTTGCGAGGCTCACAGGCAATGAGCTCCTTCGGCGCTCTGTTCGATTTTGTGCTGAAAGTTGTAGGGCCTAAACGGCTCACCTCTCTAAGCGAGGCTCGCCGGCGATGAGCGCCTTTGGTGCTCATTGCTTATGTTGTAGGCACCTCATAAAGTGTGACGACGTCTCATAGTTTGACAACTATTATATGTGATTATTATCACATATATAGTTGTGAGTAATACGAGTTGTTGCTAATGCTTGCGGGCTTGCGTAGCGTAATATGGGCTTGATTAGCGGGCCCGCCGGAACTGTGGCCCTCGTAAAGCCCTCATAAATACACACATACTCCCCAAACTATCTAAAATACATCCCCCCTATTTAATATACAATAAATCTTATCTCCATATACAAACCCTAATTCTAACCTAAAATAAAATAATTAAGACCACTTACCTTTGCAGACCCTTCAGATCACCAACCTAGGGGGGGAAAAAAACTAATTAGTACAACACATTTGCATACAATAAATAAACATTCTAAATATTCTATATATTCTACTCACCTTTCCAGCATGTCCCCATCTTGCTTCTTTTCTTCTCCGGCACGGCCCCTGTTAAAAATAAACATTACATTACTATAACATATATATATATACACAAAATAAAATAAAATAAAAATATTATACATTGAACTACCTCCCCACGATGTCCCTGGCCTCCTCCTGGCAATGGCACCTTCTGATTGGCTGAAAAAGCATTTCAGCCAATCAGAAGGCGCCAAGGTGTAAGCCAATCAGAATGGGATACACCCCCATATCCCATTCAAATTGGCTAATGCACCTGTCAATCTTTTTTAAACCAATCAGAAGGCTTTATTGCCTTCAGCCAATCACAATGGGATACACCACCATGGGAAAACAACTCACAGTTTGACAACTATTATATGTGATGATATATCATATACATAGTTGTTGTAACTGCTGAGTTTGTCGGTAACGCTATGTTAAAAGTTATGGGCTTGTTCAATGAAGGCGCTTATCGGGGGGCTCGCAAGTTGTGGGTTTGCCGAGGTCCCATAAAGTAGAGGGGGGGGAGAGGCTCACAATGAGCACCGAAGGAGCTCATTGCGAGGCCCACGATGAGCGCCGTAAAGGCCGTAACTCAGAAGCATTTTGCGGGATTGGGGAAATTGATAAATTTCCCCAAGCCCGCAAATCTTTTTCCTATTTTCACATCCACAGCCAAATATAACGAGAAAAGAATATGCACTGGCTTTTCAAATAGCTCTGGCTACCAGATGATCTATAGCATATCATTAAAAAAAAAAATCTATCCCAATCCTAAACTGGGCTCCCTAGGTACAACTATTTACTTTTTTAGATATTCTAGACACAAATATATTCTATAAATATATAACATTTGTGGAAATCTGTAAGGCTTCATAAAGGACCAATATTTGATACAATGTTAAATATTCAGTTTTGTTTACATAAATTAAAATGCAATCTAATGTTTCCAAGAATTAATAAGGGGTACATAAATCAAGTTTTTTATTTAGTTTAAACATTTCTTAATTATCTATATTTGATTAAAAAAATCATAATCTCGAAAAAGCAAGAGAGGGAGTGAGGACAAGAGAGGGAGAGAGAATGAGAGAGGAAGACAGGAGAGAGGGAGAGAGAGAGAGAGGGAGATGGGAGATTGGAGAGAGGAGAGGGAAAGACAGAGTGTGAGGCAAGAGAGGGAGAGAGAGGGACGAGAGAGGGAGAGAGAGGAGAGAAAGAGGGAGAGAAGAGAGAGGGAGAGAAAGAAGGGGAGATAAAAGGGAGAGAGAGATAGAAGAGAGTGGGAGGCAGAGAGGAAGAACAATGGAGAAAGGAAGAGAGGGGAAAAGAGAGAGAGGAAGAGAGAAACAAAGAGAAAGGGAGAGAGGAAGAGAGAAGTAGAGAGAGAGGAGAGATAGAGGTAGAGATAGAGATTGATAGATAGAGAGAGAGAGAGAGAGAGAGAGAGAGAGAGAGAGAAAGGGAGATGAGAGAGAGAATAGAGGGAGAGAAAGAGAGAAAGAGGGAGACACAAGAGAGCCAGAGAGAGTGTGAGATAAGCAAGGGAGAGAGAGAGGGGAGAGAGAGTGGGAGGCAGAGAGGAAGAAAAGGGAGAAAGTAAGAGAGGGAGAGGAAGAGATAGATGGGAAGAGAGAGAGGGAGAGAGGATGAGAGAAAGAAAGAGAGAGGGAAAGAGAGGAGGATAGAGGGGAGAGAGTAGAGGGAGAGAAAGCGGGAGACAAGAGAGAGAGTGCGAGAGACAACAGAGGAAGAGGGGAGAGAGAGGGAAAGAAACAGAAGAGTGAGAGGGAGAGAGAGAGAAGGGGAGAGAAAAAGATGCAGGGAGAGAATAGAGGGAGAAGAGGAAAAAAGAAAGGCGACACATAGTTAAGGGAGGAATAGAGTGGAGTTTGAGAGAGAGGAGGTAGGAAAGGTGAGGAGAGAGGTAGAGTAAGAAAAGGGGAGAACGGAGGAGAGGAAGAAAGAGGGAAAGAGGATGAGAGAGAGGAAGAACCAAAGGGAGATGAGAGATACAAGAGAGGGAGGAGAGGGAGGAGGAAAGTTATGAGGATGAGCAAAGTTAGGATGATAGTAGAGTTTGAGACAGAGGAGGTAGGAAAGGTGAGGAGACAGGAAGAGAGAGAGGGAGAGGAAGAGAGAAGGAAAAATGGATAGAGGAAGAGAGAGAGAGAGAGAGAGAGAGAGAGAAAAGGGGAGACGGGCGAGAAGGAGAGAGAGGGAGGGAGAGAGAGGAAGAGGGAGGGAAAGGGAGGGAGAGGGGGAGGGAGAGAGATGGGGGGATTGAGAGAGAAGGGGGGAGATATAAGGTGGAGGGAGAGATATAAGGGGGAGAGAAGAGGAACAAGGTATTCAATCAAGAAAGAAGAGGACCGTTTATTTCAATCCACATGGAATTGAGCACTTATCCAAGACTGAAGAGGGAGGACAAGACTTCAGAATATAAGGGTTAATACTAAGTACCATGGAGGTTCTTGAGATACCCCATGGTATAGTAGTTACTTTTGTGTGCCGTGGTAAAAGCCTAGTATACCATTGGGCTCCGTTGTGGTATTCCATTTTTCATAGGAAGGAATTTGAAGCATCCAGGCTTCTCAAAGGCATTTTCTTTTTTTGCTCTTATGTGGGGTTTAAAGTACCAGTTGGCTTTTTTCAATTTCGGGCACTCAGAAAGACTTTTGAGTATGTGATATTGATTTTTGAAATAGTTATAGGATGTAGGATTAGATTATATGTAGGTGTGATGATAGCTCAGTAATGCTTTAATAGTGATCTTTACTTCAGTTCAATTCTTACAGGGGTAATTGAATGGAGGCCAATAGGTGTAGATGACCAGTGCTGTGGAGTTGGGAACTGCACATAACCAAAATAAATGGGAATACAATATCTAGGAAATTTTTCATACACTAGTAATAGGATGAAACTTGACAACATTGGCACACAGTTAATGGATGATGAAATGTTTAGAGTATGTGCAAATTAAACAAACACACATATTTATATTATTTATATTATTATTATTATTATTATTAATAGTAGCAGTAGTAGTAGTATTAATATTATTGTTATCCTTTATTTGTAACGTGGCAATATAGGGCTCTGTTTGCTTTTTTTGCACAAGCTACATGTAGATTTCAATCGCAACTAAGCATCCTGAGATTAGTATGCTCGTTATACTCAAACCCATGTTACGTCTGTTAGAAAAAAGGCTGGGTTTCGTGATGTTTTGTTAAATAAGCCGGTATGCATTGTTTGGTGGTTCTTGCTCTGCTCTTTAGCCCTGTGAACCAATCATAAAGGCAAACATCACATTAATTGACAGTTACAGTTCATAAAAGAGCAAGGTTCCTGCACAAACGCCAACCTAGTCTTAGCTTCCAAGTAAACACACAAATCTAGGCATTGATCATTTTATATAATTGTATTAGAGATTTACATATATGGGTGTTGTTTGTCCATTTCTTCTTCTTTGATAGGAAGATGTTTTGTTAATCTTTTATACACGTTTTACTGTTAAATCAACCCTTAGTTTACATATCTCACTTAATTTGCAAACACATTACTTAATACATACACACATAGTTGCATATCTTACATAGACCTCAACCACATTAACCCCATATTTACCAGACCCTATAACCTCACCTTTACACTATAATTATACACATAGAAGAGAGGGAGAGGAATTGGGGAGAGAGGGAGAGGAGCAGAGAGAGGGAGAAAGAGAGAGGGAGAAGAGGAGGGAGAGAAGCAGAGAGAAAGAGGGAGGAGGGAAGAGATTGAGAGGTGAGGAGAGGAGTAGTGAGAGGAGTTGAGAGAGTGAGAGGAGATTTGAGGAGGCGTGGGAGCAGTAATAGGTCTGAATGGGCTGGAAGTGGGAGCAATGAAGGGTCAGCAAAGGCCATCAGTGGATACAGTGGAGGAGAGGAGGAGGCATGTCCCACTGCCATGCACATGAATATCAGGGATAGAAGTGGAGAGTACAGCAAAAGAAACAACAGAGTTCCCTATTATTGTGCACACCTATATTAACTTAAAAAGAGAGCTAAAAAGTAGTATAAGATTAAAACTTAGCCTTTAATAAATTATTCATAATTTTTTTTTTTTAAATAAGCAGAGGCAGGGTGTTCAATTGTAAGTCGCTTGTGTATCGTATAATAAATCCAGATAATATATAAGGAGTTAATGCCAAGTACACAAATATATCACTATAAAAATTATATTAAAGGTGCTGAATGAAAAGAGCTAAGAGTGCAATATAAGTGCTACTGCATAAATATATAGAACCAAAAAACCTAGGTTCTATTAAAGTGCTAGAGTGAGATCCTGTTATCGAAGAAAATAGTTTATATCTAGTACAAGGATATAAATGCCCTTATATCTGGAGTTAATAGTGTGCCACTTCCTAGGTTATCCTAAGGTGTCCCCAATCTATGGGGCAGTTTAGACAGTGGCAAAGTGACTAGTGCTGCTACATAAGCTTTATATCATTGCATTCCTCGGTATTTTTAAATAATATAATATTGGAATCGGAGCTCCGTTTTTTTATAAATATATCCCAAGGCTTAGATGAATATAATGTTATTGCTAAATAGCTAAAGCGACTAAAGAGGCTCCTATCATCGTATATACACTCTAATGGTGAAATTCCAATTGTGGGAGCTCAAAAACTGCGTGCCACTCGGTTTAGACGCCTCGCGAGGACATCATCAAACTGCGTGCACGCTCCTGCGTCTGACCCGACGCACGTTTCGAGATTTTATCAAGGGTCACCGCCATGATCTTGAGGCTTCCCTTTAAAGCCTCCAATCACCATGGAAACGGTGTACACTAAACTAACGAGATAATAGTTAAAATTAAATATTTTTATACTACTTTAAATAGAATTTGTATACATAGAGTAAATATTAATATTTAGAGTGAGCATAAACATTAAATATTATGAAGTGGGCAATTGATAGAGAACATCTCTATGCTTAGGCCTTTAGAGGTAATCTTAACTTCCTGTATAATCACGCCAAATACTAGGCTATGAGCTTCAAATGTGATCTGATGGATTACATGATGAAAGAGCAAAATTGTACATATTGTGAAAGCTGCTTAGATTATGATAAAAAACATGTATGAAACATAATTTATTTATTATAACAAATATATCACAATGCTTATTTCTGTCATATATTGCTCTTTCAATATATCATCATAGTGAGTAGCAAAAAAATAGAACTTTAAAATATAACATGCATATTCAGTACAGTATATTGTAAAGAAGTTGCAGTATATATATAGCTTAATTTATATTTATACAGTGCTAGATTAATTTGAGCATATATTAAATAAATATAGCCTTATATTATTTATAGAGTAGCTATTATTGAAAATATTGCCTTAGATCTCTAAGCAATACATATTATATTGCAGGATCTTATCTTTTTAAGCAATTATTATGTAAATAAATTTAGCATAAATATATGTATCCCATCTTTTTATATATTATGTATGGACACTGCAACATTTTTCATTATGATTACAAAAATCAATACTTAAACTAATCCTTAGATCACAATGGTATACAGGATTTTAAATAAATGGAGTAAATGTAAAACCTTCATTAAGGCCTTAAGGTTTCTTAGTGCTTGATGCATAGATCCATTTGGCCTCTTTTTTCAAAAGTTATTTATCCAAATTCCCTCTTCTAATGGTCTTTTGTACATGGTCAATTGCCATAAAGGATCATTTTTTGACATCTCCATTATGTTTAGTATTCACATGTAATGCCACAGGAGTATCAAAGCCATTTTTAATGCTGTAGACATGTTTTAAAACCCTCCTTCTGAATTCTCTGTAGGTTTTACCTACGTACCTCATCCCACATTGACAAGATATTAAATATACAATGCTTTCTGTTTTACATGTTATTAAATATTTTACTTTGTATATCTGTTTTTTGTCATAGGAGGTAAATATTTTTGACGGTTTAATGTATTGGCAGGCTTTGCAAGTTTGGCATTTGTAACAACCATGTAATGGTTGGAGCCAAGTAGTGTTTTTGGTAGCTCCAGATGGCTTTTAGATAGTATATCCTTTGGGTTACTGGATCTTTTACTTGTTATTTGTGCCTTCTCACTTAAATAAGGTTTAATGTCTTTATCATCATGTAATATCTGCCAATGCTTATTGAAGATTTTTTTAACATCAAACCATTTCTCATTATATGTTACAATGCATCGGACAAAGTTATCTTCTTTAGATGTTTTCTCTATGAGCAGATTTTCTCTTTTGACCTCTTTGGCTTTGTGGTAAGCCTTTTTCAATACCATTTTTAATAACCACGCTATAGGAATCAGAATTGTAATTCTTTAGCCTCTTTTTCAAAGTCTTGTTCATCAGAACAATTTCTCTTAATCCTCAAATATTGGCCCACAGGGATTCTAGAGAGCAAACTTGTGGATGGCTACTTTCTGCATATAGTAAATTATTTGTAGCTGTGGGTTTTCTATAAGTGTTAGTTTTTACAGTGCCATCTTTTTGTTTAGTAATTCTTAAGTCCAAGAAAGTAATTGTTTGTTCATTAATGTCTGAAGTTAAGTACAAACCCATATCATTATTATTTAGAGTTTTTATGAATTTCTGAAGATGTTCTTTTGTACCATTCCACAATATCATTATGTCATCTATGTAGCGAATCCATAGTTCCACATGTTGCGTACCGCTATCCATGTCTTCGCTATAGACAATTTGCTCCTCCCACCACCCTAAATATAAATTTGCATATCTGGGTGCACTGGCCGTACCCATTGCTGTAACTTGGATTTGATGATAAAAAGATTGAACAAACACAAAATAATTGTGTGTTAACACAAATTCCAATGATTTCATCATGAATTGATTGTGTTTAATCAATGCATTGCCTTTTTTTTGTAAAAAATACTCTACTGCATGTAGTCCTCTCTGATGGCGTATATTAGTATAGAGGGATTCTACATCCAGAGATACTAACAAGGACTGTTGGTTTATATTTAAACCATTAAGTTTCATGAGTACATATTTTGTATCCTTAACATAAGAAGTCAAGGTAACAACATGTTCTCTCAAAATGGAATCTATATATTTGCTTAGGTTTTCAGTAAGACAGCCTATGCCTGGCACTATAGGTCTGCCTGTAGGATTAGTGGGATTTTTATGGATCTTGGGAATGGAATAAAAAGTAGCAACTTTAGGATTGATCACTTTTAGAAATTCAAATTCTTGTTTTGAAATAATTTTGTCCTTAAGACCACTATTAAGAATCTCATTTAGTTCATTAATGAACCTTACAGTCGAATCATGACTTAGTTTATTATAGCATTCTTTATTATGTAGGAGTCTCAGAATTTCTTTAATATTATCCTCTGTATTGAGGATTACCAGATTTCCTCCTTTATCAGCATTCTTAATAGTGATGTTTTTGTTATCCAATAGGTCTTTAAGGGCTTTCTTTTCCCCATGGGATAAATTTGAATTTATTGTTTTCTTTTTGTGGGACAGTTCTTCCAAGTCCCTAACTACATTTTGAACAAACACTTTTATATTAGGGCTAATAGATAGTGGTGGGGTATATTTACTTTTGGCTTTACACTTAGAGAAAGGTCCCAGTAGGTCATTAGAGTTGTCTTCTGTTGATATACCATCTTGCATATTGATCACCACTTTACTAAGTTGATCTACTGAATTATTTTTGGAAAAAACCTTTTTCAGTGCTAGTTTATGGGCAAATAAATTCACATCTTTCACCCATTCAAATATTTTAAATTCTTCCATAGGTGAAAAACGAATGACCTACTGGGACCTTTCTCTAAGTGTTAAGCCAAAAGTAAATATACCCCACCACTATCTATTAGACCTTAATATAGAAGTGTTTGTTGAAAATGTAGTTAGGGACTTGGAAGAACTGCATCCCTCGCGATTCATTGTCACGCGAAGCGAGGGTCCGCATTTGCGGAGGTGAAGGCTCAAAAGCGCCTCACACGCGGTTAAAAACACACAAACACGCACAAAAAAAAAAAACCTTCGAAACCAATATTAAATACAATACAATACAATACACCCCTATCTAATATACAATACATCCTATCTATCTAATATACATCCCCGATCTATCTAAATAAATACCACAATCTAATATACATCCTATCTATATAATATACATCACACAATCTATGTAAATAAATAACACAATCTAATATACAATACATGCTATGCTATCTATATAAAACACATACCCCTAGCTAACATACAATAAATGCTATCTATATATAAAATAATCTAATTCTAAGCTAAAATAAAATAATTAAGACCACTTACCTTGCAAATGTCCATTCAGATCAGCCACCTAGGGGAAAAAAATAAAATAAATTAGTGCAACGCATTTACAGTAAATAAAAAAACATTCAAAACTTTCTAAATATTCTACTCACCTTTTCGGCATGTCCCGTCCTTATTTTTTTACCCTTCTCCGGCGCGGCACCTGTTAAAAAAAACATTACATTAATACACATACATAAACATAAAAACTACATTAAATAAACCTAATCTACATTGTACTTACCTCCCCGCGATGTCTCCGGCCTCCTCCTCCTCTTCTGCCCTGCCCTGTAAAAAAAAAAACTCACATCCGCACTCACGGACATCCCCGACGCTAATGAGGCTCCCGGAGACTTTTCCGGGAAGAAAATAGGCAATGGCACCTTCTGAGTGGTTGACAACGCTGTCTATCAAATTCACCCAATCAGGAGGCGCCAATGTGTGAGCCAATCACAATGGAATACAACCCCACAAGGTGATTCACTGGAGGCATCTGCACATTCTCATTGGCTATTGTCAATGTCAATCAGTATTACAGCCAATGGGAAGGCGCAGATGTCTTCACCAATCAGTACGTGGGGGTGTATCCCACTGTGATTCGCTGATGGCAATAAAGCCTTCGGATTGGTTCAAATAAAGATTGACAGGTGCGTAATCCAATCGCGTGGGATTTTGTGGTGTATCCCTTTCTCATTGGTTCACAATTAGCGTCTTCTCATTGGCTGAATTTGATAGACAGCGTTTTCAGCCAATCAGAAGCCGCAATTGGCAATTTTATTCTGAAACACTCCGTAGGAAGCTCATTAGCGTCGGGGACATCCGCCAGTGTGGATGTGTGTTGTTTTTTTTTTTTAAGAGAGCGGATGCTTCCAGGGCACATCCGGATGCTTCCAGGGCCAACACCAGGAGGACGGAGACATCGCGGGGAGGTAAGTACAATGTAGATTGTGTTTATTTTACTTGGTTTTATGTTTATGTATGTGTGCTAATGTAATGTTTTTTTTTAACAGGGGCCGCGCCGCAGAAGCAAAGATGGAGGACGGGACATGCTGGAAAGGTGAGTAGAATATTTAGAATGTTTAGAATGTTTATTTATTTTATGTAAACGTGTTGTATTAATTTTTTTAATCTTTTTTTACCCTAGGTTGGTGATTTGAAGAAACATCTCAGAGGTAAGTGGTCTTAATTATTTTATTGTAGCTTAGAATTAGGGTTGCTATATAGAGATAGTATGTACTGTATATTAGATAGATAGGGGGATGTATAGTACATAGATAGCATTGTATATTAGATAGGGGATGTATATTAGATAGGGGGATGTATATTAGATAGGGGGATGTATATTAGATAGGGGTGAATTGTATTGTATTTAATTGTATTGTATTGTATTGTATTGTATTTAATTGTATTGTATTGTATGGATTATATGTATTTTCTTTTCAGGTGTGTAATTTTTTTTTTCTGTAGTGGGGGGGGGGCGTTGTAATGTATTTTTTTATTTTCTGTAATGTTTCCTTTTTTTATTTTTTGTGACTTAGGTTTTTTTTTTCTGTAGTGTACATTTTCTATTTTTGGTGATTTTTGTTTTTTTATGTAATGTAGATTTTTGATTTTTGATGACTTTAGTTTTTTTGATTTCTGTAATTACAGTGGTGGGGAAGGGATTATTAGGGGGTAGGTATTGTAGGTGTTAATAGGTTAGTGTAGAGGGTGTTTAGTTGATATTTAATGTTTTATTGGGAGGTATAGTGCAGTGTAGTGTTTATACTTAGTGTCATGAAGGTCCTTGAGGACCGTCATGGGACTTATGTAATTAATGTTGGGTTGTAACAGGCCCAGAATGGTCATAATATACCCTTATGGGACTGATGGGGTTAAATAGAGGCTAATGAGGGTCTGGATAGACCCCAATAAGTGACCAGGTTAAAATGGTGTAGTGCTTACACTTTGGGTCATGAGGGTCCTGGATGACCCTAATGGCACTTATAGTGTTATTACATGCGTTCATTAGTGTGTTAGAGTGGTCTATATAGTTGAGGCACACAGTACACTGGCAAACAGCATTTCAACACTTTCTTTTATTGACCGTCATTTTTTGATGGGCAAGTCGAAGTTCATAGTCTAGTATTTGGCGTGATTATACAGGAAGTTAAGATTATCTGTAAAGGCCTAATCATAGAGATGTTCTCTATCAATTGCCCACTTCATAATATTCTGCATCCTTCTCCGTTTTAAAATTTTAATGTTTATGCTCACTCTAAATATTAATATTTACTCTATGTATACAAATTCTATAAATAAGTAGTATAAAAATATTTAATTTTAACTTTTATATTCTCTTGTTAGTCTAGTATACACTGTTTCCATGGTGATTGGAGGCTATAAAGGGAAGCCTCATGATCATGGCGGTGACCCTTGATAAAATCTAGAAACATGCGTCGGGTCAGACGCAGGAGCGTGCACACAGGTTGATGACGTCATCGCGAGGCGTCTAAACCGCGTGGCATGCAGTCTTTGAGCTCCCACAATTAGAATTTCACCATTAGAGTGTTTATACCATGATAGGAGCCTCTTTAGTCGCTTTAGCTATTTAGCAATAACATTATATTCATCTAAGCCTCGGGATATATATATAAAAGAACGGAGCTCCGATTCCAATATTATATTATTTAAAAATACTGAGGAATGCAATGATATAAAGCTCATGTAGCAGCACTAGTCACTTTGCCACTGCCTAAACTGCCCCATAGATTGGGGACACCTTAGGATAACCTAGGAAGTGGCACACTATTAACTCCAGATATAAGGGAATTTATATCCTTGTACTAGATATAAACTATTTTCTTCGATAACAGGATCTCACTCTAGCACTTTAATAGAACCTAGGTTTTTTGGTTCTATATATTTATGCAGTAGCACTTATATTGCACTCTTAGCACTTTTCATTCAGCACCTTTAATATAATTTTTATAGTGATATATTTATGTACTTGGCATTAACTCCTTATATGTTATCTGGATTTATTATACGATACTCAAGCGACTTACAATTGAACACCCTGCATCTGCTTATTTTAAAATATTTTTTATGAATAATTTATTAAAGGCTAAGTTTTAATCTTATACTACTTTTTAGCTCTCTTTTTGAGTTAATATAGGTGTGCACAATAATAGGGAACTCTGTTGTTTCTTTTGCTTTACATTATTACATTTACCCCTAGTAGCACCCTATAAGTTCATTCCACTTGTCTAACCTTGAGCTACCTTTTTCTCTATATTGACTATAGAAGTGGAGAGGCCCTATTTCTAGTGATTGGGCGAAGTCTGGCGAGGGACAGGCCTCCAGGGCAGAGCAGGGAGATGAGCCCCCACACGCACAGTCAGGAGAACAGGAGGCTGTATGAGAATACAAGAGAGAATAAAAGGAAATCCATCCAGATTCACATGCAAGACCTTCCAATGCAAAGTCTTCATTCATCACAATCATGTACCTAAGCACATGGCCACCAGTTACACTCATGAGGTGTTTATGGTGCTCCTCCATGCCATCTATGCCAATGCAAGTATCCTACATGCAGCCAGGGATGTGAGGGATGGGGCTAGTGATAGTACCCTTAAGGTCCCAATGCAATAATGAGTTTATTGTTGGTGCTCTAAAAATTATACCAATTCCCTGATAGCGTTAATGAGCCAAGGTGGTAACAAATGTCATTACAAACAATCTTAGCTTAGAGGAGAAGAGGCGTGTTGCTGCGTTGTATATTACAATAAGCCACATAGTATATATTCAAATTCAGTTATATTGCAGCAGCCTGTGTCAGAATATATTTTTAGTTCTACACTATAAATGGGATACAAGATAGTGTTCAATTTGTTTATATAATTATGAACTGACCAAATATACTTAAACTGCAAATTCTGCATACATACAAGATCCCTGCTACATCTTCTGAATGTGACTTAATTTTCCTTCAACTGGTTAAAATTACATCAACATAAATATATGAATTATTACTTCAAATTATTAGCTGCCAGTTCAGAATGATGGAAGGCAGCACATTTTACTGTGACATTGTAAATAAAGGTCATTTCTTTTTTCTAACAATCCATCCATCAATCTTAAGTAAAAATAAAACTCTGTCAAGGCTGTTTGTTTGCTTTTTGCATCTAGAACATCAGTGTAGGTGTAAATTATTTGCAGTATTTCTTGTGCAAAGCCCTAACCACACTGAGCATCACATAACACATAATAATGGAATCTGGAGCTTTAAAAGTTGTTGTAATTCAATATTATTTTAAAGAAATATTCATATATTCAGAATGTCTGGTATTTTACCTATAACTGATTAATTTATCTATAATGTACAGTAAACAACTATTCTTGCATGATGATATAGATTTCATAATTTCATCTCATAGCAGGTCCTATATACTTAAACTAATTATTCGAATATTAACATAGAGCTAGGTTCTTTAAGAACCACAAAAGGTTTACCATATTCACAAAGTGAAAGTTTATCATATTCACAAAAACTGTTTTGTTGTAGAGAGTTCTGTGGAGCTTTTAAGACCCACTATAGGTGCCAGGGGTAAGATCGGGGTGAGGGGGAGGTTAGTGATCAGGTTATAAAAATATTCTAAGAAGCACTAAGCTAATTTTCATATTAATATTAATTTTGCTGTCTGCCACCTAAGATCGCCTTCTGATACAAGGTGGAAAAAAAGCCAAAATTCCCAGTAACAGTCTACTGAATATTTAATTGCTATAATTGTATTTTTCTGAAATAGACATGTGCATGATAACAGACATTTTTCTTTACTAAATAAACATATTTTCTGAAAAACAAAAATTGGTATAAAACTTTGATTTACACTCCCCTCAAAATGCATAAATCTGTATTGGTCCTCCAAGCAAAGTCATAATTTTAGCACCATGGTCACTTATTTAGACATTGTTAAAAGATCTAATCTTAATAAAGATTAAAAAATAAAAAATTGTTTTTTATTTGTCTAATTTCATATCTTGCTTTAAGTGGCAGTATTTTCTAGAGCGGTATTTGTGAGCATGAACCTGGGTCCAAGTGTCTCTCAGCATGTTTTGGACACGTTCATGTGCAATGATCTATCAAAGTGCATCTACCACTGCCATTCATATTCCAAAAAGAAACAGAGCTTTATGCCAACTTTAAATTATGGGAAGAGTCAGCATCAATTTTAATCAACAAAGATCACCTCACAAGGGGCCGAAGGCGTTCATCGGGGTGCTCGCTAGCAGCGCAGAAGGTGATCATTGCAAAGTTGAAAAGTTGTGGCTCCAGATGAGCGCCAAAGGTGCTCAGAGGGCCCACAGCCTCGGATTGTGTGGCAAACAGCATTGCCAAGCTTACAATTTCATTCCCGTAATTTTTGATGGGCAATATCCTAGTCTATAAAAAGAAGTGGCCAAGTATAATTTTTCCAGGAGTTGGCAAGCTCAGTGTGAGTTCCATTTTCTTCTCTCTTTTTTGTTGCACACTTGCAATGAAAAAGAAAAGAATAACTTCCATAGAGGTTTAATGAAGTTCAACCATGGATATTTAACAAATTAATGTGTCATACAGGTACCTGTATATATGTATTACTTGTTAAGTCATTTCACCTCTTTTCCCACCTCTAAGAAATGTTTTCCGATCTGGAAACTATATTAACAAACATCAAAGACTTTCACCTATTTATTTTAAACTATATTTGTAATATTCTTTTTTGGTGCCACTTTTTAATTTTTAGTTAAAAGCAACTTGTAAGGCTGATACACAACAAGTGAGCAATCTATAACAATAAACACATCATCTTACCTGTGTAAAGACAACATTATCTCAACAAACTTATCTGCCCTTCAGTAATTTATCCAGTAATTAATGACAATAAACTGACATTAATGGTTAATGAGTACTTTGAACTCTGGAACAATAATATCTGGGAAAATAGACCAGTTAAATGCATTTGTAGCAATGTGAAACCAGTAGTCGGTGACAATGAAAATATAAGAAATAATTTATTGTTGCCATAGTTCTACTTAATCTTTGGATCTTGTTTATAAAATAGCAGAAACCTTTAAACAATGTAATAAACATCATTGCTACTTTTTAATCTATTAGGCAGCAAAATATAATGCAAATATATCATTCAACAATATAATAATAATAAATATTTTATTGTAGTTATCAAATTACTTAACATTCAGACAACCAATGCACAAAGTTGTGAGCTTACACTCTAGGTTAAACTACAAAGGGTGACACCAAGAGTGAAGCTAAACTACCATTTTAACCTCCATTGATAATAATGGCTGTTCTAGTTTAAACTAACAGTAATCATAAAGCAAATATGAAGACTCATTTTTATAACACTAATTTCAGTATTTTCATTTTTAATATACATGTTATGCTGTATATTTGATCCACATCCACCATACTTTCAACACATGAATGGCTACCATATATGTCTAATTTACTTTATTACAGCTTTTTAGATCTCAAGACCTAAGGCATACATTTTAAAAATGTAATCAATACCTCTCTTACAATAAATCAACACTCTCTGCTTTTGAGCTCCTTTGAAACATTGCCTATAGCCAGAAATGGCAAGCACATCATTAAAATAGAAAAACTGAAAGCTTGTGAAGCACTGGTTTCTGCTTATATGTAATATTTATTCATATGTCTCTTGTGTAATACATTTATTGGAAAGAAAATGTCAATCCACAGTCACCTTTTTGTCCCACATTCCCATTTGCACAATACGAATAATATTGTAGATCATCAATATTAATGTTTTTGCCTTTGCACAAAGTCACATGTAATGAATTATCTGTCTAATAAGAACAAAAGGTTAACTATACTAAAATTATTGTCAAAGGAATACTACTATATTTTTTAAAGTAATTTTTAACTTGTAAGACGTTTGTAACATTCTTTAGAGACAGGAATATATTGAAAAATATTTATAAATAGCATATACATTTTGAGAACAATGAGCAAATGAAGCTGCACCTACAGCAGGAGCATATTTAGATTTTATGCTGCCCTAGGCTCATTCAAATTTGTGCACCACAACAACCTCCTACCACTCCTTTCCTCTTACTTTATCCAAGCACACCTATATAGAAAACCACATGTGTATATGTGTCTATGCATGTATACAGTAAATCAGAAAGTGTCAGATACATTTACAGAATATGCATCAGCAGCTTCAAACAGCATGATGCCCCTGAAAATGTGCTTGCCTAGTCTTGGGCCTCATGGGCCTAGGCAGAAGCACACCCTTGATCTACACTTTATCTAACTTGTGACAAAAAGCTCTACAATAAAAAAAACAATATAAGGGAACATATTTATCAACTAGCGATAAAAAGTGGAGTTGAATAGACCATTTCATATGTTTCAATAAGAGCTAATAATGAAAGAGTTAGATTTTATCTTGATTACATAGAAAATATAGTGAAGGAAATGTAATAAACATTGCAAACAGATGAGATAAGCATACTTATACTTACTATGCACTGTTTCTTATGGGGTAAATTTGAGATTTTAGCCATTCATATCTCAGACACTTGAGATGCTTAGTAAATTATTTACAGAAAGTGTCGATATTTTATGTTTTAATGCTTGGATTTATCCAATCTTAATAAATATATTCCAATGATTGTGTCGTGTGGATTGTTCTCAAACTTATACGACAGAATTTATTAAATTAATTATCTGGATTTTTTTTACAAAATAATTAGCTGAATTTAAAGAAAAAATATTTTCTTCCATAACATATTAGATATGATTTAAAGATCATGATACAGAGTAAAAAAACAGGCATTTAAATTATACAAGAAAGAGGGCACAGAGACAGTTTTATGTGTGCACAAGCAATATAACAGGTCTTGAAAAAAAGCTATAAGATTTGCTAAAAAAGAAAATGGAAAGTTGATTGCAAATCCTTAAAGTAATTTTTAATATGTTAATGGAAAGAAGGCTAGGAAAGAAAATATTGGCAACTTAAAATGGGAAACAGGCTGACTGATAAATAGCAACGAGGAAAGGGTAGATAAGCTAAATTAGTTATTTTCTTCTGCATACACAAGAGAGGTATCAATGGTTAAGGCACTGCATCAAAATAGGTCTACACTTCCTTCACTGCATAATTAGTTAATGCAGGATGAAATCCAAAACTGGCTGAAAAAAATAAATGTTAATAAACCACCAGTTCATGATGGAATGCATCCAAGTGTATTGAGGGAACTGGGTTCTGAAATATCCAAATAATTAGATCTAATTTTTCAAGACTTACCGTTCACAGGCTTGGTCCCAGATGACTGTAAAAAAAAAAACAGATGTGATACCTTTATTTAAGAGTGGAGCAAGAGCAAATCTAGGGAACTGTATATCTGTAAGCCTCACACCTGCAAACGGTAGTGCTCCAAAGAATTGCTAAGAGATAATATAAAGGAATATATTAAAATGAATACAATAATACATAGGAGTCCAAATATAATACGTTTCTATGATTAGGCAAGTAGGACCTTCGCCTAAAGCAACTCAGAAAATGCAAAAACTTTTGATACAGTACCACATGGAAGGCTATTGTACAAAGTAAGATATACAGGAATTGCAGTAAATAAATGCTCAAGGGTTGAGAATGGGCTAAAATACAGGAAACAAATAATTGTTGTATATGGAACTCCGAACATACTCAGATCGGACTAATGTGATAAGTGGGGTTTCTCAGATGACAGTATTATGTTATCCCTTTTATACATAGTTATTAAAGATTTGAAAGTAGTATTGCACAGCAATATCACCTTATTTGCTGATAACATTAAATTATGCAAGATAACTAAATTATGTGCTTTTACTGCAAACTGACCACAGTAAACTAGATGAATGTGCAGCCTAATAGTAGATGAGATGAACAGTAATACACATAAATGAAAAGGTATGTATTTGGGAAGGAAAAGTAAATTATATGTATATCTAAATGGGACAAATCTAGGTTTATCAGACATAGAAATATCTTTAGGAGTGCTTGTGGACAACTTCTTACATAGCAGTGCTCAATGAAAAGCAGCATGCGCAAACTATTTTAGCATGCATTGAGGCATGTAGAAAAGGAAAGCAAATAAACCATAATTGTGCCACTAGTTTGACCTAATTTGGAATATGGAGTACAATATTGGGTACCAGGTAAAAACATTTATTTTAGAGCTGGAAAAGGAAAAAGCAGGGAAACAAAATTAACAAAGGAATGGATGTATTAAGCTATGAAGAGAGACAAATCACTTTTTCTTTTCTCTAGAAAAAAGGCACTTAAAAGGGCATAGGATTTTGTGGTTGTTTAGTCATTCAGTTGTGTCACACTCTCTGTAACCCTGTGGACCGGAACTCGCCAGGCACATCTGTCAGCCACTATTCCAATTACCTCATCTATCCATCTCCACCTCTTCTGTCACCTACTTTGTGTGCCTTAAAATATTTCCCAGAATCAGAGTCTTGTCTAATTCTATCTCATTATATAGCCAGAATATTTATCTTTTTACACTTGATAAAACCTTCTAGTGAATAATATACCTGTAGTAATGATTGATTCGGTCTTCTTGAGGTGCAAGGGACTCTATGCATTTTTTTCACATCACATCACAATTCAAAGGCATCAATTCTACATCCCTCCGTCTTCTTTATGGTTCAACTATCAAATCCATGTTACTACTGGGCATACCATAGTCCACTATGTTGACCTTTCTTGAAGCGTAATATATGAAGTGAAGTGTATGTTTTTACTTTTTAATAGCTTGTTCAGACTTGTTATAGTTTTCCTCTAGAAAAACTAACTTATTTTAATTTTATGCCTGTAAGCACCATCTGCAGAGATCTTGGATGTCAGTAAAATAAAACCTGTTGCTGTCTCCAGTTCTTCACTATTTGCAAAGCACTGACTTCGATGTGTGCCATGTCTTTTTAATGTTGATCAGCAGGCCAGCTTTTGCACTGTCTTCTTTTCCCCTCTTCAATAGGCCCATAAGTTGCTCCTCAATTTCAGCCATCAGAGTAGTATTATCTTCATACCTTAGATTCTTGATATTTCTTCCACTAATATTGATTCCTGGTTTGGGTTTGTCCAGCCTAGCCTTACGCATGATGTATTCAACGTATAAGTTGACTAAATAAGGTGAAATTATACAAACTTGTCACACTCCTTTCCTTATCTTGAACCATTTGGTTATTCAATTTTCAGTTCTGATTATGGCTTATTGATCCACATACAGTTTCCTCAGGAGGCAAATGAGAAGTTCTTTAAGAACTTTGCTTATATAAGTACATCCAGGGTCATTATAAGGCTTTGTCAGAGGAACTTTTTGTGCCAAGATGTTTTCAACTAACAAGAAGTCATCCCTTGAAGTTACAAGAAATAATATTCCACATTAAGGAAAGAAAAGGGTTTTCACAGTTAGACTCTGAGACCCTCTACCAAAAGAGATTGTGATATTCAATTTATAACTTTAAAAATGGTTTGGATATATTTTTGAATAAGAAGGGCATACACCCTCTAGGATAACTAGAGAAGAATGGATATTGATCATTTGCCACAACATTGTGGTCAGGAAGGATGTTTTTTTTTCTCTTTATGAAACAGTTGGCAGTGTTTCAATGTTTATTTTTTTTTTTGTCTTCCAATTAATCAATTAATAATACACTAATTAGACGGATAAAATAGGATAGATAGATAGATAGATATGTCAGTAGTTAGATACATAGATAGATAAAGATAAATAAGCATATTGTTACAGAGTAATACAAATATTTTGTGTGAGCCACATATTTTGCAAAGCTGTATTTCCCCAGGAGGACTGAAGGTGTTAACCTTCAAGAACAACTGATTAGCTACACCTCAGAATAGCTTATTTAAGATTGTAGCTAGAATTTGAGTGTAGCTGTTTGAGTGTGGCAGTCTGTGTCAGTCTGTTTGTTTATGGCCTGCAATTTGTAGTCTGTATGAGGCTGCCAAAGAGTGTCCAGTCTTCTGGGCTAAGGAAAGAGAGAGAAGTGTGTTCAGATTATTATTTGGGGTGAAGAAAGAGACACACACGTAGAAGTCTGTGCAAAGATATGTTGGGCTAAAGAAAGTGAAACAGAGAGTGTGTGCAAGTGTCCAAAACTGGAAAAAGAGACCACAGTTTGGAGCTGGGTGGAAGCCTGGAGTTTTGTAAACAAACTATTAGATTATTTTTTGCTTTACCCAGGTATAGCTGGATGGGAGACATATAGTGAGGGAACTGTCTATCAGTAAAGGTAGTGCTTCGGTGGAAGCTAGCCCTGTTATTTTCTTTGACTTGTTTTGATTTACTATTGTTTATCACTGGCTAAAGTTTTAGTAAAAATAATAATTATAACCTCCTGTATTGTGTTTCTTCATCAAAGTGCCACATTAATGTACAACCCTAGAACTTGGCCTTGTTAGCCAAGGCATAAAATCAAATATGCCCAGAGAGATATCCTGAAAGAGATTTGATGCATTATGCTACTGAAAAATAGGTGGAAATATTCTACATTTGAGCTTGAAACTACAGGTAGGTAAAAAAAAAATATATCTCCATGGCAGAAACAAACCAACAGGCCCCTTTGGTTTGCTGATTTCTTAGCTACCTTAGAATAGAGGCTTAATCACTATGACTTTCGTCTGCATATTCAATAAAAATGTAATTGCATTGCTATATCTTATGTAAACCATCATATTGTAAACTTATTTGCTTAGATAAAAATAACCAAAAAATTGAAATCAGAGGTGCTCATCGGAGAATGTACTAACCTTGATAGGTAAGTTCTATGGACATGATAACCCCCTCTGAGAGCAACCACTTTTAACTCACTTGTGCCCTTCACAGGGAGAAATATACTGCAGTATATAGAAGGGCACAAGTGAGCTAAAAGAGGTTGCTCTCAGAGTGGGGTATCATCATGTCCATAGAACTAACCTATTAAAGTTAGTTAGTTCTCTGATTGAGCACTTCTCACTTTGTTATTTTGTTTATGCAAATTACCCTTAGGGATTAATCTCCCTAAGAGGTATAGGGGACTTCAGACATGGACCCCTTGCTCACTGTGCCTTAGGGACTTCAGCTGCATCTCACTGATGAGGCCCAATGAAGGCCGAAAAATATGCCTGGTATTCCGAGGCTGGGGCACTATACTGAGTGGGACCAGACTGACATACTACAGGATATTTCTCCCTGTGAAGGGCACTCGTGAGCTAAAAGAGGTTGCTCTCAGAGTGGGTTATCATATCCACAGAACTAAACTATTAAGGTTATTTTATTCTCTCATTGAGCACCTCTATTTTGTTTTTTTGTTTATGCAAATGATCCTTAGGGATTAATCACCCTAAGAGGTGTAGGGGACTGCAGATGTGGACCCCTTGCTCACTGTGCCTTAGGGAGATCTGCTACACCTCACGGACGAGGCCCAATTAAGGCCAAAATGTACGTCTGGGGTTTGCTGTTCAGGGTAGAATTGCCTTGTATTTCAGGGCTTGGTCACACTAGTGAGTGGGAACAAACTGATATACTACAGGATATTTCTCCCTGTGAAGCACACCAGTAAGCTAAAAGAGGTTCCTCTCAGAGTGGGTTATTATGTCCATAGAACTAACCTATTAAGGTTAGTTTGTTCTCTGATTGAGTACTTTGTTGATTTGTGGACAAAAATAACATTAAAATAATCCATTCATAGGCACTACATTTTTTGAAAAAGCTATGTTTTAAAGGTTGTCAGTGTACAGTATTTCATAAGAAAAAAACACATTAAAATGTACTGTTGACCTCAACTAAATAACATGCCTTAGGTATAAAAAAACAGGTTGAAGTTGATCAGTACACTGGGGACTGTATGCTTTCTATAACACTAGGCACTGAATATTTTACCTCTCTGTTATGGTACAGGCTTTGGAATATGATTAACAGATTTGTTCATGAGGTTAGAAGTGCTAAAGGATTACTGTGGTTGTTTGTTCTATATATTAAATAACTAAGGGCCCTATATAATTCCCTAATTCATAAATTTACACCACTAAAAAGTAGTCATTAACTTTTTAACTATTCAAGTGACCCTTGACATGATTTTGAGTATGCTACTTGCAATGCCTGCAAACAAGCCAACATGGATATTACTCCAAGCTTTCCCATTTTTTGACATCAGTAATATTACAAGTTGCTTTTGCACTAAATAGCTATTTAATTGGAACTTTCTCAAAATGTACTCACATTGAGTGCCCCCATGGCACCGAAAATATTAACCCCATGTCACATACATAGCACCTACATGTTAACCCCCACCACGGGGGTTCATAATGGACTCCCATGGCATGGTTAGTTAACCCTCATGTCACAGGGGTCCTAGAAGGTATGGTAATATGAGATATTTGCAAGACCTTCATGGCTCCTATCCTACCATAACATGCCATGACAGGAATGGACAACATTAATTTGTGGCAGGGGTACTCCTAAGTTATTTTTTTATAGAGTGGCTTTTTATTTTTTGGACAGACATTTTCAGACCTGAAGATGAGGGCATTAGCTTCAACGAAGATTGAAGAGGACCAGATCATCTTCAATCAAGATAGATAGCCCAGGGCAGAAGATTAAGGACCATCGCTGGATGATCATTTAGGAAGGTATTACTATTTTTTTATTTTTATATATTTATTGTATTTATTAGTTCATACTATTTTTTATTTTATATGTACTTTTATGATTTTATGTAACTTGTTTTTATTTTTATGTTTTTTTTGGTAATATAGGATTTTTTTATTTTTTTTTATTTATTAGGTTTTTTATTTTGTGTTTTTTCATTTGTTTTTGTTATTTAAGGACCCCTATAGAAGTTAATGGGTTAACTTTAATACCATGGGGGTCAATATTGACCCATGGTATGTAGGAGATTAATTTGGATACCATGGGAGTACGTTAATGCATCTCTATGGTTACGTTTATGGGAGATCAGGTGTGAGTGGGGAAGGGGATCATCTGGAATTACCTTAACAGGATATATGAAAAGAATCCTCAGGGCTTCTCATTGGGGGCAGTGGAGTTTGAGCAACATAATATTTCTTAATCTCCACATTTTGCGTAATAATTTTTGCTTTACTGACAAGGCAGACGTTTTCAGGGTGAGGTCTGTCAATTTTACGTATGAGGGCAATTGAATATATATCTAACATTACTGACAAAAGCTCCCGCAGTTGAGAAAATTTAACTTTGAGAGTTATGAGTCTTGTATTGGATGAGGCCCTAAATGAGTTGAGAAAATAAACAAAAATTAAACAAAATATTTACATTTAGATTAAATGTTCCATACTACAGAGATCAATATTCTCTTCTCTGTTGATTTGGCCCACTACATCCTCAGGGAGGGGGTTCCTTGTAAATGAGCTTTCTTGTTGAAACTACTGGCAGTTGCAACTGCCTCATTTCCATTATGAAGAAAGAAGTCTTCTCTCTGTATTTAAAGTCCTTCCCCCCTCAGGAAGCAGTTCTAATGCATTAGATGCAATATTTTTTACATTCTAAAAACATGATGCCTTTTTCAAGTTTAGATGTTCAAAACAGGATATATTAAATTCTTGATCACTGTGGTCATTTAATCTCCTAGAGAACATTTATAAAATGTAAATAAAATGATTTCTCAGTCCTCTATTTTTGCTAATGTAAACATTGTTAAATAGTCATCATTCAACATCTTTAATAATGTAGAAAGCTACTGTATATATTAATCATGGTTTGTAGCAAGAGTGTAGTAGGCCTTGTCTCTAAACTTGCATGCACAATTTAGGCTGATTGTGTAACAGTGATGATGATTTAGTGCCGTAGCTAATGATATATATTACTAGCCCTGCCAACTGTAGTTGGCTTTTCTCCTTAATGCTGCTGATAAGCCAATCAATACATATGTAATGTCATATAGACATGCAGTGTGAACACACATTTTTCTGCTGTCTGGAATACTGATGATTATTGACCAATTAGGTTCTTACCATCATCAATCATCACATACATAATACATGTCTGTGTATTTAATAACAATGTTATTGTATCTCAACTAGCTAGATAAACTGAAGTTAAAAACTGTCCCTTTTCAAAATAGCTGTTAATTCTCCTTTGAACAAGAGTACAAGTTAACTCCAGATATAAGGTTTTATCAGGGTTGCTGGTGCATAGAGGCAAATGGTCATCTGCCCTCCCAAAATTAATGCACTGACTTGTTTAATTTAAATAATAATAATAAAAATAATTAATTATATCATGTTCAATCTTCTATTTTTTTTTTTATATCTGCTGCTGTCACTTTAAATTTCAAACCCCTTTGTGCAGCAGACACACTGACTTATCACATTTATCCCCCTACTGGTGACTTGCCTAGTACTACAGATCAGGGTAGATGTGAGAATAAAAAAAAAAAAAAAACAGTCACAATGTAGTCTTTTCCTGAACTGTGCTCTAAAATATAGGAATGAGCCTATCTGACACACTCAGCATCACCCAATCAGAATGGCCGGGCGGGAAAAGTCCCAGATCCTGCCGGGACAGGCCCTCTCCCCAGAAGTGAATACATTTGTGCAATCCTGAATAAAGTTTATTGAAAAAAAACAACTCCTGGCTCACTGTAAATACTCTGGTGATCTCATTGTTTCTATCTATCCTGCTCCACACACCAAGCTTGTGACCTGTCTGTCACCACCCAGGCCTATACCAGACAGAAGCAGCTGCAGAGCTCAGGTAAGTCCATATCCCTCTCTCTCTCACCCTCTGTCAGTGTCAGGTCAGTGTGACTCCAAATCCCTCTCTGTGTCACTGTCAGAACACTCTCACCCTCTGTCAGTGTCTCTCTCTTACAAAAAAATCTCCATGTGTAATGTTGTTATTGTTGTTGTGCCCTTCAGTTCTGTCTGACTCTCAGTGACCACATGGATGCAGAATACCAGGTACATCTGTTGTGTTTCTGGTTGTGCTTATCCATATGGTTTTCAAGGCAATATACTGAAGTGGGTTGCCATTTCCTACTCCAGTAGACCGTGATTTGTCTGATCAAGCCCCTTCGCCATGAAAAGGTAGTGATCCAGAAGGGGCAGTAGTACAGTAAATAAATAGTAAATTTGTGTTCACATTTGAATGTCTTAAATAAATTAAAAAAACTATTTCCTGCTAAGAATAAAAACAAAATACAGTTATTCAAGTGCATTCTGGGAACTTGGGCAGAGACATTCAAATATGTCCACAAAGGCTTTATTCTTGTAATCCAATACCATTATGCATAATCCATCCTGGGCTTTGCTTCAAGCTAAATGCTCTCTCCGTCTTATCTATCTATCTTCCAATCCATCTTTTGCTGCATTCTATGCCCCCTTAATAAAACATCTGAGTGTTTTTTTTTATTTTAAATATCACTTGAGTTCAGTAAATGCTAAACTATTGTGAATAACCCACAGAGATTGGCGGGGATATCCAATAAGTCACAAGACTGTTGCATGTACTCTCAAGCTATTTCTCATACTTTTGAAAAGCTCTATATACAAACTCGGAAGCATTTAATAGTGAAATGATCTTTAAGCTTTATTCCCCCCAGAATATTTTTGGCTCCCACGGCCACATGTCCTGATCTAACATGTATATTATGTGTTCTATTTCATGTCATCAAGAAAATGAAGGAACTTCCCAGCATAAGAAAGTGAGCAGAACTAGCACCATCTCACCCTCATCAAGATTATAAGTAAAGTGACAGGAAAATAAATCATGTAAGTGGGTGGAGTCTGTGTCACTGGGCAGGGCCTATAAAGGTAACATGTTGTGAAGGGTAGGGGTTTATTCTGTTGGGTGGAGTCACTATAAGGGGAGGGGCCAGGTCTCTGTTTTCCGCCCCATCAACTTGGAAAGTCACCACCCGCCACTGGGTTTTATCTGTATGGATTTGATCAGTCAGCTGTAACTAATCGCCATATACTGTACATTATGTCCCTATAAAATGCATATGATTTGTGCTACAATGACTGAACACAACTGAATACAAATTACAAGCTTTACTTTAAATGGGATACTCTACAACAGGGGTGTCCAAGTGTGGTCCTGGTAAGACACACACACAGGCATCAAATTCACAATTTCCTCTCTGTGCACAGCGAGTCAATCAGCATGACTGAAGAAGCGATAGTGTCACCTGAGTGCAGCAGGGATATCCTCAAATCCAGGCCTGGGTGCTACCCATCAGTACCGTGCTTGGACAACTCTGCGTTAAAGTGAGATAAATGATGTCAGTAACCGTTATATGGGCCGATCCCATGTGCTAAACAGTTCATATTTCAAGGCCACTGTCATCCAAAATAAGCATAGATAATTCTGAGAAACCTATTTGTATGACCTGATATGTTTTATACTGGGTTGTCCAAAAGTTACTCCAAGCTTTCCTTTACACCCGTAGTTCCTAAACCTCTCCTCAAGGCTCCCAGTCAGCACAGGATTTCAGTTTAACAGGATGTGAAAACAGATTAGGCAATTAGTATTAAACAGGCAATGAGCCTCTAATTCCTCACCATTGTTCACACAGTGTAACATTGAAATCCCGACCTGTCTGGAGAATCCGGAGGAGAGATTTGTGAGGTTTGTGAACCACTGCTTTAGACTAAAATCCCATGTTGATTTTTCAGTCTACTATAGACATATTCCTTTATGATTTTGTTTCATGGAAACCTTTGATGGTCAGAGATCAGACACAGAAATTGTGGCTTCCATTACAGAACAAGTGTGTTTTATAAATACATCAAGCCTATTTCTTTGCAAAGAATGTATTGCAAATACATGGCTACCTTTGATAAGTTTATAGATACATTAAATTAATTCAAAGCCTCCTCCGGTAAATAATGTTTAGAGAATAGTGCCTGGAGCTGTAATCTGTATTATAGATTCCCTGTAGTTTGTCTGTGTATAACCTGCTTGAACCACACACAAAAAACACATTACTGGGATCTTTATATTTAGCCCCACAGGCATCATATTTCCTACTGTTTGCATGAACTGTGTTCACCACTAAATGGACAAACACGATAATAGAGGCAAAGTTTAGATAAGCATGTTTAGAAATATAAAGATAACAAACATACATGCAATTATTGAATTAATTAACTGATGTTTTATTATTTATTAATATTACACTTATTTTATAAAGCACTAGCATTTACAAAATAGAATAAAGTACAGTGGGTACAATTAGAAAAATACAAAGATATAGACACATTTTAAGGTATGCAAGTATGTATGCAAGTACAGATACAAATATGAGACAAATAGGTCAGCAGGCATCTTGGTGAAACAAAGTTAAGGTCCATACTTACAATCTAGAAGGTAAGTGTGGGGTGTGAGACAGGAGGGTGACAGATGCACGATGGTAATATATGATTTGATTTACTGTGTACACATTCTGAGGGATTCATATTCTTTCTGACAACAATGCTAAATAAAGTAATGTTTTGTTTTAAACTATATATGAAGAAGAAATATGTAGTGTAGTTTCTTGTAGTTTTCTCCAGGAACTATTTATACACCTATTTGAGAATTGTTTTAAATATATCTTTCTATCTATCTATCTATCTATCTATCTATCTATCTATCTATCTATCTATGTATCTAAAAATGTTGATTCAAAGTTAAACCGAGAAGTCATAAAGCTAGTTTTTAACTAAAAAAAAATTATAATAATTTGATCTCTCTGCTGAAAATTGTAGGTATCCATGATACTTTGGAGGAAATGTGTCAGAGTGATGTTTCCATTTCTTAAGACCAGTTAATCCATCAATTAATTAACTAATTCCCTGAGTGTATTCATTTCCTGCTTCTGGACCCGTGAGGGGGAAGGGTAGTGGGGTCAATTTCAATCTGATCCAATTATATACTTATCTCTTCCTGTTCCCTTTTCACCCAACTGTTCTTCTATTGTTAAATACAGAAAAAACTCCTGATCCACCTCTAAGGAAGTGATGCAACAAACACAGCTTCTAATGTTGGTAGTTTATTATGTACATCACAAAGAAGTGCATTTTTCTTGAACTACAATTGTCTTTTAATGGTGATATCATTGATATAGTATATTTCTGTATTTGAACTAATAGTTACTAGCATCAGTGGGTTTCAGACTAGGTCCATGAGGCCTAAAGTAACACGTCTTTAAGGGGCAGCAGACTGCTTGAAGTTGTCAGTGCAATGCCATGGAATATACACAGAAATGTCTATATGTGGAGAATATTCTGTCTGTAAGTGTACCAGGCACTTACTGTGTACTTAGGTTACTGATGAAAAATCCTTTCTGAGCTGGGCCAATCAGTCACAGTCAGGAGTGGAAGGAAAAAATGTATTCAAAACTGCACAGTTTTAAGGTACAGATAAACACCCATCCAATTTCCGAGCAATTCTTTGTTACAAAGCAGTGGGTTTTATTCAGAAGCTGTACATTGCTGATACATTTGTTAAATGTCCATTGGCTTGTTCACACCTGCAATAAAGCATCTGACAATAATGATGTTAACATTTAAATCTAAATTATTCTAAAATTAATAATGCTTAGTAAACACTCACACTATCATTTTCAGAATATAAAGTTACTCAGTTGCTAATTTCTTAAGAACATGTTCTTCTCTACTTTTAGACTGAAATAATGTAATTTATAATCCTAAGGCTCTGAAGTTTTAGTTCTTCGTAGAAATATATATATTTTTTATTATCCTATCATTTCCCCCCCTTTTTATGAGAATTACAAAGGCCTCACAGAGATTTTCCCAATTCTCCAAAAACTCAAACTATGGTCATATCCGATCTATCTTAAGGAAGGTATTCTTATTTCATCCTCTCAAAGTCAATGGTATGATGCAAAACAGGGTGGCGATGATAACCACAGTTCCCCCATAGTCAATGTCTTTTTTCTCACCTCTTCTTGTCGACTTCCACTTTTCTTAGGGGGCTGTTGCCCGACTCACATCTTTATGGTAATCTTGAGCTTTAAATAATCATCTTGTGGATTCACTTCCCAAGAACCTTTCAATTTATTGGCTTCTTTGATAGCTATAGGTGTGGTATGAGCATCTGTTTGGGGCCTGAACGGTTGATCTTCCCATGCCTTTATCCACACCTAATCACCAGTTAACATATCATGCACTGGTTCTGTCAGCTATATGGACACTCTCTTCAGCATCCACATGTGTAGAGATACCAAAACACGAGACAGAGACTGCACATATTTCACATGATTCAAAGATCTTATCTGATCTATGTCTAACAAAAAACATTCCCCTTGACAGGCCATTGGTCTCTACCAGGTACCTAACTTCTGGGTCAGAACTTCAGCTGCAATTCCATTCCACTCAAAGATATATAGTTCAAAGATCTTTGTTGGGTCTGGGAGTCCCAAGGCAGGGTGCTCACCAGTCTCTTCTTCATTTGGGTGAAAGCTCCTGTTAGTTTAGGTCCTCAGGTGAAAGAATCTGTTCCCACTTTTGGTACTTTCATACAGGGGAGCGGCCACTGTACTATATTCTGCTTAGGATTCCTCAGAGCTACTTTGTTTGACAGGCTGTTTATTCAGACATATTGCTTAATTTCTTTCCAGCAGTAGAGTCCCTTTTCTTGCTTTTATGAGTGAATAATAAATATTTTACTTGAGTTCTGGCATATTTGGGTCTTTCTCTTAGAACTTGATATTCTCTCCTTCCTAGGTGATTAACGGTTCTATAGCTGTTTATGCAATTCTCTTCTTTGCTGCAGGTCAGCCATACTGCACTAAAGCTCTTTTTTCTTGCAGTTTTTTAGATAGTGTTGTCCAAACAGGGTGTGGCTATTTTGAATCCTGGTTATACTGTAAAATAGATATGTGTCTTAACTCTGGTATCTGGGTCCTACCACTCAAATATGAAAAAATGTTCTGCTTTTACAAAATAATACAAAATAAAGTGCCTTTTAAATCCAACACAGTTAAACACTTAGGGCCTCATTCAATTGCGATATGGCCAAATGAATAGGGCTCAATATAAGCACAAAGTATATTTTTTTACAGACGTTTTTAGTTAGTGAACTTCTATCCAAAAGCAAGGTCTTCACTAACTAAAAACTTCTGTAAAAACAATTTTACTTGTAAATAATCAGCCATGCTTACGGTAAGCCAATAGTTAATTCTACTTCTTCCTTTAGTGAAAATAAGGAAACGTCTTAATTTATGAAAAAGCAAGATGCGATTTAGCAAGACTTCAACTTTACTTAGTTCTTACTTATTAACAATTCCAGGTAAAGATCTTATTTATAAGTTTTCTCATTCAACAAACATTTGTTTAATCTGTTTATGATTCCATTTCAGATCAGTTTACACATACAAAAAAACTTTTTCAATTAACTTCTTCAGAACTACCTTCAATAGGACAAATTACCCTCTGATACTACTTCCACAAATAATGTGTATTAACACTGGAAGTAGTATCAGAGGGTAATTTGTCCTGTGACCTTCTTAATCACTCTCTTAAACTATTCAAACATTATTATCACTTACAATTAACTCCTTAAAATTATACACTGACCCTTAATTACCCAAAGATACTGATTACTTATTGTGCAATCACGTAAGTACTCAAACAAGAATATTCCATGAAAAAGATCTTGTTCACAAGAAAGTATGAAACAAAGTTAATATCCCAATAATCATATTTAGGAATATATACAAGATATTCACTGATTGCACAATAAACATCTAATTTACAACCACCTTTAAACGCCAGCATCATTCACGCTATTCAATTTGTTTTTTCTGCAAATTCCAAAGGTGGGGGGCACAAATTCTGCACTGTTCACTTCTGCATTTTTTGTGCCACAAACCTGAATGCTTAAGTTAACCCAATGTATCTTAATATTACCATATGATAATACTTCATAAACCAATTTACATGACCTTTTAAAGGTGTATAAATACTTTTGCAACAAGACATGTAAAAATTTGCTTTACAAATGCAGAAGTTCAAATTATCTATTAACTCTTTTTAATGCATTGCAATAAAAAAAAAACACGAGCATGATAATGACAGTCTAATCAAGATTTTCTGGTGGAAAATATGTGTACCACTTTGAAGCTTACAAATATGGACTTGTCAGTAATTCATTTAAACAGTACTGCAATTTGTAATCAGGGCTTATTCCTAACAGTTAGCCTTATTCTATTAGCTACTTGCAAATGCTGTGAACTCATAAATGTGGCTTTGGGTGTTTTTTTTATAAATGTTTATATGCATTCTGTTAACTTAAGAATTCATTAGTGCCACTAAGTCAAATTTGCTGAATATTTAACAATATAAAGAGTGATTTTAAGTGTGTACAATTTACGAACTGGGCAATTTAATCAAACCCAGTGTTTTCACTTCAAGGTCAGCTTCACTCCATCATAAAACTAACCATTTAGCAAAACATAACTAGGTGAACGAGGTGATATGAATAAAAACAAAAAAAATGAAAATAGGACTAAACAACAATATCTTATCATCAGGTGAGTCTAACAGATCCCCTGACCTGCATAATGGGGTGTCGCTTACTCAGATCCACTTCTGTGGTTTTACATAGGCAAACAATTGTACCTATTGCATTTCCCATGAGGTTGCAATACTTTTAACAACACAATATATTTATAGTATCCAGATTCTAATTATTTCTATTAGTTAATGAGCTGATATTGAGATTAATCCTGTCTAGATAATGTAACCATTCTGGATCTTTTTAAGACTACTCCCCTTCCCTGCTAATGTACTCTATTTTTTCAACATACACCCTAACACACTTTCCTTTTTCATGTTCTACTTTAACGCCAGATCCAAAAGACAATTTGGCTTGTTACTTTTTTTCTTTCTTTGGGAATATTCTTTGCTGCTGTTTTCTGGACAATGTCACAAATTACTGTCAAAAGTTCTTCAGGCATTCTATCTATCATGTCTAGTCTTTTAAATCTATTCTTTACATCCACTTCATATTCACAGGTGATATTATTTATTTGTATCTGCTTGGTCTGACGATTTTCACTCTTTCCCTCAGTTTAATTCTTAACTTTTATGATCTGATCCTCAGTCAGCTCCAGGTATTGCTTTACTGACTATATAGAACTCTTCCATCAATGGCTACAACGTTTATAGTCAGTCTCATTTCTATATTGTCTATCTGGTGATGTTCATTTGAAGAGTTATCTCTGATGATGTTTGAAGAGAGTATTTACTATGATGAGAGAATTATCTTGCCAGAATTCTACTAATCTCAGAGCTGCTTCATTATGTACTCCAATGCCAAACCTGTCCATTATTCCAGGTATCTTTTTGTTCCCTAATTTAGAATTTGACTGCATACTCAATTCCTTCCCTCCGACTCTCATCTTTTGACTTTCACACTATCAGCCTTATTAAATTGCAATTCGGCAAATTCTAAAGGACTCTATATAAGCACATAGCATATTTGTTTTACAGAAGTTTTTAGTCAGTGAACTTATATCCAAAAGCAAGGTCTTCACAAACTAAAAACTTCTGTAAAAACAATATTCCATGTGCTTATATAGAGCCCTTTAGAATTTGTAGAATTGCAATTTAATAAGGATGTATATGTCTTTCTTTACTCAGGTCTCTGTGAGTTGCTGTGATTTATCTCTCATCAGCAGTACAGCAGTACTTTACATCACTAATATCAACTCTGTTCTCTAACCCAAAACGTCTTTTTGCCACTTTCAATACTCTCCTCCGCCCACCACCTCCCCCCATCCCTTCCTGTCTCACGGCTGAAGACTTTGCCAACCATTTTACACATAAATTCAATCTATCCACAATGAACTCTCCTCTCACTGTGGCTCACACACTTCACTCTCTCAACTAACTCAACTAACCAACAACACCCAATCTACTCCCACCTCCATTCCCACAGCCACTCTGAACTACTTTACCCCTGAAACAGAAGATGAAGTCTCCATCCTAATATCATTCTCTCACCTCACCACCTGTCCTTCAGATCCTATTCCATCTGAGCTCATCCCTCCCCTCTCTACTACACTGGCATGTTTCCATCATCTCTAAAACATGCCATAATTACACCCACTCTCAAGAAACCCTCATCCGATTCTGACGTTGCATCTAACTATCGCCCTATCTCTCTACTTCCCCTGGCTTCCAAACTGCTGGAGCGGCTCATCTATAACCGCCTTACCAGTTTCATCTCCTCTAACTCTCTTCTGGACACTTTCCAATCCGGCTTTCAGCCCCAACACTCCACTGAGACAGCCCTCATAAAAGTCACCAATGACCTGCTCACCGCCAAGTCTAAAGGCCACTTTTCTATTTTGCTTCTTCTGGATCTCTCTGCATCCTTTGACACAGTTGACCATTCGCTTCTACTCCACATTCTCTCCTCCCTCGGCATTCGAGACACTGCTCTCTTGTGGTTCTTATCATACCCCCAAGAACGATCATTTAGCGTCTCCTTCTCCAGCACATCTTCTTCTCCTCACCCCCTGTCTATTGGCGTACCCCAAGGATCAGTCCTAGGCCTCCTCTCTCAATCTACACATCCTCACTCGGCACCCTAATAAACTCTTTTGGTTTCCAGTATCATCTCTATGCAGATGACACCCAAAGCTACCTCTCAGCACCAGATCTATCCCCCTCTCTTCTAGCACATGTCTCCGACTGCCTCTCTAGTATATCCTCTTAGATGTCCGCCCACCATCTGAAACTCAACATGTCTAAGACTGAACTCTTAATCTTCCCACCCTCTACTACAGCTTCAATTCCTCACATCTCTCTCTCTGTCAACAATGCCATCATCACTCCCACCTCCCAAGCCCATTGTCTCGGGGTTCTACTGGATCCTGCCCTCTCTTTTATCCCACACATACAGTCTCTAACCAAATCCTGTCTTTTCCATCTAAAAAACATATCCAAAATAGGCCATTACCTTACACAAGACACTACTAAGATTCTAATACACTCATCATTTCTCGTCTTGACTATTGCAACTCGCTCCTTGTTGGCCTGCCCATCACTCGCCTCTCCCCACTTCAATCCATAATAAATGCCTCTGCCAGACTCATCTTCAGTACACATCGTTCAGTGTCGGCAGCTCCTCTTTGTCAATCACTTCACTGGTTTCCCTTAGCCTCCAGAAAAAAGTTTAAAATCTTGACCCTAACTTATTAAGCCCTCAACAACAGCTCACCCCCATACATCTCTGCTCTCATCTCCAAATACTCCCCCACACGCCCTCTTCGTTCTGCTAACGACCTTCTTATTTCTACCACTCTTGTCACCTCCTCTCTTTCCCGCCTCCAGGACTTTTCTTGCGCTGCCCCTTTTCTCTTGAACTCCTTGCCTCGCTTCACCAGACTATCCTCCTGCCTTAAATCCTTCAAAACATCAATAAAAACGCACCTCTTTAAAGAAGCCTATAACCTTCCTCCCTAACATGCTCAGCACTACTCTCTCCCTACTGTACCACATACACACTTCAACCTTTAGATTGTAAGTCTGCGAGTTTCAATCCTGCAAGGTGCTTTAGGGAAAGCGCTATGGACACCGGATTCCAAGCTCAAAGACAGGGCCATCCACTCTTTGCAATGTGTGAATCTTGAACTTGTCATTGCCTGTAACTTAACTTATGTATAGCGCTACGGAATATGTTGGAACGTTACAAATAAACGATAATAATAATAATAATAATAATAATAAATATTCATGACCACCCTCTCAATTTCTTGATCATTGTGCTACTTGGCTCACCCATGGTTATAAGTATATTTCGGATCTGGGCTTAGCGGGGGAGGGAGTTCCAGGGGATCCCTTTAGCGCGTTGGTGGGACGAATCCTGTGGATCCCTGGGCTCATAGAGGGTAGGGCTAGTGGGGGAATCCATTAGATCCCCCAAGCTTATGAGATGTATTGTGTGTAATTGTGTGTTAGTAACAAGTTAATTGTGTCGGTGCCAAGCCTCATATCTGACTCAATTAAGGTGTTACAGTGATCATAGCATCTGACGCTTGATTAATTTTCAGAGGCATTTTTATGCCTCAAGGGACAGGTCTGATTAATAAATCAGATTAATTAAGATCTTTAGAAGATTAGAATAGCTTGGAAGGAAATATGAATGTGACAGCTACACCTGACTTGCCAAAGCTTGTCATTTTACACTAATCAGCATTGTCTTCACACAGAGCTGGGTTTGTGGTTGATTGGAATAGCTAGGTAGTGAGCTACATGTCAACTTGACACATAAATCACCCCTGAAAAAGGATTGGAATGGGGGCACGGTGAACGGTGATGAATTAGCCCCTGTGAGAGCCACATGGTCCTAGAGTCAGATAACCAGAGCTCTCATTTACATTTATTATTGTTCTTCAGAAAAATGGGGGAGAAAATTGGTATTACTGATTCTCTGCCTATTTTGTAGGGGAAAGTGTTTAATAATACTGAACCTTTGTAGAGGTGGTACAAGTTAGTGTTATAGTTTATAACTATTCTCTGTTTGTCTTAAACTTTGAAATTCAACCAAGAGCTGCATTTGGTGCAGTTAAATATTCAGGCAACTGTGCTACTATTACAAAAAGTTAGTGTAAAATGATTTATAGCCATATACAGTAGAAAAACCCTAGATAAAATGCCTCTAAATCCATCAACCAAGAAGTAATAAAAAAAAAAATTGTTTCCCCATGCATTTTAACCCTAAATCTGTTGTTTAAGAGTGCAGCGGACTTCCATGAAGCGGGAAAGTTGCATTTAAAAACATGCAGTGTAAGAGGACATTAAACAATAGAGGACATTCAACTAATAAATGCATAAGACTTGAGAACATCACTATGATTTCTTTAATTATATACAATACATTCCACAGTGAAGCCTGCTTGAAAGACTTTCTTACTCTAAAAATCAGATGACAAGATTATCTACTAAATTGGGAGTTCAAAAAGAAAATATATAATATTTAAGCCATGGTAAGTTTTGTTGTTTTCGTTTTATTTGTTTTTTCTAAATTTATCATTTTTTGTATTCTATTTGGTATAAAGAAAGGCAAAGGTAATAACTACTCTGCTGAGACTTGTCTTAATTTTAGGGACTGTATCTACTCAGATGTATCTAAAACAAAACTGTAATCAGTAGAATAATGTATTTACAGGTGCAGTTGTTTCTGAGACCATATTAAAAACACTATTTTGCAAAGCAAGGTTTCCCACAGTATTTAGGTAATCCGTAGTCCACTGTTAAGAGCCTTATTCTATTTGAGACAAATAAACTACTGACAAACATAATTTTGGCTGCAAGAGCTTTTTTCAGCAATGTCACATGTCTATTCAATGCTCCACAGACTTAATGTTACTGAGCACACTCACAACTCGTAAACCCAAGCTTTAGTAGTAAAGTTATAAGGCACAGGATTACATTACGAGACCCCCTTCCCCCGCTCACTCCACATCAGCCATCTACATGTTAACCCCCACCTAGAGTTTACTGTGATGCCGCTTATTACCAATAAGGACGATCTCTGCATCTAAAGATTAACCTCTGTGCCGTAGAGCTCCTATAAGGACCCATGCGGCACCTAATAAATTAACCCTTCCTATGGAGATTCTATACGGACCTTTGGTGTATCTACTAAATTAACCTTTCACTCAGAGATCCTATAATAACCCAAACAGCGTCTGATAAATTGATCCTTGCCATTTAGGTCCTATAAATACCCTGCAGCACATAATAAATTAACCCTTGCCACAGAGGTCCTATAAGGACCCCTGCAGCATCTATAAATTAGAGGTCATTAAAGGATCCACATGGTCTCCCTATTAACCTCTAAGGTACCATGGGGGTCTATACAGACATAACATCTATACAGTCCACAAGGACCCCCATGACCTTCTAAGTAAAAAAAAAAAACACACTAAATTCAAACCCCCCAATATATTACTAAAAATAATAATAGCCTAAATTATCAAAAATAAGTGAGCTGGAGAGTAGGATTTAAATTAATAATTAAAAAATGCATATATATATATATATATATATATATATATATATATATGTATATATATATATGTATATATATATATATATATATATATATATATATATATATATATATATATATTAAAACTATAGTACATTTGATTTGTGTTCACATTTGAACAGCTACAATAAGTTAAAATACTTATTTCCTGCTCAGAATTTTCAAGAAATCAGTTTTTGTACTGCATGAAATGTAAAATAATGTGTGTATGAAATAATGCAATATTTGGAAATTTATATGTAATATCTCAAGATTTTATAGTGTCCCAGGTGTTTTAATTTAATAATATTAGGTTTATGAAGATATTTTCCCTGACAGTCAGTTGGCCACATTTTGCCCATGGGCCGCGAGTTGAACAGCAATGCTTTAGTCCAACCAGTTGATAGCTTCAGCTCTCTGTTCCTGCTGTGCTTTCAGATGAGGTAATGTTGCAATGTGATGACATTAGCACTGGCGTAAGCAATGACACACAGTAGTAGCAATAACTGTGCAAATATCGCTATACCTTTTAGCCACTATAAGGTTTATTCAGGCTGTCTGAAGTCTGACTGCGCTCAACATAAAAGAGGTCATGATCTATGCAAAAACAGTATTTGTAAAGCTGAACTTTTAATCACTGAAGCACTTTATTTCTTTATCCCATGACAAGATTTTTTTTTGTAATGTTTAAAACATTTGTCTATCTTCTTTTTTTACTACCACTTATATTTTGTCATTTATAGAACTCTATGCCCAGCCTGAGCTTTGAGATGTATTTACTTTAATTCCTTTCTTGTACATTGTTTGTTTGTTGAAAAGTGATTGAACGAATGATAAAATCAATATTTTTTTCCACTCTCTAAATTTTAGTTAATATCTCATGTATATACTTCCTGCTGATGTGCTTGGATCAATATCTCTTTAATTTTCCATTTGAAAGAGAAGCAACTTCACAATTTATTATTTAAAAACATTAACTATAAGAGCAATGGAAAGACAGACTGCAAACTAATGATCAACATTATTGTATACCATAGAACACCATCCTATTTCTATTTTGTCTTACAGAATGAATGACCTTGTTATAAACTTTAGTTCAATAACTAGAGGAAAATGTAAACTATAAAATGATGAATACATTTTCAGAACTGTTTCTGGATTTATAGGGACACAAGTTACTATATGCAATCTGCATCATCAGATAGAGGGTGCAAAATCATGACCTAAGCAAGGCCCAGTGGGTATGTGTACATAAGGATTTATGCACAATCACCTATTAAATATAATGATTAGACACAGACCACTTCTTTGGGGGGATAACTGGCCACAGCATTTATTGGTAAACACAAAATGATGTGATAACCATAACAATAAATACATCGACATAACCACGTGAGGGGAGGAGCCTGGCCAGAGACAGTACACCCTATGCCCTGAATCCTCGTCCAGGGCCTACCGTGTTGGAACATCCGTACCACAGTAGCGTAGGATCTCACCCTTTTACCACTGTCCCAGCAACTCCCCTCACAACCCGCCGCTGTGACAACATAAACTTAATTTGATAACATATAATATACACTTAATAATAATTAAGATACTCCCTCCAATTTACCATTATTCATCCTTAGATTTATTTTATTTTTGTTTTATAAAGTAAAAACATATACATACATTTAAACATCAATACTTTAGGGATGGGTGGGTGGGTATCTACACACATGGCTAAGGGGGGGCATAATGGTGGAAATAGCATCAAAAATGCCTATAAATGGCTCTACCTCCCCCAGCTAGCCACCTCCTATCCATACCCCGGTCCTGCCAGGTCAAGTGGCCCCTCCTTCCAACCCCAGGAGGCCTGGGGTGGTCTACGGTCTTTTCATGAGCATTTGTGCAAAAGTTGTTGAATGTTTTTAAGCTTGATCAGGAATTGACTTAGATATTATCATTTGTAGCTGTTTGTAAAGCCTGGAAGCCCTTCCAAAACAATCTATATAGATAATAAGGTTTAGGACATATAGATCCTATTTTAGCTCTATTGATTTTAAAACAGTGTGCCACTCCATTGAGATAAATATTGAGTTTCTTAAAAAGTATTATGTCCATGTCTTCAACAATCATACACACATTAATAATAATAAATATTATTATTACTTTGCCCGTCAAAAAATGACGGAAATAAAATTTTAAGCCAGGCAATGCTGTTTCCCACACAATGCGAGGCTATGGCCCCTCAGCGCACCTTCAGTGCTCATCGTGAGCCTAGGTGCTCATCGCGTGGATCGCAATGAATGCCTTTGTCGCTCATTGAGAGCCTCTCCCCCATGTACTAATGCTGTATGACACACAATGCGAGGCTCTGCCCCCTCTTAGCACCTTTGGCGATCATCGCAAGCCCCACAATGAGCGCCTTTGGTGCTCATCTTGTGGCTCTCAATGAGTGCCTTTATCGTTTATTGCGAGCCTCTCCCTCCGAATAGTTTACGGTCGTCGCAATGAGTGTTACTGACTTGGGTTAAGTGTTACTGACTTGGGTTAAGTGTTACTGCCTTTGGTTAAGTCTTACTGCCCTGAGTTAAGTGTTACTGGCTTGAATTAATTGTTACTGCCTTGAGTTAACTGTTACTGCTTTGGGTTGAATGTTACTGGCTTGGGTTAAGTGTTGCTGGCTTCGTGCTCTTTTTTACTGCCTTCGGCCTCGTTTTCATCCAGTTACGTTTTTTCGGCCGCCATTTTTTTTCTTGCTTAGGTGATTTTTGTAAAAATGCCAAATATATCTCAAATTAACTTACAACCTCACTCGCAGGTTCCCTGGCTCTCCCCCTGTGCTGTATGTGAGTGTGTAAGTTAGTTTGAGGCATATTTCTTGTTTTTTGTTCGTCTTTCGAGTTCTATGATTTGTCCGTTAAATTCATAATTTTTGCAAGGTCCACCATCTTTTTCCACAGTCCTACAGGGCTCATGATGAGCGCCTGCGGTGTTCATCGCGAGCCCTGCCTTTGGCGCTCATTGCAGCTAAGTCCCGCAGGCTCCCACCCCTGCAACTGTATCCCTTGCTCCACAAGGGATGCAGTTGCGGCCTGCAATAATCGCCTTTGGCTGTTATCGCAGCTAAGTCCCATGTGCCTTCACACCAGCAACCGAAAGCGTGATGACAACTAGCAGATTGACAACTATTATAGTTGATTATTATTATTATTATAAGAAGTCAGTGTCATGATACCCTGATCACCATTCCTTTGGACTCATATGATCCACGCAGGATGATTAGGATTTTGAGACTGGCTATTACACTGGTTGCATAATGACTCCTATTAGGACTGCTTCCTGGGAAAATATGTCTGTGGGACTGGTCTCAGTAATTTTACAGTATGTTTTATAATTATTTATATGTTATGTTGATTACCCTATTTATTTAAATTACTGTATGTTATGTTGCTTCTCTATGTGTGTATGACTTATTATGTTAGATTTTGATTTAAAATGTAATGAGGTAATCTGTAACTGACAGTATTCAGTTTGGTATGTAATCCTGCTCGGTGGAAAGGTCTGCTCTGGATGAAGTATGTGAATGTTCCTCAAAAAAGGGAGGTATCTCAAAGATATATGTATGTGACAGCATTCCTAGAGAAGATACTGCTGGGATGGATGTTAAGATGTTATGCTTTTGACTTCATAAGGTGAGAGTAGCAGATATCATAGTCTCTGACTAGGTGAATATAAATGTAGAACAATATACCTAGTAGAAGATATACACATAAATATATTTTAGATATCCAATTGAATATATATATATATATATACTGTATATATATTAAGATCCTTAGAGAAGATAAGAGTTATCACTGTCTGACTAGATTAATATATGTATATACTGTATATATATATATATATATATATATATATATATACAGTATATATATATATATATATATATATATATATATATATATATATATATATATATATATATAATATGATATCTGGAAGATATATATGTATTAGAATCCCTATGGAATATTATAAGAGCTATATGTTAGATTTTGATTTAAAATGTAATGAGGTAATCTGTAACTGACAGTATTCAGTTTGGTATGTAATCCTGCTCGGTGGAAAGGTCTGCTCTGGATGAAGTATGTGAATGTTCCTCAAAAAAGGGAGGTATCTCAAAGATATATGTATGTGACAGCATTCCTAGAGAAGATACTGCTGGGATGGATGTTAAGATGTTATGCTTTTGACTTCATAAGGTGAGAGTAGCAGATATCATAGTCTCTGACTAGGTGAATATGCATGTAGAACAATATACCTAGTAGAAGATATACACATAAATATATTTTAGATATCCAATTGAATATATATATATATATATATATATATATATATATATATATATATATATACTGTATATATATTAAGATCCTTAGAGAAGATAAGAGTTATCACTGTCTGACTAGATTAATATATGTATATACTGTATATATATATATATATATATATATATATATATATATACAGTATATATATATATATATATATATATATACAGTATATATATATATATATATATATATATATATATATAAATATATATATATATAATATGATATCTGGAAGATATATATGTATTAGAATCCCTATGGAATATTATAAGAGCTATATCGCTGTCTGACTGGATTATTATCACATATATAGTTGTGAGCATGCGAGTTGTTGCTAACGCTTGCAGGCTCGCGTAGCGAGCCGCGGGCCTCGCGAAGCAAGGGCTGTGCGAGCCGTGGGCTTGGCGTAGCAAGGGCCGGGGCACGCGCAGCGTGCCGAGGCCCTCGCAAAGCGAGGGCAGTGGGCGAGGGCCTCAGTTGCTGGCATGGAGCGCCGAAGGTGCTCCATGCCAGCAACTGAGACCCTCGCAAAGCGAGGGCCTCAGTTGCTGGCATGGAGCGCCGAGGCACTCCATGCCAGCAACTGAGGACCTCGCGCAGCAATGGCCGCAGTTGCTGGCAAACTTCACGTCGCAACGCAAACAACACAACACACTAATTACGACACTCGCTAAATTTTACGAGCAACGCAAACAACATACGACACACGTTAACACACATTACGGCCTCGCAACACTCGGACACAACTCGCGAACATTACAAAATTCAAAACACAATACATACACACAGCACATACATAAAAAGCTTACCTACAGCAAGAGGTAGCATCCAGGACCTCAAAAATGCAACTTACACCTTCATTTCACTCAAAATAAAAGAGTTTAGACACTCAAAAATTTGCTAAGCGACAGAAAAAATGGCCGTCGAACAAAACGAAAATGAGGCTACACACGCAAACACCATACGAGACACGTTACCAGACATTACGACCTCGCAAACATCGGACGCAACACGCCGACATACAAACATTTAAAACACAGTAAATACACACAACACACACATACAAAGCTTAGCTACAGCAAGAGGAACCATCCAGCACCTCAAAAAACCAAGTTACACCTTCATTTAAATAAAAATAAAACACTTTAGACACTAAAAAAATCGCTAAGCGAGAGAAAAAATGGCCGACGAACAAAACGAAAACGAGGCTACAGCACTCTAAACACGTAAAACACCACAACACACTTGCAAAACACCACACGAAACTCAAAAAACACCACGCAGCACCTACAGATAATCCGCAAAGACGCATACCACAGATAACCCGCCATTTTACGCCAATGCGGAAGTACACCACTACGCTAACGGTTTCGTCTCGGTCATGCATAGTATTACACTGCGCACATTCATCACGCTTACACAGCAGCTACACACCACTAATGCTGCAGCAACCTCAAAACACATTGACAGCTCTTCAACACAATGCTTCAAAATAGATAAAGTATATTCATTTATTAATGTATTATATATTTGATTATTACACACCAAACAGCATTAGCTCACTTACAATTTCATTGCCGTCATTTTTTTTGACGGGCAATTCGCTAGTATATATATATGGGACAAGATATCTGGAAGATATATATGTATGTATCAGAATCCATAGTAAAATATATAGCTGCCCTGGTCATGTACAATTAATGTAGTGGATGTTATGACACATTGCAGAGGATTTACAAACGGTTAGGGAATGTTATCAGTTCAAGTTTAAATATTCACCCATTGAACCTGTTATGAAGTTTTCACAGCAATAAAAGCAGTTCCTGATTTTTATAATGCTAAGCCTGCATTCATATTTTTAAATGCTGCATCTGAGTAAGGATATTTTAGAGACATCAGGGATCAAAAGAACCTGAAACATCTGCTGGGTAGGTTTGGCCATAACAGCCTGATCAAGCCCGACTGAAGAAAGCAAATTGTCATACACACATTAATTATTATTATTAATTGTATTATTATTATTATTTTTTTTTGTAGAATTATTGTCTAAAAAAACATTGCATAGACAAAATGAAATGTTCCATACAAATGTATATGAAACTATATAAATATACTAACTTTAAAACCATGCAAGCTAATTTAGCAGCAATTTAAAAAAGTAAAGCACTTTCTCATACCCCTCGTGATACAGAACACATAAGGTGACGTCTGGGTCCCTTTAACTTTAAAATTTAAATTCGTTGATAGTTCTCTTAAGTTTATTTTAGTGATAATTATATTTTGTATTACATTATATATTCATTATATGATGAACAAATACATGTTTGAAAATGTGGGTCTGGCTAAAACCATAATATGGAAATAGTCATGTTATTAGTTGTTGTATGTCTGGGCTTGCAGTGATTGTTGCAAGCTGAGAGCTTTGCAGCTTTTGCAAGGGAAGGGGTAGATGTCAATATGATCCAATTGTATAAGAAAATGCTACTATTGCCTCTCTTCCCTCTACTGATAGATAAAAAAGAACACCCTCATGCCCCAACTTTTACTGTGTTGAAACATGAAGATGGAACCTTCAATATATAAACAGAATCTTCAAAAATGTGTTCATACATTATACAGCTGCTAATGTTAGTTTGTTACATACTTCACAGATGTGAGATTTTCTTTAACTACAGTGACCTTTTAAACATAGTGATTGGAAGTTCCACTGAATTCTTAGTATACAAATTGATTTATTAAATAAGATGAGGGGTTTGTTTTATAAATCAATTTTAGTATCAGAAAAAACGTTTTCTAAGTATAACAATTGTGATTAATTTATTGTATAGTTGCATTATTTAACAAAAATGTGTATCTTGATTTTTCTACTAGAAAATTACCTCTGGCATTTTTTTTATTGTGTTTAGTTCAATATATTTTTCCTCTATTTCCCAGCAGTATTCCCTGCTGTGCTTATATAAACCTGAAATTGTTTCGTTTTTCCTAGGGCTTTTTGGATTCAAATGACTTGTATACTGTACATTTCTAAAATATATCTCATAAAGATTCCTTGTAAAGCTTCAGGAAATATTATAAAACTGTACCTTTATTTTATCATGACAAATCTTTCTAAAACACATAAAAACATATGATTTGAAAAGCATAAATTTAATGACGTATGATGACAGCCACTTAAAGGACCACTGATGTGTCATATTTTTTAAATATAAACACCTCTTCTTTGTACTTATTATGAGTCAAACAATGGGAGTAAAATAAATAATGGCTCATGAGGGTATGACCTGGTAATATGGACTGAAAATATGTTAACATGATAACCTGCTATTTGTGGCTTAATCCAACTGTACATCTAGAGGAAGCTGTGGTCATCAGTGCTTGGTATCCTCTGGTGTATCTACTGATTCAATTTTGCTTTAAAGATGTCTGACATTAGTATTGGTTTCTAACAGAATTAAAACCTGGGAGGAGTGTGAGCAGCTGTGGATTTCTGAAACATGTTGGTTCTGTTGATGACTTTAGAAAGCCACTTGACAAAATGACTCAGTGGAAGAGTAAACCATCCATAGCATAACCCTACACATCAAACTGCAATTCAAGATGGAAACTACTAGCAATCCAAGATGGAAACCCTTATTGCCCAAGCCAGTATGGAGCTAGTGAAGTGCTCTGGTGCAAAATAATTTCTCTATGAAAGGCAGGTACCTGTACGTGTCAAAAAAAAGACAAAAATATATGTAAGTGATCAGTCCAACGCTAGGGTGATTCGATCACTACTCTCTAATAAATTGAGGGTCTCTGCTTACTAAAGGCCATTGGTACTTGTAACAGAGGCTCCCAACAGTTGTGGTACCAGGTGATTTGCACATGTTGAACCTGTAATAGCTCCTCCACTGACACAAGCAGAATCAGCTAAATATTTTCTTTAAAAATACTTTCATGTTTCTCCCTTGCTTAGCTTCAAATGTTGTTGTTTTGTTACATATTTCACAAATGTGAGTTTTATCACCAAATGGCAGTGGCCCTTATAGATTATTTTATTTTGAGTATTCATTAAAGGCACAATGTAAATTTTAATAAATGTAACAAATATTTATTTTTTTTTAAATAAAAGCAGCGTTAATTAAAACTAACTTGGAAGTTATAATATAAAAATATTAACTTATCATATACCCTTTCCACCTAATACTTGTATTGCATATAGATTATTTGCAGGTTCTAAAATTAATAAAATATATTAGTATAAGAAATAGATAATGATATATGGTCTGCAGGTTTAATATAAACACATTGACAAATTGTTTTTAATTATGTTTACCGATCTAAAGATTAAAAATAAATAATTAAGTAACATAAAAAACATGCAATTTTTGAAAAGTCAGTGTAATCATAATAAAACGAGTTAGCCAATAGAGATGTCGCGAATAGTTCGCGGGCGGACTGTTCCCGGCGAACATAGCATGTTCGCGTTCGCGGCGAACTGCGAACATATGCGATGTTCGATCCGCCCCCTATACTTTATCATTGAGCAAACTTTGACCCTGCACCTCACAGTCAGCAGATACATTCCAGCCAATCAGCATCATACCCTGTTTTCTAGACCCTTCTACCTCATGGACAGCAGCCATTTTGGAATCATAACTAACTTGCAGTCTTACTGAGAGGAGGGAGAGTGTAGGTGATGCTGATTGAATAGGGAAATCAATAGCTAGGCAAGTTTATTCAGTGTCCAGTGCAGTGCTGAAGGACTCATTTTCTGTCTAATCTAACTTCATTTGCCTGTCTCCCTGCTAGCCCCTGCTAGCAAGTGTGTGTGTCAGGCTCACAACTTATACTGTGTGTGCACAGTGCAACCAATACAATCTTGTTTACTAGTTGTCTACTTTAAAAAAAAAAAACTTTTATTTTGTTAAATCTTAGTTCATTTGCCTGACCGCCAATCTAAGTTCATTTGCCTGACCGCTAGCCAGTGTGTGTGTCAGGCTTACAAGTATTGTGCCAAGTTCAACCAATCCAAACTAGTTGGGGTACCAGCAGTCTACATTTAAAAAAACAATAATTTTATTTTCTTAAAATCTAAGTTCATTTGCCTGACCGCCAATCTAAGTTCATTTGCCTGACCGCTAGCCAGTGTGTGTGTCAGGCTTACAAGTACTGTGCCAAGTTCAACCAATCCAATCTAGTTGGGGTACCAGCAGTCTACATTTAAAAAAACAATAATTGTATTTTCCTAAATCTAAGTTCATTTGCCTGACCGCCAATCTAAGTTCATTTGCCTGACCGCTAGCCAGTGTAAGTGTCAGGCTTACAAGTTCTGTGCCAAGTTCAACCAATCCAATCTAGTTTGAGTACCAGCAGTCTACATTTAAAAAAACAATAATTTTATTTTCTTAAATCTAAGTTCATTTGCCTGACCGCAAATCTAAGTTCATTTGCCTGACCGCTAGCCAGTGTGTGTGTGTCAGGCTTACAAGTATTGTGCCAAGTTCAACCAATCCAATCTAGTGGTGTACCAGCAGTCTACATTTAAAAAAACAATAATTTTATTTTCTTAAATCTAAGTTCATTTGCCTGACTGCCAATCTATGTTCATTTGCCTGACCGCTAGCCAGTGTGAGTGTCAGGCTTACAAGTACTGTGCCAAGTTCAACCAATCCAATCTAGTTGGAGTACCAGCAGTCTACATTTAAAAAAACAATAATTTTATTTTCTTAAATCTAAGTTCATTTGCCTGACCGCAAATCTAAGTTCATTTGCCTGACCGCTAGCCAGTGTGTGTGTGTCAGGCTTACAAGTATTGTGCCAAGTTCAACCAATCCAATCTAGTGGTGTACCAGCAGTCTACATTTAAAAAAACAATAATTTTATTTTCTTAAATCTAAGTTCATTTGCCTGACTGCCAATCTAAGTTCATTTGCCTGACCGCTAGCCAGTGTGAGTGTCAGGCTTACAAGTACTGTGCCAAGTTCAACCAATCCAATCTAGTTGGAGTACCAGCAGTCTACATTTAAAAAAACAATAATTTTATTTTCTTAAATCTAAGTTCATTTGCCTGACCGCAAATCTAAGTTCATTTGCCTGACCGCTAGCCAGTGTGTGTGTGTCAGGCTTACAAGTATTGTGCGAGTTCAACCAATCCAATCTAGTGGTGTACCAGCAGTCTACATTTAAAAAAACAATAATTGTATTTTCCTAAATCTAAGTTCATTTGCCTGACCGCTAATCTAAGTTCATTTGCCTGACCGCTAGCCAATGTAAGTGTCAGGCTTACAAGTTCTGTGCCAAGTTCAACCAATCCAATCTAGTTGGAGTACCAGCAGTCTACATTTAAAAAAACAATAATTTTATTTTCTTAAATCTAACTTCATTTGCCTGACCGCAAATCTAAGTTCATTTGCCTGACCGCTAGCCAGTGTGTGTGTGTCAGGCTTACAAGTATTGTGCCAAGTTCAACCAATCCAATCTAGTGGTGTACCAGCAGTCTACATTTAAAAAAACAATAATTTTATTTTCTTAAATCTAAGTTCATTTGCCTGACTGCCAATCTAAGTTCATTTGCCTGACCGCTAGCCAGTGTGAGTGTCAGGCTTACAAGTACTGTGCCAAGTTCAACCAATCCAATCTAGTTGGAGTACCAGCAGTCTACATTTAAAAAAACAATAATTTTATTTTCTTAAATCTAAGTTCATTTGCCTGACCGCAAATCTAAGTTCATTTGCCTGACCGCTAGCCAGTGTGTGTGTGTCAGGCTTACAAGTATTGTGCCAAGTTCAACCAATCCAATCTAGTGGTGTACCAGCAGTCTACATTTAAAAAAACAATAATTGTATTTTCCTAAATCTAAGTTCATTTGCCTGACCGCCAATCTAAGTTCATTTGCCTGACCGCTAGCCAGTGTAAGTGTCAGGCTTACAAGTACTGTGCCAAGTTCAACCAATCCAATCTAGTTGGAGTACCAGCAGTCTACATTTAAAAAAACAATAATTTTATTTTCTTAAATCTAAGTTCATTTGCCTGACCGCAAATCTAAGTTCATTTGCCTGACCGCTAGCCAGTGTGTGTGTGTCAGGCTTACAAGTATTGTGCCAAGTTCAACCAATCCAATCTAGTGGTGTACCAGCAGTCTACATTTAAAAAAACAATAATTTTATTTTCTTAAATCTAAGTTCATTTGCCTGACTGCCAATCTAAGTTCATTTGCCTGACCGCTAGCCAGTGTGAGTATCAGGCTTACAAGTACTGTGCCAAGTTCAACCAATCCAATCTAGTTGGAGTACCAGCAGTCTACATTTAAAAAAACAATAATTTTATTTTCTTAAATCTAAGTTCATTTGCCTGACCGCAAATCTAAGTTCATTTGCCTGACCGCTAGCCAGTGTGTGTGTGTCAGGCTTACAAGTATTGTGCCAAGTTCAACCAATCCAATCTAGTGGTGTACCAGCAGTCTACATTTAAAAAAACAATAATTTTATTTTCTTAAATCTAAGTTCATTTGCCTGACTGCCAATCTAAGTTCATTTGCCTGACCGCTAGCCAGTGTGAGTGTCAGGCTTACAAGTACTGTGCCAAGTTCAACCAATCCAATCTAGTTGGAGTACCAGCAGTCTACATTTAAAAAAACAATAATTTTATTTTCTTAAATCTAAGTTCATTTGCCTGACTGCCAATCTAAGTTCATTTGCCTGACCGCTAGCCAGTGTGAGTGTCAGGCTTACAAGTACTGTGCCAAGTTCAACCAATCCAATCTAGTTGGAGTACCAGCAGTCTACATTTAAAAAAACAATAATTTTATTTTCTTAAATCTAAGTTCATTTGCCTGACCGCAAATCTAAGTTAATTTGCCTGACCGCTAGCCAGTGTGTGTGTGTCAGGCTTACAAGTATTGTGCCAAGTTCAACCAATCCAATCTAGTGGTGTACCAGCAGTCTACATTTAAAAAAACAATAATTGTATTTTCCTAAATCTAAGTTCATTTGCCTGACCGACAATCTAAGTTCATTTGCCTGACCGCTAGCCAGTGTAAGTGTCAGGCTTACAAGTACTGTGCCAAGTTCAACCAATCCAATCTAGTTGGAGTACCAGCAGTCTACATTTAAAAAAACAATAATTTTATTTTCTTAAATCTAAGTTCATTTGCCTGACCGCAAATCTAAGTTCATTTGCCTGACCGCTAGCCAGTGTGTGTGTGTCAGGCTTACAAGTATTGTGCCAAGTTCAACCAATCCAATCTAGTGGTGTACCAGCAGTCTACATTTAAAAAAACAATAATTTTATTTTCTTAAATCTAAGTTCATTTGCCTGACCGCAAATCTAAGTTCATTTGCCTGACCGCTAGCCAGTGTGAGTATCAGGCTTACAAGTACTGTGCCAAGTTCAACCAATCCAATCTAGTTGGAGTACCAGCAGTCTACATTTAAAAAAACAATAATTTTATTTTCTTAAATCTAAGTTCATTTGCCTGACCGCAAATCTAAGTTCATTTGCCTGACCGCTAGCCAGTGTGTGTGTGTCAGGCTTACAAGTATTGTGCCAAGTTCAACCAATCCAATCTAGTGGTGTACCAGCAGTCTACATTTAAAAAAACAATAATTTTATTTTCTTAAATCTAAGTTCATTTGCCTGACTGCCAATCTAAGTTCATTTGCCTGACCGCTAGCCAGTGTGAGTGTCAGGCTTACAAGTACTGTGCCAAGTTCAACCAATCCAATCTAGTTGGAGTACCAGCAGTCTACATTTAAAAAAACAATAATTTTATTTTCTTAAATCTAAGTTCATTTGCCTGACCGCAAATCTAAGTTCATTTGCCTGACCGCTAGCCAGTGTGTGTGTGTCAGGCTTACAAGTATTGTGCCAAGTTCAACCAATCCAATCTAGTGGTGTACCAGCAGTCTACATTTAAAAAAACAATAATTGTATTTTCTTAAATCTAAGTTCATTTGCCTGACTGCCAATCTAAGTTCATTTGCCTGACCGCTAGCCAGTGTGTGTGTCAGGCCTACAAGTACTGTGCCAAGTTCAACCAATCCAATCTAGTGGTGTACCAGCACTCTACATTTAAAAAAAACAACACTTTTTTTCTGTGTAATCTAATTTCATTTGCCTGCCACTTGCCCAGTCAGTGCCACCACTCATATCTGGTGTAACAGTCAGTAGTGCACATTTAAACAAAGAATAAAATTTTGACTGTAATACATTGAATAGCAGTTACTTGTCTTAAAACGTCTGTGTCAGGCCTACAGCGTCTACTCTGCCAACTTCTGCAAGTGCACAGTGCCACTCATATCTGTTGTCACAGTAGCTTGCACGCATAGTACCACTAATCGGAAAAAAAATGACAATCAGAGGCAGGGGCCGTCGTTGTCGTGGTGCTGTGATTCCCTTTGGCAATAGAATAATGCCCAGTTTTCAGAGGCAACGTACCCTGAACTTGAACAGTTCTGAGGACATGGTTGACTGGCTAACACAGGACACCCAATCTTCTACAGCTTCCGCTCGGAACCTAGACGCCCCATCCTCCTCTAGCTTAGCTTCGGGCACCTCTCCAGTTACCACTCGCCCGCCTGCAGCCACCACCAACACTAGCACCACAGCCGCTTCACTTGATCCGTCAGCATAGTTATTTACACATCCGTTGGAAGAAATGAGTGATGCGCAAACATTAGTGCCAGAGGATGTAGATAACAGGGATATGTCCCAGTCAGACAGCATTACACACATGGACGTACGGTCTGATGATGATGATGTTGTACCCGGTGCTGCTTCCTTTGTTGAGTTGTCAGATACAAGTGAAGCGGCTGATGATGACTATGCGTCCGTGGAGGTCACGTGGGTGCCCGCTATAAGAGAAGAAGAACAGGAGGAAAGTTCAGATGGGGAGACAGAGAGGAGGAGGAGACGAGTTGGAATCAGAGGGAGGTCATCGCAACGAGCTAGTGGCACAGTCCGACAGCATGCATCAGCACCCGGGGTCAGCCAGACAGCACGCCAATCAACGCATGCTGTTGCCACCACCAGAATGCCGTCACCGCAGAGCTCAGCAGTGTGGCATTTTTTTTGTGTGTCTGCCTCTGACAACAGCGATGCCATTTGCAACCTGTGCCAAAAGAAACTGAGTCGTGGGAAGTCCAACACCCACCTAGGTACAACTGCTTTGCGAAGGCACATGATGTCACATCACAAACGCCTATGGGATCAACACATGAGTACAAGCAGCACACAAAGTCAAAGCCGCCATCCTCCTCCTGGTCAAGCATCTTCATCAACGTCAACCACTGCTGTCCTCCTTGCCCCCTCTCAACCATCCGCCACTCCGTCTCTCGCCTCTTGCTGTTCCTGCTCATATCCCCACAGTCAGGTGTCTGTCAAGGGCATGTTTGAGCGTAAGAAGCCAATGCCACAAAGTCACCCCCTTGCCCGGCATCTGACAGCTGGCTTGTCTGAACTCTTAGCCCGCCAGCTTTTACCATACAAGCTGGTGGAGTCTGAGGCATTCAAAAAATTTGTAGCGATTGGGACACCGCAGTGGATGGTACCCGGCCGAAATTTCATTGCCCAAAATGAAATCCCCAACCTGTACTTGATTGTGCAAAAGGAAGTAATGGCATCTCTGGCACACAGTGTTGGGGCAAGGGTCCATCTGACCACTGATACCTGGTCTGCAAAGCATGGTCAGGGCAGGTATTTCACCTACACTGCGCATTGGGTAAACCTGATGACGCCTGCCAATCATGGAATGAGTGGCTCTGCAGAGGAGTTGGTGACACCGCCACGACTTGCAGGCAGGCCTGCTGCCACCTCCTCTACTCTTCCTACTCCATCCTCTTCCATAACCTCCTCAGCTGAGTCCTCTTCTGCTGCGTCTTGCTCCACATCAACGGCACCCCCCAGCTCCCCAGATACTATTCCACATCCCGGATACGGCAGTGTCATGCCGTCTTGGGGTTGACTTGCCTGAAAGCAGAGAGTCACACCGGGCCAGCCCACCTGTCCACCCTGAACGCACAGGTGGATCAATGGCTGACTCCGCACCAACTGGAGATTGGCAAAGTGGTTTGTGACAACGGAAGAAATATGTTGGCGGCATTGAATTTGGGCAAGTTGACGCATGTGCCGTGCATGGCACATGTGTATAATCTGATCGTACAACGCTTTGTCCATAAGTATCCAGGCTTACAGGATGTCCTGAAGCAGGCCAGAATGGTGTGTGGCCATTTCAGGCGTTCCTACATGGCCATGGCGCACTTTTCAGATATCCAGCGGCGAAACAACATGCCAGTGAGGCGCTTGATTTGTGACAGCCCCACATGTTGGAATTCAACACTCCTAATGTTCGACAGCCTGCTCCAACAAGAAAAAGCTATTAACAAATATTTGTATGACCGGGGTGCTAGGACAGCCTCTGCGGAGCTGGGGATTTTTTGGCCACGTTACTGGACGCTCATGCGCAATGCCTGTAGGCTCATGCGTCCTTTTGAGGAGGTGACAAACCTTGTCAGTCGCACCGAAGGCACCATCAGCGACATCATACCATTTGTTTTCTTCCTGGAGCGTGCCCTGCGAAGAGTGCTGGATCAGGCCGTAGATGAGCGTGACGAGGAAGAGGAAGAGTTGTGGTCACCATCACCACCAGAAACAGCCTTATAAGCATCGCTTGCTGGACCTGCGGCAACGCTGGAAGAGGATTGTGAGGAAGAGGAGTCAGAGGAGGAATGTGGCTTTGAGGGGGAGGAGGAAGACCAATCACAACAGGCATCCCAGGGTGCTCGTTGTCACCTATCTGGTACCCATGGTGTTGTACGTGGCTGGGGGGAAGAACATATCTTCAGCGAGATCACTGAGGACGAGGAACGGGACATGAGTAGCTCGGCATCCAACCTTGTGCAAATGGGGTCTTTCATGCTGTCGTGCCTGTCGCAGGAACCCTCATATAAAAAGGCTGAAGGGGAACGACCTGTACTGTGTGTGCACGCTACTAGACCCCCTGTATAAGCAGAAAGTGCCTGAAATGTTACCAAATTACCGCAAGTCAGAAAGGATGCAGCAGGTCCAAAACAAATTAACAAGTATGCTTTACACAGCATATAAGGGTGATGTCACAGCACAAGGGCAATATAACGAACACGCCGGCAAGGACAGGACGTTTAAAAGACGTGTTTTTGATGGAGGACATGCAGACCTTTTTCAGTACTACGCATCGCAACAGCCCTTCGGGATCCACCCTCAGAGAACGACTTGACCGACAGGTAGCAGACTACCTCGCCTTAACTGCAGATATCGACACTCGGAGGAGCGATGAACCCCTTGACTACTGGGTATGCAGGCTAGACCTGTGGCCTGAGCTATCCCAATTTGCAATTGAACTTCTGGCCTGCCCCGCTTCAAGTGTCCTGTCAGAAAGGACCAGCAGGAGGTTTTGTCACCGAGAATAGAAGTCGCCTAGGGCAAAAAAGCCTAGATTGCCTCATCTTTATAAAGATGAATGAGGGATGGATCCCGAAGGGACTGACAGTGGGCGATACATTCGACTGAAAAAGGCCTGATGAGATGAGCTGCCTTCGTCTTAAAATGGTCCACACGCTGCTGTATGTTATCTGTGAATGCCGGATGTCTTGCGTGACTTATCCGCCACCAACTAGGGTTCAAGAAGACGCAATGTTTTATGGCACTTTCTGCCTGGGGAACAAAGGTAATTTTTCTGGCCGCTGCAACAGCAGCGGCTACAACAATACCTAATTTTTTTATTTAAATTTTTATGTCAGAAGGCGTACGGCATGTAATGAAAAAGAAAGCATATTGAACAGTCTTGCATAACACAACAGTTGTGCAAAAATACATATTTACAATGAAGACATTTTGTTAAAATTAGCTGGCTAGGCCTTCTTATTTTTACTTTTTCGATTAATACATTTTCTTTTTTTTTACTGTGATTGCAATTTTTAAAAGAAACCTAAGACATGGTAAAACAGACAATAGTAAAGAGTAAATCAGCAGTTAACACCAAAGTCCTATTATCTATCATCACTCCAGCAGTAGCTTATTATTTACAATATCTAACCTGCCCAATCGCCCTTTGGTTACCCTAGGGCAGGCTTCAGTAGGCGACCTCTCCTTTCCTCGGATGATTTTGCCGCCGGTTGCTTCTGAATGGTCTCCTCCAAGGCTCCCCCACTCCGGTCCTTCCCCCCGAGTCGCTTCAACCATTAACAAATGTTTTATTATATTAGGGGGGCACTAAATGGGGATGTTATCCAGGGATCCCAAATTGTCTGGAACTGGGTGATTCTATCCAAGACTACATGGTTTAATCTCTCGTTGAGCAGTAAATAGTTGATTTTTTTTATTAATTCCTGAAAGTTTTAATTTGGGGTTTTCCAACTACTAGCTATGTGTATTTTTTCTTTCAAAAAATATTTTATTAGATCAGGTAATTTATCATATTCAAACAACCATTTCCATGTTACATATATATCCATACATGTTAATACATCACTGAGTTACCTTATCTCTTTTAATACTCAGTTTACCCCTTTCCATTCCATAATCTTGGAGCTTATACCATATCCAGGGCTAGTATGTTATATGGATTTGGTTGTACCTGTACCTTACTTTTCAGTTATTAATAAAGCTTTAATTCAGTTTGTTTTATGTTGATTCCCTTTAAGTCTTGAATCCGACTATAATTGGAGAAAAAAAAAAAACTAGTTTTAACATTTAACATGTTGGAAAAGGGAAAGGTCCAAAACCATCCTCCTTTTTTACATAAATATGATGTAAAATATAGCACTTACCTCTGTCCTCCGCCCCTCTAAGGATCCACACACACCTCCATCCATCCCGTTCTCTTGAGAATATCCTCTCCCATTTAGGGGAGCCCCTATTCCGGACCTAAATGTCTTTAATTGTCTCCAGATGATATGCTATCCCTTAATTGCAGCCACGGAGACCATATATCTCAAAATGTATCCATGGAGTTGTCTACTAAATGGGTAAGGCGTTCATTTATAAGGATAAAGTTTAATTTATTTTTAACCACCTGAAAGTGTATACGATTTCCATTGTCTGGCTATATGGTTCTTTGTGGCCAACATGTTAAACTTAATAGCCTTTTTTGAGAGGGCGAGAGACAGACATGCGGAACACCCAGCATGCAGTTTTCTATATTAGCAGAAATCTGAATCTTAAACATTTTAGAAGCTAGTAAGCATGTTTCTTCCCATAGTCTTATGACTGCCGAACACTCCCACCAGACATGAATAAATGTAGCCTCATTACCACTGTTCCTAAAACATGAGCTGCTCCATTTTGGATCCCATTTATTTAGCTTAAAATGAGTAATATATGTCCACTGTAGGACCTTTATTGAAGTCTCAAGCAGACTATAATTTAAAGATCCCCTACTTAAGCCTGTGCTGTCGGCCAACTTGGTGCCCAAATCCCTCTCTCAGGCTTTGGTATAGTCTGGTTTGTTTGCCCATGAGTTTTCATTAAATAGTTCATAAATAAGGCTAATAATACCAGGCTGAAAGGGGGAATCCCTACATTTTTTGAGTAGCCAGGTGTTTCTTTGGGGGGTTCCCCTACCACTTATCGTATATATAAAATGATGTATCCTGCAAAAATTATAGTGTTCAGCCAGGGGTAAATTGTATCTATCACCCGCTCAAAGGTCATTATTTTGTCGTCATGCCACAATGGACCAACCCTTAGTAGGTTCTGAGACTTCCACCAACTGAGAGAGCTTTCCGGAAGATGTATCTTAAAGTGGGGATTGGGTACTATAGGGGTAAGATCTGATACCCGAGTGTCCAGTTTTTGTGTCCAGTTCATCTCCGTCCATATTTTTAATGAGTGCTTAATCAACGGGTTTTTCAAGTTTCTCAAAAAAGTATACAGGCCTGGAATCCATATTACTGTATCCCATGTATAAGGTGACATGCTTACATTTTCCATAAATACCAAGAGCGGCTGATGTGTGGGAGAATGCACCAGAGGAATGAAAGCCAGCTGCGCTGCCTTGTAATACAGTTTGAGATTCGGGCACGATAGGCCCCCTTTCCCTTTTGGTCTATACATATTATTTTTTGAGATCCTTGGGGCTTTATGATTCCAAATAAATCTAAAAATTAGTTTTTTCCCCTTTGAATCTTTATGTGTTGTAAGCGATCTCCCGGGAGTTTTAATCTGGCTGACGGGGATTTGTAGTATGTATCTATCAAGTTCATAGATTTGCCTGCAAACCCAAATTTCTGTAATACTGCTTTTAAATAAGGCCATTCCAACATATCAAAGGCCTTTTTTATATCTAACGCCAAAAGGCATCTGGGTATTTGATGTTGGGATGACCATGAGATTAAATTTTGTGTCCGTCTGATATTGTCCCCCGTTTGTCTATGGGGGATAAACCCTGTTTGGTCTTTATGGATTATGGAGGGGAGAAATCGCGAAATCCTGTTTGCCATTAATTTGACCAAAATTTTTATATCCCCGTTTAGGAGTGATATGGGGAAGTAATTTTTAAGTTCTAATGGGTCTCGTCGTTCTTTTGGGAAACATATCATTTTTGCATGGTTTAGTTCTTGTGGCATGGGAGAGCCTTCTAAAATTTGATTGAAAAGTGTGGCTAAGTGGGGTAATAACAAGTCTATAAAAGTTTGGTAATAGAGATTTGTAAATCCACCCGGGCCCGGGTAGCTATGTGTATTTTGAATGCTAAAGCCATTAATTGGAAAAGCTTGATCTAGGATTGAGATAAGTTTTTTATGTGTATCCCCAGTAAGCAGGATTCCATTGAAAGAGAAATATCCTTTTGCAAGGATTGGAGGCCCGAGATTTAGCTGAAGTCTTTTATAGTGGACATGAGTGCTGGTATAGAGAGAAGGGGATTGGTCAGGGTGCAAAGCATATCGTCTGTGAAAAGTGAACACTTAAACTGATGGTGTCCTACTTGAACCCCCTGGATGGCATGGTTGGTTCTGATTGCCTGCGCTAGGGGTTCAATGGCAAGAGCAAAGAGCAGTGGGGAGAGTGGGCATCCCTGCCTGGTCCCTCTCTGTACTTGGATTTTGGCCTTATGGTCCCCTGGTATCTTTAAGTTAGCTACTGGTGAGTCGTAGTACCTTCTGAGCAGGTTGAGAAAGCGTCCCTCAAACCCAAACTTATCTAGCATTTTGTACATATATGGCCATTCCACCGTATCAAAAGCCTTCTCTATGTCTAGGGCTAGAGGGCAAACTGGGTTGTTATAGTGTTGAGCCAAGAACTGGGCGTTCAGAACCCTCCTAACATTATCTCCTGCCTCTCTGAAAGGAATGAACCCCATTTGGTCCTTGTTTATTTAGTCCAGTAAAAAGTAAGATATTCGTTTGGCCATAATTTTAGCTAGGATCTTGAAATCCACATTTATCAGGGGTATGGGGTGATAATTTGTAACCTCTAAAGGGTCCCTACCCTCTTTTGGAAAGAGTATGAGGTTGGCCTGATTCAATTAAGGGGGCATAGGTTCTCCATTTAGTATAGCGTTAAACAAAGATGTTAGGTGCGGGGGTAAGCAAGGGCTTAAATTTCTTATAGTATAGATGAGTAAAACCGTCTGGCCCTGGGGGCTTGCCATATTTAAGATCTTGGATTGTAGATTTAACTTCCTCTTGGGATATGTCTAGGTTCAAGCTGTCCAATTGAGGTACAGGTATTTTGTGGACTTCTTGCTGTAGTAGGAAGGACTCTATGTCAGATCCGCTGCAGCGGGATTGGGATGAATATATGGTCTGATAGAAGTTTTGAAATGTTTCTTGGATAGCATTGGGGCTAAAGGAGGTTTGGCCATCAGGTAGTCTAAAGATACCGTATATTATGTCCTCTCTTGGAGGGTAAAGACACTAATAATTCCTCCAATAAAATTCTGTTTTTTAAGTGGGCAAGGTACCTGGTTAGCCCCTTGGGTTATCTGTTAAAAAGAGTGGTGCAGAGACTGTGGGGGATGTTAGCCACCTTGTCCCCATGTGGCCGTTTAGAATCCCTGCTGCTGCATGTTACAGCTTTATTAAGGTGTAATTGTACAGCGTTTGACTCAAGTAGCTGCCTGTGCTGGGTCAGTTTGGCTTAATTGCTGGGCCCTTTTCCTGCCAAGATGGCGACCGTCAGTCCATGGGCCTCTATGTCCCCTTCACTACCTTTGTCCCCGCTTGTGTGCTTATTTGGGATGGCCCCCCTTTATATCTCCGGCCCGTGACCTTCTCAGGTCCCCCCCTCAATCTCTGAGTGTGGGTATGCGGGGCTGGGGCGTTGAATCAGGCCTACCTTCTTCTCTGCTCGCTGCAAGATCAACAATACCTAATTTTTCAGGCATGTGTACATGCCTAATTTTTCTGGCCTCTGGTGCTGCACTGTGGCTTCAACAACCAAACCCCCAAAAAAGGCACATAACAGGGATTAAACTGATAGGAGTAGTACTACTTAACACACCACTCATATCTGGTGTAACAGTAGTGTACATTTAAAACAAAAAAAATGTTTCTACTGTAATAGATTGCATAGCAGTTAGTTGTCTGCAAGCGTGTGTGTCAGACCTACAGCGTCTACTCTGCCAACTTCTGCAAGTGCACAGTGCCACTCATATCTGTTGTCACAGTAGCTTGCACGCATAGTACCAATCTGTCAAAACCTGTAATGATGAATGAGGTCTAGAGTAGCCTGGTTCCCTTATCCTCTACAGGTTGAGACCTAATGTTTGGGTGACTACAGACCAACACATGAGTACAAGCAGCACACAAACTCAAAGCCGCCATCCTCCTCCTGGTCCAGCATCATCAGCCACATCAACCACTGCTGTCCTCCTTGCCCCCTCTCAACCATCCACCACTCCGTCTCTCGCCTTGAGCAGTTTCTGCTCATCTGCCCATAGTCAGGTGCCTGTAAAGGACATGTTTGAGCGTAAGAAGCTAATGTCACAAAGTGCCCCAAATTTGAAGTGATACGACCAACCAAGCATCTTTTTCCATCTCCCGGTCCCAAAAATCCAGGCCTTATACACGCCCCCTGATAGGTGACGTAACAAGTATTAAACTGATAAGAGTAGTACTTACAAACACGCCACTCCTATAAGGTGGCACCTTTGATTGCACGCGCCGTGCCCCAAATTTGAAGTGATACGACCAACCAAGTATCTTTTTCCATCTCCCGGTTCCAAAAATCCAGGCCTTATACACGCCCCCTGATAGGTGCTGTAACAGGTATTAAACTGATAAGAGTAGTACTTACAAACACGCCACTCCTATTTGGTGGCACCTTTGATTGCACGTGCCATGCCCCAAAATTTAAGTGATACGACCAACCAAGCATCTTTTTCCATTTTCCGGTTCTAAAAATCCAGGCCTTATACACGCCCCCTGATAGGTGCTGTAACAGGTATTAAATTGATAAGAGTAGTACTTACAAACACGCCACTCCTATCTGGTGGCACCTTTGATTGCACGCGCCATGCCCCAAAATTGAAGTGATATGACCAACCAAGCATCTTTTTCCATCTCCCGGTTCTAAAAATCCAGGCCTTATACACGCCCCCTGATAGGTGACGTAACAACTATTAAACTGATAAGAGTAGTACTTACAAACACGCCACTCTTATCTTGTGGCACCTTTGATTGCACGTGCTGTGCCCCAAAATTGAAGTGATAAGACCAACCAAGCATCTTTTTCCATCTCCCGGTTCTAAAATTCCAGGCCTTATACACGCCCCCTGATAGGTGACGTAACAAGTATTAAACTGATAAGAGTAGTTCTTACAAACACGCCACTCCTATCTGGTGGCACCTTTGATTGCACGTGCCGTGCCCCAAAATTGAAGTGATACGACCAACCAAGCATCTTTTCCCATCTCCCTGTTCTAAAAATCCAGGCCTTATACATGCCCCCTGATAGGTGATGTAACAAGTATTAAACTGATAAGAGTAGTACTTACAAACACGCCACACCTATCTGGTGGCACCTTTGATTGCACGTGCCTTGCCCCAAAATTTAAGTGATACGACCAACCAAGCATCTTTTTCTATCTCCCGGTTCTAAAAATCCAAGCCTTATACACCCCCCCTGATAGGTGCTGTAACAGGTATTAAACTGATAAGAGTAGTACTTACAAACACGCCACTCCTATATGGTGGCACCTTTGATTGCACGTGCCGTGCCCCAAAATTGAAGTGATACGACCAACCAAGCATCTTTTTCCATCTCCCGGTTCTAAAAATCCAGGCCTTATACATGCCCCCTGATATGTGCTGTAACAGGTAATAAACTGATAAGAGTAGTACTTAAAAACACGCCACTCCCATCTGGTGGCACCTTTGATTGCACGTGCCGTGCCCCAAAATTGAAGTGATACGACCAACCAAGCATCTTTTTCCATCTCCCGGTTCTAAAAATCCAGGCCTTATACACGCCCCCTGATAGGTGCTGTAACAGGTATTAAACTGATAAGAGTAGTACTTACAAACAGGCCACTCCTATATGGTGGCACCTTTGATTGCACTCGTCGTGCCCCAAATTTGAAGTGATACGACCAACCAAGTATCTTTTTCCATCTCCCGGTTCCAAAAATCCAGGCCTTATACACGACCCCTGAAAGTTGCTGTAACAGGACTGTTTGCGGTTGTTTGCAGTGCGTTAAATGGGGAGTTTGGTCTGTCACTGTGAAGCGGGCCTAACCCTTACACTACCTGATCGATACAACATCATACCTGATGTTTTAAAGCACGTTATTCCAAACAATTTAGGAATGTTAGGTGATTTATGCCCTTTATGGCTTAAAACCAGACTCTGCATCAACTATGTAATTTTCCGTCGGAGTTTTGCCATGGATCCCCCTCCGGCATGCCACAGTCCAGGTGTTAGTCCCGTTGAAACAACTTTCCCATCACTATTGTGGCCAGAAAGAGTCCCTGTGGGTTTTAAAATCCGCCTGCCCATTGAAGTCTATGGCGGTGTGCCGGGTTCGCCGGTTCGCGAACATTTGCGGCGGTTCGCGTTTGCGGTTCGCAAACCGAAAGTTTTATGTTCGCGACATCACTATTAGCCAACTCTCCCATGACTATTGTCCACTTGAAAATCCAATGACTTCTCATTAGCTAGATGGGTTTGTCCCTTCCCCAGTTCCAAATAAAGGGGAAATGCATTTAATGAGATAAACAGCCACTTTACAAAGAGACTGACCGCCATCCGTAGGTATGCATCCATAAGCTCATAGTTTTATCCTCTTTAAAAAAATATTCTTCGTCATTATAATCCTCTGGTGGGCATCAGTAAAGTATTGCACTCACATTTTAATGGCCTAGTACTTCCCAGGCTGTGACCACTAATGATCACATCTGTGATATCTGTGAATTAGTAGACTGGCAAAGGGGACAAGAGGAAGCTCTAATGCACCCCTCTTAGTCATTGGCAAACTGTTCTAAAGGATAGCTTTAGATATTCTGGGGACACTTGACAAGTCAATTTGAATCTTTTAAATTTAAACATCTGTCTGTTTCTACTGTTTTTTAGTGGTTAAAGAAAATAACTTATTATCTATTTTTTGTTAAAGTCCAGGGAGTTACATATACACATGAAGATGTCATAATGCATAAAAAAGAGTTATATTCCCCACACCAATATATAATCTGAAATAGTTGCTGAAGCACTCCTCATTATTTTCATTCTGGTAGGATTTTCCTACCAGCTGTTCTGGAGCAAGTGTCTAGTAACCAATCTTCAACTGCCTCTGTATAAACCTCAAATAGACACATTTTTGGAAGATCCAATAAAATCTTTAAGAACATGATCAGCGTATTCATGGTTGATGAAAAAGACTATGAATCTACAGGATATTATCTAATACCCTAGACCAACCTATCCCTTGTCTTGATCATTCCAGTCCGATTAAAAATCTGATTATAGCCTAACACACACATTATTCTCTGCTTACAAAGATGATGCACCCAAATAATGGGGACCTCCAGTGTTATGTTATACCTGAGCCAAATCCTCATGACTAGGTCTCGGTACTATTTGAGGGGTTAATGTTACGGTTCACCTTGTGTTTACATTGCATTCCCTAAATCTTGTTTTCTCTATAAATGTTCTGAGATGTGATCTGATAAAATATTCTATGGATTTTACTCTGTGGATACTTCCTTGTTCTTTTAAGCTACATCTTGGAAACCTCAGCTGGATACATTGCCAACTGAGGTCCCTATACAGCCTATGTAAATGTAAATGATGTAACTCAGTTGTGTCCGACTCCCTGTGACCTCATGGACAACACACCATCCACTTGGTTTTCATGGCAGAGATACTGGATTGGGTTGCCAGTTCCTTCTCCAGTGAACCACATCATACAGCTCCTGGTATTCCCAGGTGGTCTCCCATCCAAGCACTGACCAGTGTGATCTATTGGTTCCTGGCTGCATTGAAACCCAGGATGCTGTGGTGAAAGCACCTGCACCCTAACCACTGGACCACCAGGGAAACCCTACGGCCTATACCTGACTACTGGTGGGGGGGAAGGGGAGTTGATGTATTGTAGTGGAGTTCCTTGAATCCTTTTTAGAATACTGGGGTTGCATTCATACTACTGGAACTTAAACATGGTTTCAGAACTAAATCACTTTGGAAATACTAGTCCAGGGGATTCTGTACAAGCAACTTGGCACTACATCATTTGAATTTTATATATGAGACCATGGGCAATATTTAAACTAAAGCTTCTATTCTAGTCTATATATATATATATATATACACATGCACAGAATTATATACTATAAATGTATTAACACATACACATCTGGTATGCATATATTCTGAATTAATATGGCTACAATACATCTTCTATGCATTTATTCAGGATTCATATTGAAAAAAAATATTTTATGAATAATAACTGTTTCAAGCTTTCAAATATTCATGAAATGTTACTAGAATTTTCAGAAATCTATTGTTACTGACTACCAAAGTACCAAAATAGCATTGCCTGGTGTAATATCCCTCTGTGCCTTTCCACCTCTATTCCTATGCATAATGCTGACTTTCTGAAGAACAAGGTGCAAATTATTTGAGTGGAAAACTGCCCCTTTAAGTAAAGAGCTTAGAGCATATTAGTTATAATATATAATGCACAGTATAAAAAGGTAAATATGTTTCTAATGTTCACTATATTTCTTTAAAAAAATCTATGCACAGATTTTTACGTGCAATAGCTGTTAAAGTTATGATGTTAGAGACCTTTCACTCCCCCACCTTCCATTTTAGTATGCCCCACAGATGCTCAATAGGGTTTAGGTCTGGAGACATGCTTGGCCAGTCCATCACCTGTACCTTCAGCTTCTTTAGCAAGGCAGTGGTCATCTTGGAGGTGTGTTTGGGGTCGTATCATGTTAGAAAACTGCCCTGCAGCCCAGTCTCCGAAGGGAGGGGATCATGCTCTGCTTCAGTATGTCACAGTACATGTTGGCAGTGGGTGTTAGGATTAAACACAGTAAAATAATTTAAACATGGATGAGATAATCATTTGGCTATCCTGAGGTTGAATAAGACATGCTTTTTAGATAGAATGAGCAGACTAGATAAACCTTTTTGTTCTTCACTTTTAATCTATGATTTTATTATTTTGCTTTTGACAATGCTCTGAACACTAGAGTTTTGATCTAGATACACTAAGTTATTGGTGTTAGCCCACTAAAGGCATCGCTGCTTTAAGTACAGTCAGACCCAAATATCAACTGTTTCAAGAAACCGCAGTGTGGAGATTTTAAAGTGACATAGTTTTATGCCCAATGGGATGGAAGTCACATAGTGAGGCAATTAATGAGGCTTTTTTTCTATCTTTAATGTAGCTTTACAAACATCAGAATTACTTGCTAAGCATTTCCACTCTATTCGATGGAGATGTTTTCTGGTCCATTTAGTACAAAGTTTATGTAGATTACCAATACTTTCTTGTCTATCATTGCAGATTAGACTCTTTCAGTCACTAAACATTGTTAAGTAGGCCATACCAGTTTAATCACTATAACAGGTCATTGCTTCATAAATCACAATCCTAGGACATGATTGCAAATGATACATTTTAGTCAAATTACCTCTACATTTTCATACTAAAATTCTTTAAAAGAAATAAAATAGTATGTCTAACATGTATCTCTTTCACTTCCCATCTACCATTAATAAATTGGAATATAGTATATAACACACCTTAGATACACATAAAAACACATATATATATTTTTGGTAACATCACAATGTTTCTTTTTTGTATTTTCGAGGTCTTCTGATGGTAGATGTTGTGCTGATTATTGAAGAACTGCTGCCGGTTTAAAGTACAATCTGCAGCAGGTTTAAAACATTTTCACTGAAGCAATATTCAGCAATTCCTAAATCCTGCAGACACCTTTTGCTTTATAGTACTGTCTGTAAGTTAATCAGGAGACACAATGTGGGCTGTTATTTGTATTCAACTAACTGTACTTTCTTGTGATCCATATAAAATGATCCAAGATGAGTCCTTTACAGTGCCTCTAACTCTAGAATATACAACAATGAAATTAGAGGTGCTCAATCTGAGAACGGACAATACCTGAAGTAAGTTTGTCCTATAGGTCTGGTTACCTACTCAGAGAGCAACCTCTTTTAGCTCACTTGTGCCTTTCACAGGGAGAAATATCCTGTAGTATATCAGTCTGGTCTCACTCGAGAGTGACCCAGCTCCAAAATTCCAGGCAATTCTACCCTAAACAGGAGAACCAGCAAACCCCAGACGCATTTCAGCCAGTCAGTGGGGTGAAGCTTTACTCTCTAAGGCACAGTGAACAAGGAGTCCATGTCTAATTCCCCCTATACCCCAGAGGGTGAAAAAAAAAACTAAGGATCATTTGCATACACAATAACAAAATTAGATGTGCTCAATCTGAGAACGGACAATACCTTAAGTATGTTTGTCCTGTAGGTCTGGTTACCTACTCAGAGTGCAACCTCTTTTATCTCGCTTGTGGCCTTCACAGGTAGTATATCCATCTGGTCTCACTAAAAAGAGTGACCCAGCCCCGAAATGCCAGGTAATTCTACCCTGAACAGGAGAAACAGCAAACCCCAGACAAGTTTTTTTTTTATCATCTTTTTATTAAAAACTTTACAAAAGTAACGTAAAAAACATAAACACATGTATGTTACATAAGCTTAGACATGTTACAATAAAATCTTTGTACATATTTACATCATTATTTACACTTTATACAGAAACATCAAATTTTTGTGGTAAAAGTATTCGGACAACACAGAAGTCTTGTGTTCCAAACCAGATGTCTAAGGCAGTAAAATATTCAGTTAAATATATAATTGTCTAGCATATTTACATTTACATTTTCCAGAACATGGGGAAAAAAAACACACATGCCAGCAACAACAAAAACTATCCCAGCCACCCCCAAATCCCTAGTGCTAACTGACTAAAACATCCAGGCCCTACTACTAGCTATGCTGTCCCTATTGCTATACCTCTTCTTTCCTTCGATAGCGGTCCCTTCTTGGTTAGCGTCTGGAATCTCTGAAAAGAAAGGAGAGAAAAAACAATTACTCAGCTGAATTTACCACAATAGTGGTTGCCATGAATTCGCTGCTAGTACACAATCCTTATTTTTGTCCACTAGAAAACATATATACACAGTGGCAAAAATATAACCACAACATTCGGTAGGGGGCACATCTTCCCTCCTAAAGAGAAACAAATTCCTGAATTTCCATAAGGCAGATTTTGCTGTGTTTATCAATTGCCATGCAACTGTAGGTTTCTTTTCCTGCAGGTTTAAGCCTAAGCCAAATAGTATCATATTATATGTTATTTTCTTTATACTGCTTAAGGCTCTGATAACTGGGTCGCACTCCATCCAAACTTGCCTTGCAACCGGACAATATTATAACAGGTGACACACACTCTCACCACTCACGCAGAACACTCTTGGACATTTCTCTGATCACACCACTCTGCACGAGTTGGTACGCAGCCATGGACCGCGGACCCTGCCAAGTCCTGCTGGGAATGAATGAGACACGCGTTAGACACCTTCTTCAAAATTTCCATGGACACGCTGTCAGAAAAGCGATCCACTCGCACCACTGTTAATTTTTCATTAATCAATTTTGTTCGTTTTTTCTGATCTACTATAGTAGACAGTGTTACTGACTTTAAATCATATTCCTTAATAATCCAAAAAATTTTGGTCAAACCAAGTACCCAGGATTTTGATTTTATCTCTGACCACTAAAACATTAGAAGCTATATTATCATTCCATGGTCCAAATTACATGCACACACACTTAGACATGATTACCCTTAGCGCAACAGCAGATGTAAATATTCATGCCCATAGCATGACTCTGTGGATTGAAGTATAGGATGAACAGATTTACGTCATCCATATAAGACACACATTTGACCTGTTGGACCCCGGTCCCTGGTACAAAAATTCCTCTAACAACCTTATCCTCTCTCACCTTACTTAAAAAAGATTTTATTGCACAAATAAAAAAGATAGGGGAAAGTGGGCACCCTTGTCTAACCCCAGCGTATACAGCGAATTACTCTCCACTATTTCCATTAATGTGAAGTGCACTGGCATTCTCTTTATACATTTCCTTTATTATATCAATAAACAATTTTGGAAACTTTATTCTTTCTATGACTTTAAACAGATATTCCCGGAATACTGAATCATAAGCCTTTTCATAGTCAATACTAAGAATGGCTGCTGCTTGGTTTTGAGTTCTAGATTGATAAAGGACATCACGTATCAAAGTCAACCCATCCAAAATATTCCTCCCCGGAACTGTGCATAACTGATCATCTTGCACTACTTTATGGATGATCTCTTTCAATCTATTTGCAGTCTTTTTAGTTACAATTTTTTAGTTGCAATTCAGTAAGGTTATAGGTCTCCAGTTCCTAATATTTGTCCTATTACCTTCTTTAGGGAGCAATACAATCAGACCTTTTTTAAAGTCTGCATGGATAGCATTACCAGACATACACAATTGACAGACTTCTATCAAGTTAACTTTGATAAGTTCCCAAACATTTTTGTAAAACTTGAATGGGGTCCCATCCATTTCAGGGGACTTATTATTTGCTCCGCTGAATATAACTTGTTTTATCTCAGATTCAGTGACATTATCTAGCAAACTTGCTGACTCCTCATCTGTTAACTCACTGGACACTGACGATACAAATTTGTGCAGGCAATATGAATCAACAGGGACACGTCATACAATTGAGCATTACATTTTGTAGCCACTCTTCTTCCTCCAACAAAGACATATCATTCAGAAGGTGAGAACTGTAAAATGTTTTGTTAAATTGTAAGCCCTAATAGAATCTACAAAATGTATCCCTAACTTCAGGTTCTGCTAACAAAGATGTATTCATCTTCCAATATCCCCGTCCTCTTACCATAGACCCTGAGCTCTCTAATTATAACAAAAATGACTTATGGTGTGAGAACACATTTACCTTGAGCGCTGCTTGTTTGGGAAGGAAAAAGGAGGAAGAAAAAACATAATTGATTCTAGGCTGGGAAACAGAGTTTGACCACGTACTGTATAGCTAGGATCATTTGTATTTAACACATTCCACACAAATCCACTATAATATCTTATAGAACCTTTGATGTGACATCCAATTTACTAAACTAAACTGAACAATAGTGTTAAAATCGCCTGCAAGAATCAATGGTTCAGTCTTCGGGAGGAAGAAACAAATGTTTTTTTAAAAACTCTGCTCTCTCCTGCTCATATGGAGATGCATAAATATTTACAATTGAAACTTACCCTCACAGACAGCGATACTATGTCTCGGAAGATCCAGGATATTAAAATCATTGGAAGTGAACAAAATTCCCAATAGATTTGTTTTCATCCCGACCACACAGAAGGGCCATGTTTCCATTCTTTCTGTAATTGAGAAACATTGACATTAGAGAACATTCCTGCAATATCAAAATCTGCACACCTAAATTGGCCACATTAGCAAACAATGCTGCTCTCCACGCCTGTGTCGTGATACAGCGAGTATTTAACAACAACATTTTTAAATCCATCCTATTTTTCTATGTTTTTGAACCTTTTTACAGCCAGTGTAGATATATCCGAACTGATTGATTCATCATCAGACGAAACACTCAAAATGTCCAAACGACCATCACCAGAAGAAATAGGTGAACAAAAGTCCTCCAAAACACCCCCAGAATTTGACACTCTGGTCCTAGTAAATTTCTTTGTGTCCTGCTCTTCTCCCTTCTCCCTTCTCTTCCACACACAGGTTTCTCTTTGCGCTTTCACTAGTTTCCATCTGTTCCAAACAAGGCTTCTACACATTTGTTCCAATGGTCTCAGTCTCATACTCCCAGATAGACTGCTGTCCTAATGGTACACCTGTCAAGGAAGAAGAAGTTGAGGCAATTTCCTGGTCTAGCTGAGAGACTATGCTCTTCATATCTAGATTTGCAACAACTACATCCTCTATAAGAGGATCTTGTACTACCAGAACGTTGATTTTTGCAACACTGCTGGACACTATTTCAGTGTAAGATGGACCATTTGCTTCAGACTCCCTGCCTTGAGTTTCCGCTGCAGCTTTGAGTCCGTTTTATTGAAAGCAAAATGAGGAGAACCCCCTACGGAGTCAAGTCTTTCCTGGTCCTCCAAAATAAAATCCGGAATCTGCGCTGGAAAAGCTTCAATGGGTACATCAAGGACCTCAACCATATTCTCCTCCCTTATATAATCTGGATTTGGGGCTTTGCTAATCTCCACTCTAGTGGCACTCTTTCTAAGAGAAAAGCCCACAGCTTCACCATAAGATTGCTGCAGTTTTGGCCAATCTCTGAACAAATGCTCCTTGCTATTACAGCAATTGCACTTTTTTATTGGGCATTTACTTGTATAATGCTCAGAACTGCCACAATTCTAACACATATTTTGTTGACAATCTATGACCAAATGCCCATAGCTAAGGCAGGTATGAGAAAACAAAGGCTGACCCCTGAAATAAGCTCTCCCTTTATCTGGGCCTATCGAAAAATTGGCAGTAGGTTATTTTAACCCACCCGGGCATGTATCATCTCTCATTAAGCCACTATAAATTGCTTCTTTCTATTCCATACATTTTTTTAATTCATTAGTTTTCTCACAAACCTCACATGAGAGCAATATTTATAGACAAAAGCTGTAATATTCTCTAAAAACATGAATACGTAACAATACCTCCTCTTCTATAAGCAAGTATTCTGGCTTTAAACCTGCTAATTTACTGTTACCTACACTCTCCTGAAATCTTTGATGGAAATTCCTACAGAGGTCAGTCGATTTGAAAGTTAGATCAAAAATCCCGAACCTTGAGAAGTACTGGGCACATAAGAAATCCTGAATTCTAAATTTGAGCTGGCCCAACAGTATTTCTGCAAATAGAAAGGTCCCAGTAACCTTCCTCCTCATTTGTTCTGTTATTTGTACACGGACAGTGTCCCCCACGGGCTGTCAAAAAATCACGATAGGTCATTGCAACTGAACATAAAGGGGAATGCCAAACCCCAAGAGCAGCAAGACTCCAACTCCAAAGGGAGGAGGCGAAGGCCGAGGGGGCGTTTCCCTTCACAAAAACCTCACTGCTGGCTCTCTGAATCATAGAGGGAATGCCCTATAGCCAATAGCAACAAGGACCCCAACCCAAAGGAAGGAGTCCAAGGCCAGTGGGCTGGGCAACTCACCTCCCGCCAATACATAATCACATAATAAAGGCAACTGACTTTTTACATATAAAAAGTTATCATATCAATTTGTTCATTATATTATACATCCTCCTTTTTCCTTAACTCATAACAACATATCCTCATATTTTTTAAAAGGGCTGAATGGGTGGGGATCAAGGTGATGGATGATGTGGAGTGCGGGAAAAGCCTGCGAAACAGGTGGAAGTGCGCCCAGCCTCGCTTCCCGAGGCTGTGATCCGTCCCTCACCCAACAAAGCTAGGGCCCATTTTACCCTGTCCCTGATCTCCAAGGTAAGCAACTATAGCCCAATCTCAGTCAGATGAACCTTATCAGGAAGGAAAAAATCATCAGCATCTACCACCTCAAAATCCCGGTACCGAAGTGAAATAAACCTCAATTTCTGCACAAAACTCGCCATTTGTTTATTAATCTTCTGGCGAGCCCTATCAATCAATACTGGATCCCTAGTATCCCTCCATGAATACCTCTTTATCATGATCAAGAGGCCCGGAAATTTGGCTTTCCAATTTTCCACATTCCTCTTCATGTTTTCCAACATTCTTTGCATCGTTACCCCCAGCATGAATGAGTATGATATGTGGGTTACCATGGTTATGGGTGTAAGTGTTCAGCAGTCCGCTCACCTGAGACCATCACAAGACCCGGAACCTGAACCACCGCACCTGCAGTTCCGTCTATGGAATGCCCAGTTGTGCATTGTCCTTCGTAACTGCGGCTAACCAGTGGGCCCATTACACATACGAATGGCCGATGATCCACAGCTGTTTACTTGCCCCTGAAAGCATACAAAAGAATCTGTTAGGCAACCACCACAGACCATAAGCCTAACCTTGCTGCCTCAGTGGCAGTCACAATCCAAAATGAGTGGGTCCCAAACTTGGCTTGATCCAGACCTAAAAGCTGTAGGGACCTCTGGCCGCTGCTGGAGGTACAACCTTACGCATTTGTATGGGCAACAATCTTTACCTATCTTATGCAGTACCTCCCCCTTTACTTTTCCTTCCTGATTGGTTTTTGACTTCCTAAGCCACAAAACCACCTGGTCACCTTCTAGACAGGTATCCACCATCTGCAATCCCCCTGAGCCATGCCTGTTAGCCGAGACCAGTTCCCCTATTCTGAAAGCCCAGAAGAATGCAAGGGAAAAAGCCGTCCGAAAAAGCATAGATTCATAGGGGGTCCTGCAGAATATGCCCACCACCGGCGCCAAGCGCAACAACAGAGAGAAGTGGATCGGCTGTCTCTTGCCCTGGCTGAAATCACCTGTAAACATCCCACGCATCACTCGACAAACCGCAAACTCCTTCGTCAGGTTCGTCAATTTGAACATGAAGGCCAAGGCCGTAAGGAGTCCCCTTTTCCCACACACCGTAACAGGAACCACAGTAACATCCCCCACCACCAGGTCACTCCATTATTCTAAACCTTCTTATATGCCAACCACATCCCCTGCACCAGTGACTGCCTGCTGAGCCTTGCTTTCAGATGCTCCAATCTCCCAGACTTCCCGGGGGATCCTCTCGCCTAGTGCCCTCGCTTCCGGACCCAACGTCCTGCAACCCTGAAATGTGCTTTGCCCGAAACCCTATATTCAGACAAAGGCAGTTGAGCACCAAGTGCCGAATAAGCCTTATCACCGGTATGGAAGATGAGGCTGTTGATCGCTTGTTGATCGCTTGTACCACCGCCATGTAATCTGTACAAAAGACAATTTGGCAATCCCTAAAAATCCCTTCCCGAAAAACCCATAAGGTTTTTTGTAAGGCCTGCTGTCGCCCAAGTCTCCTGCCATGTGGCAGTACATTGAAGTACGCTCCAAAACCTTGTGACCTCGATCCATATACAGCTCAAGTTGAGTGCTGGTCCAGCTCCAAAGATGGATCAAAGTAGTTCCATTTAAGTCCCTGAGGAAAGCACTCCAAACCCATGCATACTCCTTCATCACCCCGGATGCGGTTACGAAATGGTGCAGCCACTCAATCCCTGCTGTAGCCAGCGACAGCCTCCTGCTAAAGATTCTGCCCATGGGGATAATCCTACATGCGGAATTCGGCTTTCCCAGGATAGACTGTAACTGCTTCAGAGAAAACTTCCTTGCCCCTGCAAGGGCCATCAGTTCTTCCTCCAGGTCCATCACCTTCTCCACCGATAGGTTGCACTCCATCTTCACAAAATCAATCCGAATCCAGAGGAACCTTAAGGGCCGTTGTCGGACCCTCAGTCTTCTTGTGCGCCAACGGGACCTGGAAACTTTGACATAACCTTGGAAACATATCCAGGATGAAACCACAGGTGTCAAGTAAAGCAGGTCCCACGAACAGGAAATCATTAAGGTAGTGGGTAATGCTGTAGTACCCCGTTTAAATCCGTGCCACCCACTGAAAGAAAGTGCTGAAAGCCTCAATATATGCGCACAGGATGGAGCATCGCATCGGCAGGCAGAGATCCACAAAGTATTCGCCCTTGATGAGGCAACCCAGCAGCCGCTGCCTGGAAGGTTGTACGGGCAGCAGATGGGAAGCAGACTCGATGTCCACCTTCGCAATCCTGGGGCCGACTCCGGACATCTTAACCATCCCAGTAGCATGGTCAAATGATGCATAATATATGGTCGAATCTTCCTTGTCAATACCATCGTTAACCCAGCCGCCCTGAGGATTGTATATAGCTATTGATCGAGCTACTATTTATTTTTTTATTTTTTATTATTTATACATTGAGAAAGCCTGTAATATTGGGTGAAACGCATATACAATCATATTGTATAAAATATAATGTCATAATATATATATCTACATCTGCCAAATATTCACTTGTTTTATTAGCAAAGCAATCTACCATGCTATCAGTGTCCCCATTTGCAAGTTGGTTTTGCATTTCCGTATGCATATTTCATAATTTCATAAGCCAATGACGTAACCTAAGTTTAATGTGTACATCAAACATTTAAGAATTGCACAGCATAACATGCAATAATTTTAAGGGACAAATAAAGAAACAACTAATTTATAATTGGATATTTAGCTAATAATTATACTTTTTGTGACAGAGACTATAAAAATAGAATATATGTAACTTCTACACTCATATTAAATTATCATGAACTTAGCATAAGGTGAAGTCAATTGACACACCTATCAAGTGCCACATCTAAACACTTCACATTCATAAGTTTTGCACATTGTCCAGATGAATTTGCCAGTTGTATATGGTATAGTGGATTGATTCCTTAAACTCAAGATCTAGCACAATAAGATTGTTAAGTTTGATTCCTCAAACTCAACAATCTTCTTGTGCTAGATCTTGATTCAGAGATGGAGCTATCGCAGGTGCATCCGGTGCAAGGCACCGGGGCCCTGCTCCGGGGGATCCACTGTTGTCCCTAGCCAAACCTGCGGTTGTAAAACTCCCGCGGCCCCCGCAGATCTGATGCTTATTTCATTTTTATGCCTGTAAGGGCATAAAAATTGGCCATTGTGAACTATTACTTTTTATACCATGTTAACATAACACTTGTTAGTCTGTTGATTGTAATAGCTATGTAGAGATTTGTGTGTCAACTTGACACGTAAAGCAGTAAAAAAAAAAGTTGGAATGAGATCCATATACAGTTAAGTTATTTTGTTACCCAATACTATTGGTATTAGTTTTGGTTTGTCTTGCTTTTATGTGTTTTTGGTGTATGTCATAGGTGTTAAATTCAATAAGAACTTTTGTCCTTACGAGTAAACAGCTAATCTTTTCTGGATGCTATGAGTATAGATTTAAGTTCACTTACCTATTGACTAATAGGATCAAAGATCAACATTTGATTAGTGGAACAATCCTGAACAAAACTATTGTACAATATTTGTTCTCACCCATTAAAACTACATTGCCAACCTTATGAAATAATTTAATTCCAATTAATTGTTTCTGTTTTAGTTTAAAAAAAGTATTACTCTCTGAGTAGGTTACTGTTCCTATAGAACAAGCCTACTTTGTTTTTCGTTCTCAAATTGAGCACCTCTATTTTGTTTTTGCCTATGCATTGGCTCTTGGGGCTTATTTTCCCTAAGGTAATTGGGGATGCCAGATGTGGGCTCCATGGTCAAAAAGATTGTTGTCCTCTGAGTAGGTTGCTATGCCTATAAAACAAGCCTACTTCAGTTTTGTTTGTTCTCAGATTGAGCATCTCTGTATTTGTTTTTGCTTCTGCTTTAAGTCAGTCATGGCTTCCATATCATGCTTTGTCAGATTATGATTCTTTCTGGCACTATGTTTATTAGCCATGGGCTCCAGAGCCTTAGTGACTAAATTCATACTATAGTCTACAGAATTCAAATTATATCACCAGAATATTTCTCCATGTAGGTTAATATATTTGAATACTCATATCAGAGAACTCCATCAGTCTACCTGGAAAAAAGATTCAGTTCACAGCACATGTTATTTAAAAATCAGTATTTTTTGGGAATTAAATTTATAATCTACACTAGCTCCATGCTGTATTTATTAATTGTTTTAACTGTCAAATTAACGTCTGAAAGTCAACAAGAAAATAAATGCGAACAGTCCCTAGACTGTATTTTGAATTAACAGCATACAATTCAAAATCCATTCTGGGCATTATTACTAAACATTTTCCTTACTCATTTTTCACCATTTCACTGTATGACTGCATTTTTTATTTTCAATATTTAGTTTACAGTTTGCCTATTATTTTAATCACCCTGAGTCATAATCAGTGACTATCAATTCAAATTACTATCATTTCATAATCGGAGTTGCTGACGGCCACCAAGATCAACATGCAGGTTCATATATAGTGGACAACAAACATGAATAAGTATTTTGCTAGATAAAATGTGTGTCATGAAATATAAACTTTTTGGGATTTTCTTGACTATGTGCAGTTCTGGAATTGGTTTTCTTGCTAACACTTCTCTTATCAAAGTCAACAAAGTTCTATCTTTGGATCAAGTTCATTTTATTTTTGAATACTGTATCTGAAATGCTGACTTTCAGTTAGCATGCTTGATGATCACTTTATTTAGACAGCTTTCAAATGCTGCTGCTGTCATGACTTTTCTACCTCATTAAATTTAATAACATACTGTACATAGATTGAGTAAAATCATTTTATTGTACCTTATTTAATCATAAAGAAATGTGTACGTCATATAACTGTACATAATGAATCTCCCAATATTATATTATCCCATTATATCCATCTACTTATATTGCAAAAACTTTAATGGTATTATTTCAGCCAGTGTAATAGAATTTTCTTCCCCTTTTAAAGTACATGAGAAATCATTTAAGTACATGAGAAATGTTTTTTTCTTCTGTGACAGACAGTTAAATAAAATAAATAGCATTAATAATGCACACCTCCAAAATCTGGAACTGGCAGATATGTTTTAAAGACCACTTTCATCATAAGGGCAATGGGAAAAGGTGGCTTTGTCTAAAAGGCAGTGATACATTTTAAGGCAAACATCAACACAATAGTCTCGGGGAAGTGGGAGGATGCTCCTCCCAGGAAGTGGCTAGGGCGGAGGCCTAGCTGATTGTGTCCTGACCGACATGCAGCACTCACAGAGCACCATCTGAATTGACAACCAGAGACACTAGAGCAATAAGCTCTCTGCTTGTATATGCTAAAAAAGAGAGTTGCAGAGCAGTGGAACCTGATAGATTGAAAAAGCCAAAAGAGATGAGGACACCCACCTGAGAGGTTGATGTTAAGGCTGGGTGTGAAGTCAAAGATCCTAACATTGATGTGAAGCAATCCTGAGAAGTGCGTACCCATTGGTCTGAGCTGATGGAGAGGAACGGCGTTATAGATCCTTGCGAGGTAAGTGGTCTTACCCGGCCGGTCAGAAGGGATTGGAGAAGATAGCGGGAATCCTGCTGATACCCCATTTGGAACTTCGGTTCCGTAGCATGCCCCGACATGGACTGTGTCGGGAAATAGACACATAACACGCCCCATAAAGATCAGTTGACGAGAACCGAGTAAGGAGAAGAGAACCACTCAACCACTTGTATATGTCTATCGGGTATGGAGAAAAGCTTCAAAGAGGCTGATATATTAGGAAATAACTGACATAACTATCTAAAAATTCTGCTGAGAAAAAATCAAGCTCAGACATAATAAAGACTAAGAAGTTCACATTGCAAAACAGTTCTCAGGCAACACTGCTCTGCACTATAATAGAGAATATTGATCTATATTGCAAAGAATAATAGCCCTGTTGGCTAAATAGGGCTAAATATACATGGATTTTACTCTGACCCTTTTTTGAATTGACCTCTATAGTGATGGTTGAAAGGGGAGCATTGATTAGAGCAAAGAGGGAATAGTATTACTCCTCCCATAATGGACATCTGATGTAACATTATACAGCCACGACTTTATATGGACAATATATGTAAATCCCAGGAACAGCTTATATCCTCCAAAAGAGCTGTTAAAGTTCAGAACTAATCCACAATATACTCCCTTCAAACATTATGACTCTCTACAAAAATAATCAAGATGCTTATAGATATTTTTCAAGAGCATTGAAACAACCACTCCACCAGTTTCTGAAACTATAACATGCTAATACAAAAGATAGAATACTATCTATTCAGATATACTTGGCCCAGTAGACTATTTTGGTGGGTTCCTCACTGTCTAAAAAAAGTACTTAATTGGAACTGAGCTGGTGAGCATTACAGCTAGAGAGATTCCCTAGCTCATGAATATATCTACTACAGAAAATACTCTGGGTCTGAGTTTTGATGGCCATGGCAAGATAAGTACATTACTGGCATATATACTGGAAAATTGTTTGGAGAGGTCTATGCCTACAAACCCTATAAGAAGTATTTTTTTTTCTGGTTTAATACTTTTTTGCTCACTGTCTTGTATAGTGAACTGAACAAGCTGAGAACTGATCACAGCTCCACCAATTGTTTATACATATTATCTAGTACTGAAGCAATTAAGTATAAAAGGCTCTACTTGCTATAATCAGGATAAGCTCTTTTGGTTGTGCTTTGTAGGACTGCTTGTTGCATATAAATTACATAGTTACATATAGTTACATAGTAATTTAGGTTGAAAAAAGACTTTAGTCCATCATGTTCAACCTTTTTAGATCTCCTCTGATGTACAGTATGCAGATTTATTGTTAATTGATCCAGAGGAAGGCAAACAGAAAAAAACAAAACAATGAAACTTTGCCAAATGTCTCAACAGGGAACACAATATAAAATTCCTTCCTGACCCCAGATACTGGCAATCGGATTCATCCCTGGATCAATACTTCCTCTCTATTTATCCAGGATAGCCTTTAATGCAATTTTTATTTAAAAATATATCTAATCCCTTTTTAAAGTTATCTATCGAATCCGCTGTCACCACCTCCTTTGGTAGAGAATTCCACAGATTAACAACCCTTACTGTGAAGAACCCTTTTCTTTTTTTACGGTGAACTCTTTTTACTTCTAATCTCAAACGATGTCCCCTTGTCAGTTGAAAATCTCTTGGCATAAAAAGTTCCCTTGACAAAGCCTTGTATTGACCCTGGATATATTTATATAAGGTAATCATATCCTCTCTTAGATGCCTTTTTTCTAGAGTAAATAAGTTTAATTTTGTTAGTCTTTCTTCATAACTTAGCCCCTCCATTCCCTTTATTAGCTTTGTTGCCCTTCTCTGTAATTTTTCCAGCTCTAAAATATCCTTTTTATGTAGTGGTGCCCAAAATTGTTCTCCATATTCCAAATGAGGGCGTACTAGGGATTTGTATAGTGGCAGAATTATATTTGCTTCCCTTGCTTATATACCCTTCTTAAAATATTCTAATATTTTATTTGCCTTTGCAGATGCTGCTTGGCATTGAGCACTGTTACCTAGGTGGTTGTCCACAAGTACTCCCAAATCCCTTTCAATATCTGATACCCCTAGATTTGCTCCATTGAGATTATAAATTGCATGGCTATTTTTCCTTCCCATGTGCATAACTTTACATTTATTCATATTAAATCTCATCTGCCACTTAGATGCCCATTCCTCTAATTTATGCAAATCCCTTTGGAGGGAAAGTACATCATTTTCTGATTTAATTACCTTGTACAACTTTGTGTCATCAGCAAAAATGGAGACACAACACTCCAATCCCACTTCCAAGTCATTAATAAATATGTTAAAAAGGAGGGGACCTAATACTGAGTCCTGAGGAACCCCACTAACCACATTAGTCCAATCGGAGTATGTTCCATTTACAACAACCATTTGCTTTTAGCCAGCTCTCATTCAATAAGCAAATCCCTTAGTTTGCTCAATAGTCTCCCATGTGGCACTGTATCAAAAGCCTTTGTAAATTCCAAATAGACTACATCCACTGAGTTGCCTTGATCCAAGTTCCTACTAACCTCTGCATAGAAACTAATTAGGTTTGTTTTACATGACCTATCCTTCATAAATCCATGTTGGATGCTACTTATAATCCTTTTTGAATAGATATATTCCTGTAAATTATCCCTTAGTAACCCTTCTAAAATCTTTCACACTATCGAGGTGAGACACACTGGTCTATAATTCCCCTGATTTACTCTTGCTCCCTTCTTAAATATATGTATCACCTCTGCCTTTCTCCAGTCATCTGGTAGAGACCCTGTGAATCTTGAAAAATTTGATATAATGGTTTTGCTATTACAGGACCCAGTTCCCTCAGTACCCTTTGATGTATTCCATCAGGACCTGGGGCTTTATTAACATTTATTTTTTCCAACCTCTTTTGGATTTATTCCTGTATTAACCAGTTATTTGGTGAAGGCTGTGTAGCCCCATTACGTTGCAGTGACCCAACCACTTGTACCTCCCTTGTGTATACCAAAGAAAAGAACCTATTTAGCTCATCTGCCTTTTCCTGGTCACTAATTATCAGATGGCCTGTGTCACATTGTAATGTTCCTATAGCCTACTTCCTGGCCTTCTTTCCATTAATATATTTAAAACATATTTTAGGGTAAGTCTTACTCTTGGAGCTTGATAATCGGAGCTTACCTGATTAACAATGGTGTGGTAAACTGTGAATAAGTGAATTGTGAACAGCATTTAACAACACTTGATGATGGTATACAACACCATAATTACCGGTGCTGGTATTATGGTAATTAGTGAAATCATTTATGAACATCAGCCACAAAAAAGAACCACTACTTTATACTCCGGAAATATAGAAATATATCATGCTTGTTGGTTTAAGCTGTTGTTATCTTGTTAGATTGTTAAAGAAGAGCATTGTTTGATGCATCCTGATGAAATAAGAGATGCCCCATTAAATTATTTCTTAAGCAAACAGATACAGAAATAAACAGCCTGTGTTCTTTCGCAGAGCAGCGCTAGCCCCCCTCTCTCCCCCACTCATGGCAAGGGTATTCTCCTTAACAGTGCAAAGTAAAACCAAAATTGGTCATTCAGATAATTATGTATTACTAGCACCTTGCCCGTCAAAAATGACGGCAATAAAATGTGAATTTTGGCAATGCTGTTTGCCACACAATGGCAGCCTCTCCCCCTCTACTTTACTGGCCTCGTGATGAGCGCCTTCAGTGCTCATCACGGGCCTCGCAATGAGCGCCTTTGGCTCATGCATGGCTGCCATTGCACACTGCACATGCGCGCCCGATTTGCGCAATCATAGTTGTCAAACTGCGATTTGTCGCAAGCGTGATGACGAATCGCAGTTTGACAACTATTATATGTGATAAGGAGTACAGAAAAAGAGAGAGCGAGAAACAGAGAACCCCCCATTATTTTAGATCAGATAATAAGTGACAGGGAGTTATGGTTTATTAATAAATTGTATTTTGTAAAAACTGAAAAGTCTAATTTTTGTGTAGAGTGTCACTAATAAGAGCCGGCAGACGCGCTGATTAAATAACAGTAATAGATTTTAGTTACTGCATGTGGAGGTTGTGTTATTTTACTGCAAAACATATAAATGTTCATGTGTATTCAGCGTGAGGATAGTATTAGGATATAAAGTTTTGTTGTTGGAAGTCTGAGGATATCCAGATTCTGGAGTTAAAGATGTTGTTGTGTTACATTTTGTTTTTTACAAGTGTGTATGTATTTTATGATTTAGTGATATTTTTGCAAATGGCGTCTGAGATGCTCTTGCCCCTCCACTAGGAATTCAAGATGGTTGTTTGAATTGGCACATTGCCCAAAGAAAAATTATTTTGTGTAGAAAAAAGAAAGTGTTATAATGAGTTACTTATGTAGATCAATAGACAGTGAATATGTAATTATATACCTGCCCACCTACTAAGAATTATTGTGTTATTATTTACTGCTAGTTATAAGAGTAATCCATCCTTCCCACAGTTCTTTTAGTACATAATTATAGAAAACATTGGGTCACTTGTCCTTATAAAGTGTAGTATGTAATTTGAGAAATTGGTTTTATGTTATATTGTTAGAGCTTAATTGAAATATGTTTTCTTTTATTATTTGATCCTTTCTGATACAATGTTTAGGATTAATCATAGGTATATAAATATATATATATATATATATATATATATATATATATATATATATATATATATATATATTATTTGCTAAGTTAATTGTTTTCTTTTTATTTTTTATTATTTTTTATTATTATTTTTTGCTGGTCCTTACAAAGTGATTTAAAAATATTTATGTGCATGTACGTTTTGTGAGCTCACAATTATATAATTCTATGTTATGTAATGCTGGCAAAAAAAAACATTTTCTATATTTTCTAAATGGACAAAGGGGGGCCAGGATTAAAAACTCACATTAGATTTTGTGTTGGTGAAGTGTGGAAGGAGTAAATTGAAGATAGATCTGTACTATTGGACTTTTGGAACATTCTGAAAGAAAAAAGAGTGTTCAAACTAGTCCCACACAAGTTGACACAATTGACACCTCACAGCCTCTAGAACACCAGCTGTAGCAAAGAGAAAAGGGGGTCTGGTATAAGGTGTGCAATACAGAGTTTAGGAGATGTTCATGTGTATTTATTTATATAGATTTTTTCCATATGATCAGTTACTATGGTTGAAGTGAGTAGTAGTAGAAGTAGAAAATGCTCTTGTTCGAGCTGAAAGCAGATGGATCTTCCTACTTAATACCATGACTCCATATGGACTAAATGAGAATATCAATTATACAGTTTTCTTATAATTCATGCAAAAATTGTATCTTTAATCTTCTTTTCATATCAATTTAATTTATTATTTTCATAGTATTTTTTTATATTTCATTTTTCAGTAATAACTACCATTTTTTGTTTTTCCATTCTTATTTTCTTTTTACAATATAACTATTAGGTCTCATCAGCGAATTGCCATCCATAATTGTGTTTAACCATTGGGGTTTATGTGGCCCAAGTATGAAGGAAGATGCTGCCCTTATTGGTGATGTGGATGGGAATTGTCTTTTTCCACATCACCCTTTTCCATTCAATAAGAACAGCATCTGTCATTCATTGATATTATTGCAGTTAGGCTATTGTCCACTAGGTTCCCTGGGTATATAAGGAAGTGAATAGGCTGATCAGTACAGCCCTATGAGGAAGCGATTCTAATCGCGAAATGCGCGTCCGTTTTACTGCGCATGCACGAGATTCGAATAGCGAATGCGCGATTCTTCTAGTGCTCTGAGCGGTGTTAGAGCGTCTGTGATGTCAGACGCCGAGTGAGTGATTCCATGTGAGTATCGGGTCTGATGAGAGGAAGGCTGACAAGTAGGTAAGTCCTGCGTTTGTGGCTGTGGTATAGAAGCAGCCTCCTTTGTGATTATCCATCTGCCAGAGGAGTAATAATATGTTTTTTTCCTTATTATTTAGGTATCTGTAGAGAGTTACATGTACATCTATGCCATCATAGTGGCTAGTCAGTATTAGACTTCTCTGTATTACCAATCCACGCATACTGTTAAGCCTGTGTTACACTATAGCACCTGTCCACTTGGTGAGCATATAATAGGATGCCACTTAGTGAGCATTTACCATATATATTAATATAACATATTGCCCTTTGAGCCAACCATAGCCCTTTATTCTGCCAGGACTATTCTCATCAATTATTTATGTATCACCATTCCATACAGACAGGGTTTCTCTTTTTCCTGAACCTTAGTCTGTGTGTAGATATTTTTGTTTAGACTTAGCGCCCCTTCTTCTCAGGATATCCATAGCGTATCTTTGAAGGAACTCCATTAATGGGGACTACTATAATCAATTATTTGAGCCAATTTAAAAATTGGTGGGGGATATTCGGGAAATTTGTTCCCTATATCAGCCTGATACTCGCATGAGTAATCATTTAACCGTCTCTGGCACCTTATATCTTTTTATTACATTTCTAGTACTTTTGCTTTTCTTTTCCTTCCTTTCCCCCTTTTTTTTGGTGGGGTTACCGATATGTTATTTTAGAATAAAGCATCATCGTTTTTATCCTATTTGGTCTAATTGACACCTTTTGGAAGCCTGCCATGATTTGAATGGTTTGGCCATTTGGTTTTGCTATCTGCATATTCCATAGGCCATTCTATGAGTGGACTCCAAATTCTGATTGGACTATGTCCCTTAATGCATTAGAGTAAGGTCCTTTGTGTCCTATTCATCCTCTCCACTGCCACATGTTAATAATATTGATATATTTGTATCTGATCCGAGTCATAGTTGCCCTCTTTCTTTCTCTGTTTTTAAATTTTGTATTATTACAGCAACTAACGGATCTTCTCTACCCATGACTTAGAGTATATGTTCTTCCCTGTCACTCCTTCTTTTTCTCCTGATATTTACATATTGGCTATTTATGATAGCCGTTCTAGGGTAGCACCTATATGAGATTTGACCAGAAGATTCTGGTGTTATCAAGGCCTTATATCTCCTACCAAAATGACTGAATTTGACCTACATAAAGATTTTGTAGCTAGGCAAAGAAGAATGGTTGAGGAAGTAGATAAGGCCTTCTCCAACCTAGATGTCACCCCCACTAGGGACGTTACAGATTGGCAAGGAGGTCTAAGACAATTATCATATTTAATTTATAAACATCTAAGGTCATTCTGGAACAAGAGCACATTTGATAAGTATCTGGCCAAACACATCATTCCAAGGGGCCTAAGAGTACGGGTATTCCCATCTTATGCATTCCATATTGATAGATATAAAGAAAGATGTGAGCAAGCACTTATATCCTGCTCTGAGACCCTAATTGCAATTCTATCTGATTACGAAAATGACATCATTAAAGATTTAGACAAACAAATTAATGACCTAAGTAAAGAGTTAAAGAAATTTGAGTCAATGGCTGATTTCCAGAATGCATATTTTACTATAAAACAAGATTTGGAAAAGAAGGAGAAGGAAACGTTAATAATAAATGACATAAAATGAATAGGGACACAAAGGACTTTGAAAATGGTTGTATATACAATTGGGACCATAAAGAATATAGGCACAGAAGACCATCTAATAGATCAAGACCCCCACCTACGATAGTTCAATCATCATCTGATTACGATTCATCTGCTATAGAAGATAATGAAGGCACGTTTGATGACAATGCCCAAAGAGGAGGTATCCTGAGACCTTTTTTAGAATTCGGCCCCAGAAGTGGTTATGTCACAAGACGATCATGAGACAGAAGCAACAGATTGGATCTGGAACGCGAAAGACAAGATCTTCAGTCTCAGAGTACCGAAATGAATTTGAGAGATCGGGAGGTATGGGGCTACAGACAGATGAGCTCCGTACAGAGAGACAGACCTTGGATGGTGACGAAGAAAAGATGGTAAACGACACCTTACAGATCACCAATTTGACAGATAGAATTTTAAGTCCCTTACAAATCCAAACCTTACAGAAAGGCTTATCATTCTCACCGACAAATACTCTTGACATCTTTGAAGTGGTTAAGGATGTAAACTTATTTGGTAGAAAATTACTTTTAAAGAAATTCTTTGAGAAGGAAGAAACTAACCCTGCTGTGATAGAACAACAAGCTCTTGAGGATTTCTGTGATCTCTACTGTGAAAATAAGTTGGATAAACCCATAGATCCAATAATTAACAAACTTCATGTCAAATCTAAGTTTGTTCCACCTCTAACCATCTGCCCACAAGTTGACATCTATACCAAATTGGTAGTTCAGGATTTAAAGAAACTATCCTGCACCTATGGATCAAATCTGACATTAGAAGAACATAAATGTCTTAAAGAAATCCGGTCATGGCCAGATGTAGTCCTAAAACCTTCGGATAAAGGTGGAAATATCGTACTTTGGCGCATAGAAGACTACACCACTGAAGCCATGAAACAGCTATCCGACAGGAGATGCTATAGGAAACTCTTGGGTGATCCTACTCTCGAATTTACTGACAAATACACAAAATTTGTCATGGAAGCATATAATAATGGAGTAATTTCCAAGAAGGAATTTAAATTCCTGGAAGTCAGTAAACCACGGATCGCCACACTGTATCTGCTACCAAAGGTACATAAAGATGAATTGAAACCTCCAGGTAGACCCATCATATCTGGCAATGGCAATTTATGTGAACAAGCAAGCAGATTTATTGATTTCAATCTACGATCATATGTAATCGATTTACCCTCATACCTTCAAAACACCATTGATCTCCTCAATAAACTGGATGGAATCATCTTATCGGATACCACCTATATGATTACTTGTGATGTGGAGTCATTATACACTTCCATCAAACATCAGATGGGAGAGAATGCAGTCAGTTACTTTCTGAAGATGTACCAAGTTCAACAGCAGGAAAGAAACCAATTTTTCATTGATCTACTGCATTTTGTTTTAACCCACAACTATTTCGTTTTTGATGACAGATTTTTCCTTCAAGTCAGAGGTACAGCCATGGGGACCTCATGTGCCCCCACATATGCGAACCTATATCTGGGCTGGTGGGAGCGGGAAATAGCCCTGGCCGATAATTTATCCAGGTATACACAACACGTCCTCATCGGGCTACGTTATATAGATAACTTGTTTCTGTTGTGGGATGGATCAGAGGATCTCTTCATGGAGTATATATCAATTTTAAACTTAAATGATCTCAATCTAAGACTCACCTACACTATAAATCATGAAAAAGTGGAATTTTTGGATGTACTTATATACAAAGGTGAAGATGGTGCTATCTGCACCGACCTTTTTAGGAAAAAAACAGCAACTAACAGCATACTACACTTCACAAGCGCACATCTTCCAAGCACTAAACGTGCTATTCCCTTTGGTGAGTTTTTGAGATTGAGAAGAAACTGCTCGGATATTAATGTCTTTTAAACAAGAGCAAGTGAATTGAGGAAAAGACTTAAAGCCAGAGGATATTGCAATAAAGCTACTAAACGAGCATTCCACAAGGCTTTATACCTCAAACGAGAAGATCTTCTGACCCCAAAAAGGAAACAAGCACTGAATGACGAACAAATTAGATTTGTCAGCACCTCTAATGGCCAATGGAAAGAAGTACTCCATATACTCAATAAACATAGGGATGTACTTCAGACCGATGTTGACCTGAAAAAATGGCTCCCAGATAAGATACATGCCAGCTGGCGACGGGCTCCATTCCTAAGTGACACGCTGGTAAGAAGCCACTTTGTCAGGAAAACAGTCAAATTATCTACAACACAAACTTTGGGAAGCCATAAATGTGGACATTGCAAATATTGTCCGCATATCAAAAATACAACTCTGTTTTTGGATCACATGGGTAATAATCACAAAGTGAGGAACTTCTTTAGCTGTAGTTCAAAGTCAGTTATCTACGAGCTTGAATGTACATGCCCAAATAAGAAATATGTTGGGATGACGAGTCGTGAGGTGAGAAAAAGGATAAGTGAACATGTTAGAAACATCAGGAACAGTAAGAGGGACTTGGAAAATGGACGCAAATTAACATCTGTTGCAAGACATTTCCACAAATTCCATAATTCCAATTCTAATGAATTAAAATGTTGGATGATACAGTATGTAACACTGGGCATCCGTGGAGGAAATCAAGAAAATGCTCTTGTTCGAGCTGAAAGCAGATGGATCTTCCTACTTAATACCATGACTCCATATGGACTAAATGAGAATATCAATTATACAGTTTTCTTATAATTCATGCAAAAATTGTATCTTTAATCTTCTTTTCATATCAATTTAATTTATTATTTTCATAGTATTTATTTATATTTCATTTTTCAGTAATAACTACCATTTTTTGTTTTTCCATTCTTATTTTCTTTTTACATTATAACTATTAGGTCTCATCAGCGAATTGCCATCCATAATTGTGTTTAACCATTGGGGTTTATGTGGCCCAAGTATGAAGGAAGATGATGCCCTTATTGGTGATGTGGATGGGAATTGTCTTTTACCACATCACCCTTTTCCATTCAATAAGAACAGCTTCTGTCATTCATTGATATTATTGCAGTTAGGCTATTGTCCACTAGGGGTCACTGCAGTTCCCTGGGTATATAAGGAAGTGAATAGGCTGATACAGTACAGCCCTATGAGGAAGCGATTCTAATTGCGAAACGGGCGTCGGTTTTAGTGCGCATGCGAGATTCTTCTAGTACTCTGAGCGGTGTTAGAGCGTCTGTGATGTCAGACGCCGAGTGAGTGATTCCATGTGAGTATCGGGTCTGATGAGAGGAAGGCTGACAAGTAGGTAAGTCCTGCGTTTGTAAGTGTGGTATAGTAGCAGCCTCCTTTGTGATTATCCATCTGCCAGAGGAGTAATAATATGTTTTTTTCCTTATTATTTAGGTATCTGTAGAGAGTTACATGTACATCTATGCCATCATAGTGGCTAGTCAGTATTAGACTTCTCTGTATTACCAATCCACGCATACTGTTAAGCCTCTGTTACACTATAGCACCTGTCCACTTGGTGAGCATATAATAGGATGCCACTTAGTGAGCATTTACCATATATATTAATATAACATATTGCCCTTTGAGCCAACCATAGCCCTTTACTCTGTCAGGACTATTCTCATCAATTATTTATGTATCACCATTCCATACAGACAGGGTTTCTCTTTTTCCTGAACCTTAGTCTGTGTGTAGATATTTTTGTTTAGACTTAGCGCCCCTTCTTCTCAGGATATCCATAGCGTATCTTTGAAGGAACTCCATTAATGGGGACTACTATAATCAATTATTTGAGCCAATTTATAAATTGGTGGGGGATATTCGGGAAATGTGTTCCCTATATCAGCCTGATACTCGCATGAGTAGTCATTTAACCGTCTCTAGCACCTTATATCTTTTTATTACTTTTCTAGTACTTTTGCTTTTCTTTTCTTTCCTTTCCCCCTTTTTTTTTTCGGGTTACCGATATGTTATTTTAGAATAAAGCATCATAGTTTTTATCCTATTTGGTCTAATTGCCACCTTTTGGAAGCCTGCCATGATTTGAATGGTTTGGCCATTTGGTTTTGCTATCTGCATATTCCATAGGCCGTTCTATGAGTGGACTCCAAATCCCAATTGGTCTATGTCCCTTAATGCATTAGAGTAAGGTCCTTTGTGTCCTATTCATCCTCTCCACCACCACATGTTAATAATATTGATATATTTGTATCTGATCCGAGTCATAGTTGCCCTCTTTCTTTCTCTTTTTTTAAATTTTGTATTATTACAGCAACTAACGGATCTTCTCTACCCATGACTTAGAGTATATGTGCTTCCCTATCACCCCTTCTTTTTCTCCTGAATTAGATATTGTACATGTAAAGGTGTTAATTACTGAGACTAGGATTAGGAGATATTAAAGATATATTGTACCTGACGAGGTATTATTTTAATAAGCGCTGTAGATTTTAATTTAAATAGATATAGCTTAACAGAGGTGAGCCTTCCTAGATAAAGGCGAGAGAAAAAGGTGAGCCTCCCTAGATAGGCGATAAATATAATAAGACAACAATTGTCCCTTTTTTCAGTTGCAAAATAAGTGGTGGCATTCATAATTTTTGGAATGCCACCACATATTTTGCAACTGAAAAAAGGTGCAATTGTCATGCTACTGAGAAATATGAGTACTTTGTAATGGGACCAGATTAATTGTGCAGGATTTATGAGAAAATTTCATACATGCAGAAATTATGAATGCCACCACATATTTTGCAACTGAAAAATAGGGGCAATTGTCATACATGCAGAAATTATATTTGGCAACTGAAAAAATAATTGATAAATTCCATACTAAAGTTAGTTTCACTGTCTTTATCATCAGCCAGAACCAAATCTGCACTGAAATAATATTTTTTGAATGCATTAATTAATTTAAAAATGTTGTTATTTAGATTCAAGGCATCAATATTTTTTGATGTTAATATCATTGTTGCCTCATCTAAATTTACTTTGGTTACATTTTTTGGCTTGTAATGAATTAATTTGAATATGTTTCTAGAGTAGGAATAGGAACTGAGATGTAAGCTATAATATATTTAATTTATTAAGACACCAAAAAAAAAAAAAAAAATAGCAAAAAAATAAAACATTTCAAACATTCCCAATCAAGATGTCATTCATGTATAGTGACATGTGAAATGCACATTTATGTGTATAGGCCCTACAACAAGCTAATGTTAACTTAAAGTAATCAAAGAAGTATATTCAACTGACATTAATTCACAGCAACTCATAGCAAAAAAAAAGATGACACTAATACATAATTAACCTGCAGCTCAATCTTTCCCGTTTTTTCACTATTCAAACAGACTGCATCAACAGCATCACTCAAGAATTTGCACAGTGGAAAAGACGGAACATACAATTAACCATTTAACTTTCTTTTTAAAACAGACACTACAAGAAGACTGGCGGATTAACATTGGCTGGAGGGGACCCTCTGTCATTCGGACAAGAAAAATACTTCAATCAAGGTATAGTATAATAAGTACAAAAATAAACACAAATCCCATGTTTCCTGCCCGCCAATATGAGAAGTCAAACTACAAAATACAAGCCTCAATACAAATTCAACCAACACAAAAACACCACAGTTCAAGAAACTTGCCAAAGACATATACAATTTCCAAATAAAGACACTTGCACAGAAAAAACAATTCATAACACAAAGTGGCGGACACACAACAGGATAGCATACCAAGCATTAGCAACATTCACAAAACAAAAGTATTCCTCCTGTTTACTATACAACAACCTCTAACCATCACCCACAAGCCAAATGCAGCATCCCAAAAGTGGTGAACACAAAACAGGATAGTACAAAAAAGCGCCACAACATATAGAAAAGGCAAATAACATTCCTGTTTACTGGCCAACAACCTGTAATCCTCACAAACAAGCCAAATTAATTATGCAAAATGTGGTGGACACAAAACAGGATTGTACAAAAAATCCCAAAAAACACATAGAAAACTAACTTAACATTCCTCTTTACTGTTGAACAACCTATAACTCTCACAGCCACAACATATAAGCCTTTAAGTTAAATAGAATAATACTATTACAACAATCCCCTGCAGTACAAATTAGCAGTATATTACTACCATTTTTTGACCTCTACTATGGCTCGAAGCCAACCTTACAAACCTACAAACCTACAACATAAAAAACAAAGAACAACCAAAAAAAAATGTTTTTAATTTAACACTATAAACCTACTACATCTACAACAAGCTATAATGAAATTACCTTGGGTGTGCTATGCATCTAACCCAAAAATTACAAACTACAAGAGATAAAGTAAGAGCCAAAAAATAAAACAGACTCATTTAACAATAGAAAGAAAGTTTATCTACAATGAACTACAATCACATACAAAGTTAATTTACAATCACAACAGTGTTGCAACAAAAAGATTTCATAAACCAAATTAACATCTGAAAGTGAACTAATGATACATTATTTTCATTTACAGATTAAGATGGCTGATAACGAGACCAAACAGGAAAAGATAAGACGTCTAGCTAGAGAACGACAACAAAGATGGGCAAACCAGTAGACGCCGGAGCAGAAGGAAATTCAACGACAAAAAGAACGGAAAAGACTTGCAAGCAGAAGACTATCAGCTGAAAAAATAAAAGATACACCCAAAAAAGCCACTAAAGAACAAAAGCATTTAGAACCTGTTCCTCAAACATCACAGGACATTTTAAATGTTGAATTAGAAACTGAAACTGATATATGACCTTTAAATTGTCCTTTACTCAAGTCTTTTGCAGTAGAGGTTCATAATTGTGGTTACATGAATATTCTATGTCAGTTTTGTGAGGCTTATCATTTTAATCAGGAAAGACCCAGAGATGGACAATTCATTAGTTGCTGTCAAAAAGGCAAGGTCAAACTTCCAGAGAGAAAACAATTCCCAATATATTTACAAAACATTATGACTGAACCTACTTTTCCAAACTACAAAAATTTCAAGACAAACATAAGATCCTACAATATTGCCATATCCTTCGCATATATGGGGGCAACACTAGATGCTAGTGTACCAGGACATGGTCCTTACTGCTTTAAAGTCCAAGGCCAAATTTACCATCATACTTCCCATTTACATCCAGAGGAAGGAGAGCAAAGAAATTTTGCTTAACTCTATGTCCTAGATACAATGGAAGCTGTTGACCAACGTATGCAGCTGCAGGAAAATAAAAAATTCTTACCCAGTGTTTTTATAGAGCTAGATAAAATTATGGCAAATAACCCCTTCACTCAAGCTTATAAAAAATTGGCAGAAGTAGAAAAGGAACAACAACTTCATGCAGAAAGACATCAATTACCAATCCCAAAGGTCAATATGGTGCTTAAAAGAGATAGACATACTGATAACCGCAGTTATAACTTGCCAAAATCAAATGAGGTTGCAATGATGTTTCAAAATGATGAAGGAGAACCACCATTTCAAAGAGACATTAGAATATATCCCAAAATGAGGAGCAACCATTCATTAATATCGGTATCTTAAGTACTAATTTAGATCCAATGACAAATCCCATTTTTTGTTCCAAAACGGAGAAGCAGGTTGGCAACCAAAATTAACCCTTCCCAGTTACCCAAATGCTAAAGCCCGAATGCGAAATAATATTTCCATGCTTGAATTTAAAGTAGCTCAATTTGCCATTCAAAATACATTTAATTCAATTTTATGTGGTGGAAAACTAACACAACAATGGATTCTTGATTCCTATTTGCAAGTTGAGGCCAATAATTTAAACTTCATAAAATATCAACAAGATAAACTATGTGTAGAACAATATTGTGGATTAATGGATTATGTCGCTGAGGTTGCTACAAGCAGAGACATGACAGCTGGCAAAACCATCATTTTACCATCTTCTTTCCAGGGATCTCCTCGCAATATGAGAGAAAGATACAATGATGCCATGGCTATTGTCACCAATTTTGAAAACCAGATTTATTTATTACATTTACATAAAATCCCTAATGGCCAGAAATTACACAAAATGTACTTCTTGCCCAAAGTGCTTCCGATAAACCAGATTTAGTAGCCAGAGTTTTCAAAATTAAATTAAATTAATTAATACGTGACATCACTATAAGCCACTTATTTGTCAAATGTCTTGCTTATGTATATACAATTGAATTTCAAAAAAGAGGCCTTCCACATGCACATCTTCTGATAGTCCTTCAAGAAAAAGATAAATTAGATTGTGGTGACAAAGTGGATTCAGTCATTGTTGCTGAACTACCAAATCCAGAACTATATGGTAGACTATATGAGATTGTAACTCATCGGATGATTCATAGACCTGTGGCGAGCTTAATCCACAATCACCATGTATGGAAAATAATAAATGTACAAAATAATTTCCTAAAGATTATAGAGACAAAACTTATGTCAATTGCGATGGCTATCCATTATATAGAAGAAGAGAAGGAGATAGTGCCATTATTCGTGGAAAAAAGGTTGACAATAGATATGTGGTACCATACAATCCACATTTACTTATGAAGTATAATACACACATTAATGTAGAAGCCTGCACTTCCATCAAATCCATTAAATATATCTACAAATATATTTACAAAGGCTGTGATGCAGCTACTGTAGTCGTCAAAAGTGCAGACAATACCGAAAGCACTGAGTTAGTAAATGATGAACTTGCATCTCATGTAGATGCTTACTATGTCAGTGCACCAGAAGCTATGTGGCGGCTTTTAAAATTTGAAATGCACGATAGATCATATGCAGCATATAGAATAGCAGTACATTTGCCACAAAGACATTTAGTGTATTTCCATGCTGGAAATGAAAGTAATGCATTGGCCCAAAGTGAGCATCGTCACACTACACTAACTGCATGGTTTCAATTAAATGCTATCGATTCAGAAGCAACACAATTCTCAAATATTGAAATTCCATATCACTATGTTTTTGTGAATCGATTATGGAGACCAAGAAAAAGCAGAGGAAATAAAATAATACCAAGAATTTACACGGTCAGTCCAAGAGACCTTGAACGTTTCTGGTTACGACTACTACTTTTAAATCTTCCTGGTGCACAAAGTTTTGAACACTTAAGAACTGTTAATGACATAGTATATGAATCCTTTCATTTAGCTGCCAGAAATAGAAACTTACTAGCTGATGATACAGAATGGGAAAGATGTCTAGAAGAAGCAGCACAAGCAGCACTATGTCAAATGCCACGGAGGATGAGGGAACAATTTGCATTCATTTGTATCTTCTCAAATGCTCCAAATGCATTAGCTTTGTGGGACACATTTAAAAGTAATATGGCTGAAGGCTTTATGCAACAATACAATGAACCCATTGCACACTTAAAAGCATTAATGGAAATCCAAGAAGTATTTTTTATTCATGGATTAAGTTGTGCAAGATTTAATCTGCCTGATCCAGATCTTATAGATGACATAAACTTTGAAAACTATGACATTCAAATACAAGTACAAAGGACCGAAGAAAGACTTGCAACTTTAAATACATTACAATTGCAAGCATTTAATCCCATAAAAAATGCACTAGATGATGACATGGTCAAAGAGCATTATTTATATCTTGATGGACCTGGCGGATCAGGAAAAACATATCTACATATTTTATTAATGAGTTTTGTACGAGCACAAGGTCTAATAGCTCTCGCATTTGCCACCACCGGAATTGCTGCACTTTTGTTAGAAGGTGGAAGAACTGTACATAGTGGGTTTAAACTGCCAGTGCCTATTTTAGAAACATCAGTGTCAGATATTTGCATGACATCATTACAAGCAAAAAAACTCAAAAAAAGTAAATTAATTATAATAGATGAGGCTACAATGATATCATGCTATGCCCTCCAATGTATTAACCATTTGCTTTGTGAAGTCATGGATAATACTTTTCCATTTGGTGGAAAGAATGTTGTTAGGTGGCGATTTTAGACAAACATTACCTGTCGTTGTACATGGAAATCGAACTGACATTGTCGAAACCTGTATAAAGTCAAGTACACTATGGAAACATTTTACCCATCTTCAACTACAATAAAATATGAGATCAGAAGGCCAAAATGATTTCAATGATTGGCTTATTAAAATTGGAGAAAGCAGAACAGAAAAAATGCAACATTTACCTGACGACACTGTGCACATCCCACCTCATATGATTTGTCACCAAGATCTTATGTCGGCTATATTAGAAAGTACAATAAATAACCAGGACTATTCTGAACTTGCCAACCAAGTCAAACTAACATGTAAAACTAAGGATGCATTAATCCTCAATTATGAAATATAAAAAAAAAATAATGCACCCTAAAGAAATTATCACAGTGCTGATTCTGTACTTGCTGATGACAAAGAAAGTCAGGCAAACTTTTCAACTGGATTCATAAACTCATTAACTCCTTCTGGAATGCCACCACATATTTTGCAGCTAAAGAAAGGTGCAATTATCATGTTACTGTGAAACATGAACCCCAAAAAAGGCCTATGCAATGGGATAAGATTAATTGTTCAACAATTAAAGGACCATTTCATACATGGTGAAATTTTAACTGGTACCCATAAAGGAGAGAGAATTTTCATACCAAGGATAGATTTAGCACCAAGTGAAAGTAGTCTCCCTTTTATACTTCAAAGAAGACAATTTCCCATCATTATGGCATTTGCCATGACCATTAATAAATCACAAGGACAAACTTTCAAATCTGTTGGTATTTTTTTAGAACAACCAGTATTTGCACATGGCCAATTGTACCTTGCCTTATCATGGTGCAAAAATCCACAGGCTATTAAAGTTTACATTGAAATCAATGAAAGTCAAGGTGATTTATTAGAGGATGGATGCATTTTTACTAAAAACATTGTCTACTATGAAGTACTGTAACTTTCCATCAAACAAACAAAAGCCATGCAAAACCAATTTCAAACCAAATGCAAAAAGCTAAAAAATAACAATAAAACCACAATTTTTTTTTAAAAACCACACACAACTGTCCATTTTCTTCAAAAGCTTATTATTATGCCACAGAAATTAGGTTTATACCAGCAATATTTTCATATTAAACTTCATGACATTGTAAAACACATAGAGAACAGTGGATACACATCGCGGACCAACTTTAAGGTCTCGCGTTCTCTTTTTAGAGAACCACTTTTCCACAGAGGAAACTCTATGTGCCATTTAAAACAATTACTACACGAACAAACAAAGGTCAACCATTCAAAACTAACAATAAATAAATAATTCAGTCATAATTCATGGAAGTACTGTTTATGCATGATTAGCCCCACAAAACACTTGCCTTGATTTATTTTAACAAATTCTGTTCAAATGTTAATTAACTATGTTACTGTTTCTATTCAATGTATATTTAAGTTAACAGTTCTTGACCTACAAGTTGCATGTTAAAAAAACATTATATCAAGTTTACAATACTGATTAATCTAAAGTTCAACGGTTCTTACAATCAAATGTTAATACTTTTACTACAAAACTATTTAACAGTTACTCAAGAAGAAAAGAAAATGTTAAATCCTTTCAAGTTCCTTACTTAAGCAGATAAGAAAGTTCAAGTTTACAAAAATATACTTTCAAGCCTTACTTAGACATATTACAAAGTTCATGTTAAGAGCACAAGCACGTTTTCAGGCACAATGTAAATTGTATTTCATGTTCAACATTAATCCAGGGAGTAATCTGATCGGCAGTTAATGTGGTCAGGAAGGAATTCATTTTTTCAACGATTTGATACAATTGGCTACGTTTTAAAGAGGGTTTTTACTGTTTGCCTTCCTCTGGATTCAATGTATATTTAAGTTAACAGTTCTTGAGCTAGAAGTTGCATGTTAAAAAACCATTACCTCAAGTTTACAATACTCATTAATCTAAAGTTCAACTGTTCTTACATTCAAATGTTACCACTTTTACTACAAAACTCTTTAACAGTTACTCAAGAAGAAAAGAAAATGTAAAAAAAATAAACATGTTTAATATAAGAATTGTACTTATTTCGACATAACTAAAACCTTAAAAGTGTCAAATACGTATATTACTAACTAAACAAATTTAAAAACATACACATCTCATTGCCGTCATTTTTTGACAGGGAAGTCGCTAGTACTATATAATTTTAGGTACACATTAAGGGCCTCATTCTAATGATGGCGGTAGGAGCTACTCTCCTATTCTAATCCCTTGCGGCCGGAGCCCTGCTTTCCCTTGTTGCCACCCCTGCCGCAGCTTACTGCAAAGAAAGCCTTTGATCCCACGTGGCCGCAAAAGATTCGGCCACATGGAACCACCCGACCATATTCAAATGCTCCGGCCACCCCTCCACCAATGCTGCAAAATGGCCAAAAATGGCCGCAGCTTACTTCCACCCTGGATCCGTTGCAAGGGCTGTTAAGCCCTTGCGGCTGATCCAATTAACTCCCCGCTGGCTACAGGGGTCCCGATCGTGACCCGATCGGGACCCCTGCAGTGTCCCTACAATGTCCCTACATCACCCCTATAATGCAGGGGTTCGAACGGGAACCCACTGCATGGTGCACACATTAACCCTATAATGCAGGGGTCTGATTGAGAGAACCCCATTGGGACCCCTGCAATATGCACACATTACCCTTGCTGCAGAGGTTATGATCATGACCCCTGCAGGCTCCCCACATTAACCCCTTGCCTTGCTGCTGGGGTCCCGATCATGACCGGTCGGGACCCCCCGCAGCATCTCCGACATTTACATTTTCCAACACAGGCTTGAATTCAAATTTCAAGCCTGAGGAATTGCGCAATTTGAATTTCCCACCACGGGTCCTAAAAGGGACTGCGGCACACTAATGGTTACCCCCAAGCTATGGGGGTACTATAAGTACACGCCCGGCACCTAAAATTAACCCCATCACTCATGGGGGTCAATATAGATCCCCATGACACTAAAAATGTACCCCCTCAGTCCAATTGGGGTCTATAGAGACCCCTTTAGGACACTATTAACCCCTAGGTTAACCCTACAACTGCCATGGGTGTCCTCCAGGATCCTCATGACAAAGTCTAAGCACTACACTACACTACGTCTGGAGTCCCCTATAACCCTTAGAGAGACTAAACCCTAAAGATAATTTGCATATACAAAACAAGAAAGTCAGAAGTGCTAATCAGAGATTAATAGGTTAGTTTATAGCCATGATAAGTCACTCTGAGAGCAACAGCGTTTAGCTAATTTGTGACCTTCACAGGGAGAAACATCCTGTAGTATATCAGTCTGGTCCCACTCAAAAAAATGACCCAGCCCCGAAATACCAGGCAATTCTACCCTGAACAGGAGAAACAGCAAACCCCAGACGTGTTTTGGCCTTTATGGGCCTCGTCAGTGAGGTACAGCTGAACTCCCTAAGGCGCAGTGAGCAAGGAGTCCACGTCTGGAGTCCCCTATTACCCTTAGGGAAACTAAACCCTAAAGATAATTTGTATATACAAAACAACAAAGTCAGAGGTGCTCAACAGACAATGAACCAACCTTAATAGGTTAGTTCTATAGCCATGATAAGCCACTCTGAGAGCAACCTCTTTTAGCTCACTTGTGCCCTTCAACGGCTCGTATGCTCACAACTATATATGTGATTAACCCCTAACTACTATACATTTCCCCATCTACATTACATATCCCTCTGAAAACAAAATATTACCCCCTATCTATTAAACATTTACCCTATCTACATAACATTACCCCATCTATAAAACATTAACCCTAGCTACATAACATTACCCTATCTTTAACACATAACCCCCTATCTATAACGCATAACCCCCTATCTATTAAACATTACCCCTATCTATTAAACATTACCCCTATCTTCATAACATAACCTGCTATCTATAAAACATTTCCCCCTATCTATAATACGTTAGGGGTTAAACATTTAGAGATTGGGACTCCCTGATTTATGGGGGGGTTAATAGGTGGCAGGGGGTCCTGATAGGGACCCCTTGCAGCATGGGGTGTTCCTTGCAGGGGTTAACTTTAATATCCATGGGGTGTGTATAGACCCCATGGTTATGTAGAAATAGGGGTAGGGGATGCACAGGGATTCCTTCCAGTGGAGATTTAAGTGGAAGGGATTCCCAGGGCATGTCGTATCCAGAAATCAAAGAACTGCAAGTGGGCTGACTCTCTGCTATAATTAATAAACAATATTAATCAGCAATAGCATTCTTCATTTAGTTATTTAAAAAAATTGTAATACAAATATTAGTATTGATGCACTGTACCTCTTATGAATTTGATATATCTCTAACTAGCAGGTATTTATGCTTGATACATGTAGTACACTAGTACAGCAAATAATACTATTGAATTAGAACCCTAATATTTACCCCATACAAGCCATGAGGGTCCTCCGGGACCTTCATGACACTAAGTACAAACACTACACTATTCCCCCCCAATAAACCACTAAATCTAAACTAACCCCCCTCTACCCCAACCTATTAACACCTACGCTACCTACCCCCTATTAAACCCCCCACCCCACTAATTACACAAAATAAAAAAAGCTAAGTTACAACAAATAAAAAAAGAACATTGCAAACCCCCCACCACAAAAAAAATAATATATACTATACTATCTATTATAGCTAGGCCTCTATGTGAGCCTACCTTGTTTCTTAATTTCCATATAGATATGATTTTTTATGTTGGTTTGGCCATTCTTATTATTTAGAAGCACAACATTCAAATAGCCTTAGATCTATATACCTTGATTCAGTACTGCGATTTCAATTTACTATACTGTATATGCACCAAAGAATTAGGTTTGTCAGTTATGGTATGGCTCTGCCTTAAACTTATTTATTTTAATTGCACTATATGCTGCGCTTTTTAAAGTTTTATATCTTTGACATTAAAGCAATTCCCTTTAAAATTGTAAATATTCAATTTCGGTGTTAAGCACAATTTCTCTCCCTCTTCCTTTTTTGCCCCAAATGACCTTAGGCTGCAGGCAGTTGAGGAACGCGGGACTTAGACAAAAAAATGTGAGGCGTGGAACTTAGACAAAACAAATACGAGATTGGAAAAATACGAAGTTAACGACTGAACCGCAAAAATGGAAAAACACAAAAAATACAACTAAAAATACTAACAAAAACATCACACACAGCACGGGGGGGGCAGACAGGATGTCTGGGAGTGAGGTTGCATGCAAATTTAGGGTGAATTTGGTGAGTTTCGGCACTCAAAAATCCACTAGACGAGAAAAAAAAAAATGTAGGCGAAAAAAATCAAAACGAGGCTACACAACCCCGAACTGCGCAAAACAATGCCAACAACGTACGAGGTACAAAATACTCTATTAGAAAGGACGAAAAATGCTTGCGAGCCACGTAACACATTGATAATCGCCGCCATTTTACAACAGTAACTTGCAACTAATAACATTACGAATCTGAAATGGCGCTTTACCCCACTAAACAAACGGTTTGGCCTTGCGCACGCAGCCTGTTTACGCTGCACAATTGGCACATTGCTGACACATACCTCAGGTCAGCAACAGTGCAAATGTACATTGTATGCTGCAGGAAAATCATAACAGATTATTAGCTCTTCAGGATATTGATTGCTGGATATATTAATTAGAAATAGGTCAAGTATAATCATTTATTAAGTAATTAATTAATAAATTAATAATAAAAAAATTATAAAAAAACAAAACACGCACTTCCTAATAAATTTTTTCATTTAGAATTATTAACGTACATTCATTTAATAAGTATTAATTAGTAATGGAAAATAAAAATGTATACTTTACACACACTGCACTTATATATATATACTAGTGACTTGCCCGTTAAAAAATGACGGCAATGAGATGTGTATGTTTGTAAATTTGTATAGTTAGTAATATACGTATTTGACACTTGTAAGGTTTTAGTTATGTCGAAATAAGTCCAATTGTTTTATTAAACATGTTTATTTTTGGAACATTTTCTTCTTGAGTAACTGTTAAAGAGTTTTGTAGTAAAAGTGGTAACATTTGAATGTAAGAACAGTTGAACTTTAGATTAATCAGTATTGTAAACTTGAGGTAATGGTTTTTTAACATGCAACTTCTAGCTCAAGTGTTAACTTAAATATACATTGAATCCAGAGAAAGGCAAACAGTAAAAACCCTCTTTGAAACGTAGGCAATTGTATCAAAGCGGGAAAAAAATTCATTCCTTCCTGAGCCCATTAACTGGCGATTGGATTACTCCCTTGATTAATGTTTAATATGAAATCCAACATTTACATTGTGCCTGAAAACGTGCTTGTGCTCTTAACATGAACTTTGTAATATGTCTAAGTAAGGAACTTGAAAGTATTTTTTGGTAAACTTGAACTTTCCTATATATCTAAGTAAGGAACTTTAAAGGATTGTTTTATAAAATTGTAACGTTATAAACAGTAACATAGTTAATTAACATTTGAACAGAATTTTTTTAAATAATGCAAGGCAAGTGTTTTGTGGGGCTAATCATGAATAAACAGTATTTCCATGAATTATGACTGAAATGTTTATTTATTGGTAGTTTTCAATGGTTGACCTTTGTTTGTTGGTGTAGTAATTGTTTTAAATGGCACATAGAGTTTTCTCTGTGTAAAAGTGGTTCCCTAACAAGAGAATGCGAGACCTTAAAGTTGCTCTGCGATGTGTAACCACTGTTCTCTATGTGTTTTACAATTGTATGTAGTTTAATATTGAAATTTTGTTGGTGTAAACTTAATTTCTGTGGCGTAATAATGATCTTTTGAAAGAAACGGAGGGTTGTCTGTAATTTTCCAGATTTTTTTGTGGTATACGTATACGTATAAGTATATTGTGGTTTGATTGATTTTTGAGTTTGTTTTTAAATTGATTTGGCATGGCTTTTGTTTGTTTGATGGAAAGTTACAGTACTTCATAGTAGGCAATGTTTTTAGTAAAAATGCGTCCATCCTCTAATAAATCACCTTGATGTTCATTGTTTTCAATGTAAACTTTAATAGCCTGTGTATTTTTGCACAGTGTTAAGACAACGTACAATTAGCCATGTGCAAATACTGGTTGTTCTAAGAATATACCAACAGATTTGAAAGTTTGTCCTTGTGATTTATTAATGGTCATGGCAAATGCCATAATGATGGGAAATTTATAGGTACCAGTTAAAATTTTAGCATCGTTGAAATGGTCCTTTAATTGTTGAACAATTAATCTTGTGCCATATTTCGCAGTAACATGACAATTGCACCTTTCTTTGGCTGCAAAATATGTGGTGGCATTCCAGATTGAGTTAGTGAGTTTATGAATCCAGTTGAAAAGTTTGCCTGACTTTCTTTGTCATCAGCAAGTACAGAATCAGCACTGTGATAATTTCTTTGCGGTGCATCAATTTTTTTAAAGATTTCATTATTGAGGATTAATGCATCCTTATTTTTGCATGTCAGTATGACTTGGTTGGCAAGTTCAGAATAGTCCTGGGTATTTATTGTACTTCCGAATATAGCAGATATAAGATCTTGGTGACAAATCATATGAGGTGGGATGTGCACAGTGTCATCAGGTAAATGTTGCATTTTTTCAGTTTTTCCTTCTCCAATTTACATAAGCCAATCATTGAAATCATTTTGTCCTTCTGATCTCATATTTTGTTGTAGTTGAAGATGGGTAAAATGTTTCCATAGTGTACTTGACTTTATACAGGTTTCGATAATGTCAGTTTGATTTCCATGTACAACGACAGGTAATGTTTGTCTAAAATCGCCACCTAACAACATTACCTTTCTACCAAATGGAAAAGTATTATCCATGACTTCACGAAGCAAACAGTCAATACATTGGAAAGCATAGCATGACATCATTGTAGCCGCATCTATTATAATTCATTTACTTTTTTTCAGTTTTTTTGCTTGTAATGAGTTCATCCGAATATCTGACACTGATGTTTCTAAATTAGGCACTGGCAGTTTAAATCCACTATGGACAGTCCTTCCACCTTCTAACAAAAATGCAGCAATTCCAGTGGTGGCAAATGCAAGTGCTATTTGACCTTGTGCTCGTACAAAACTCATTAATAAATTATATAGATAGGTTTTTCCTGATCCGCCAGGTCCATCAAGATAGAAATAATGCTCTTTGACCATGTCATCATCTAGTGCATTTTTTATGGCATTAAATGCTTGCAATTGTAAAGTATTTAAAGTTACAAGTCTTTCTTCTGTCCTTTGTACTTTGCAGTTGAATGTCATATTCTTCAAAGTTTATGTCATCTATAAGAACGGGATCAGGCAGATTAAAACTTGCACAACTTAATCCATGAGTTAAAAATACTTCTTGGATTTCCATTAATGCTTTTAAGTGTGCAATACGTTCATTGTATTGTTGCATAAAGCCTTCAGCCATATTACTTTTAAATGTGTCCCACAAAGCTAATGCATTTGGAGCATTTGAGAAGATAAAATGAATGCAAATTGTTCCCTCAACCTCCGTGGCATTTGACATAGTGCTGCTTCTTCTAGACATCTTTCCCATTCTGTATCATCAGCTAGTAAGTTTCTATGTCTGGTAGCTAAATTAAAGGATTCATATACTATGTTATTAACAGTTCTTAAGTGTTCAAAACTTTGTGCACCAGAAACATTTAAAAGTAGTAGTCGTAAGCCGTCACTTGGACTAACCTTCTGATTCTTGGTATTATTTTATTTCCTCTGGTTTTTCTTGGTCTCCATAATCCATTAACAAAAAGAAAGTGATAGGGAATTTCAATATATAAGAATTGTGTTGCTTGTGAATCTGTAGAATGTAATTGAAACCATGCAGTTAGTGTAGTGTGAAGATGCTCACTTTGGGCCAATGCATTAGTTTAATTTCCAGCCTGGAAATAGACTAAATGTCTTTGTGGCAAATGTACTGCTAATCTATATACTGCATGTGATCTATTGTGGATTTCAAATTTTAAAATCCGCCACATAGCTTCTGGCGCACTGACATAGCGAGCATCTACATGAGATGCAAGTTCATCATGTACTAACTCAGTGCTTTCAGTATTGTCTGCACTTTTGACGACTACAGTAGCTGCATCATACCCTTTGTAAATGTATTTGTAGACATATTTAATGGATTTGATGGAAATACAGGCTTCTACATTAATGTGTGCATTATATTTTATAAGTAAATGTGGATTGTATGGTAACACACATTTATTGTCAACCTTTTTTCCACGAATAATGGCACTTTGTCCCTCTCTTCTTCTATATAATGGATAGCCATCACAATTGGCATAAGTTTTGTCTCTATAATCTTTGGGAAATTCTTTAGTACATTTATTATTTTCCATACATGGTGATTGTGGGTTAACATCTCTACACGGTCCGTGAATCATCAGATAAATTACAATCTCATATAGTCTACCATAAAGTTCCGGATCTGGTAGTTCAGCAATAATGATTGAATCGACTTTGGCACCACTATCTAATTTATCTTTTTCTTGAAGGATTATAAGAAGATGTGCATGTGGAAGCCCTTCTTTTTAAAATTCAATTGTATAAACATAAGCAAGACATTTTCCAAATAAGTGAGTTATAGTGATGTCACGGATTAATTCATTTAATTTAATTTTAAAAACTCTGGCTACTAAATCTGGTCTATAAGACACACTTTGTCCAAGAAGTAAATTTAGTGTAATCTCTGGTCATTGGGGATTACATGTAAATATAATAAATAAATCTGGTTTCCCAAATTTGGTGACAAAAGCCATGGCATCATTGTATCTTTCTCACAATATATATTGCGAGGAGATCCCTGGAAAGAAGATGGTAAAATGATGGCTTTACCAGGTGTCATGTCTCTGCTTGTAGCAACCTCAGCAACATAATCCATTAATCCACAATACTGTTCTACACGTAGTTTATCTTGTTGATATTTGATGAAGTTTAAATTATTGGCCTCAACTTGCAAATAGGAATCAATAATCCATTGTGTTAGTTTTCCACCACATAAAATTTAATTGGATGTATTTCGAATGGCAATTTGAGCTAATTTAAATTCCAGCATGCTTGCAAGTGTTTTTTGTTCTTTTTGTGGTCGAATTTCCTTCAAATTGTTATGTGATGGTTCAGGAACAGGTTCTAAATGCTTGTTTTTTTTGTGTGGCTTTTTTTGGTGTATCTTTAATTTTTTCAGGTGATAGTCTTTTGCTTGCAAGTCTTTTCAGTTCTTTTTCTCGTTGAATTTCCTTCTTCTGCGTCTGTTGGTTTGCCCATCTTTGTTGTCGTTCTCTAGCTTGACGTCCTATCTTTTCCTGTTTGGACTCGTTATTAGGCATCTTAATCTGTAAAATAAAATAATGTATTATTAGTTTAGTTTGTGATGTGCAATTGATTTTAAAGTATATATATTTTTTTTGTTTTTACTGTAATGTTTTTGTTGCAACACTGTTGTGCTTCAAAATGTAGTTTATTTGTATGTGATTATAGGTCATTGTCAAGTTGGTTTCTAGAGTTAAATTAGTATGTGTTATTTTGTAGTTGTTATTTTTTATATTGTCGTTTTTAAATTTTGGGTTAGAGGCACAGCAGAGCGAAGGTAATAGCATTCTAGGTTATTTCAGATGTAATATTTTTATAGTGTTAAAGGAGTATATGTTATTTATTTATTTTTGTCTGGTTAGCTAGTTTTAATGTTGTAGGTTTGTAGGGTTGGCTTACAGGCATAGCAGAGGGCCAAAAATGTTAGTAATATATTGATGTTTGCAATTTTTCCTGTTGGTGATTGTTGTAATAGTAGCCTTATATTTTCGTTAGAGGCTTAAAGGGTGTTGGAGTGAAAAGCAGGTTTGTATTGTTGTTTGGTAGGTTGTAGAAGTATTTGTTGTGGTATTTTATTTTCTGTGCGTGTTTGGGTTTGGTGGTTAATGTTGTAGGTTAGGGAGCTGAAGAGAGAATTTAGAGTAGAATTTTTTATGTGTTTTCACTATTTGTTGTACTATGCTGTTTTATCTTGTGCACATTTAGTTGGATACATTGAAGTCAGGGTTTACTGTTAAAGGTTGTTGTAGGTAAAAGGTAATTAGTAGATAAATTAGAAAAGTGTTACCAATATTTCTTGAAGGATGGTGATTTGTGGGGCTTATTGTTGTTGGTGTATTGTTGTTTTATTTGATATTTGCTCTTGACATGGCTGCACAGCAATCATGTTCATTTTGTTTTCTCTTTTTTTACTTGTTATACTGTACCTTGTTGGAAGTGTGATTTGAAGATGAATATATCCCTGGATCCGCTGATGGAAATCTTCGTCCAAGAGTCTTCACGCAGTGTCTGTTGTAAAAGAAAAAGATAAATGTTATTTGATTGTAATTTATTTTTCATGAAAATCATGGTTTATTTATTTTGAAAGCAATGTGTTGTGCTATTAGTTTTGTATGTTGTGTGTAAAATAGTATTCATTTAAAAGTGTGTGAGAGCGTACAGCGCTGTCTGTAATTCATTAGTATGGTGTTTTGTGTAGACTACTGTTGTAATTGTATTATTCTTTTACTGTAGTAGTTTGTTGGGCATGAAACAGGATTTAGTATTTTTTTAGATTGTATCTGTTGATTTGTTATGCTATGCTGTTTTTTGGGCGCCACTTGAAAATGGTTTTATTTTAGTTCTCAGTTATAGTTTTATTTGTTAGTACAGTAATCATTAATGTTATTTGTATTTTGTATATCTTAGCAATGTTTTGTTGGACTATCCTATTTTGTGTGCAGCACTTTTGGGATGCTGTATTTGGCTTGTGGCTGAGGGTTTAAGTTGTTGTAAACATGACTGTGAATTGTATTTTCTCTATGTTGGAAGTATTTGCAGTACTATCCTGTTTAGCGTCCGTCACTTTTGGTATGCTTAATTTGGCTTGCTTGTGAAGGTTAGAGGTTGTTGGAGAGTAAACATGAATGTGAAGTTATTTTTCTATATGTTGGTGATCTTTTTTGTACTATCCTGTTTTGTGTCCACCACTTTTAGTATGCTTAATTTGGGTTCTTTGTGAGGGTTAGAGGTTGTTGCAGAGTAAACAGGAATGTGAATTTTTCTTTCTATATGTTGTGGGGATTTTTTGTAGTATCCTGTTTTGTGTCCACCATTTGTGGGATGTTGCATTTGGCTTCTGGGTGATGGTTAGAGGTTCTTGTAGATTAAACAGGAAGAATATCTATTTTTTCTGTATGTTTCTAATGTTTGGTATGATATCCTGTTTTGTGTCCGCCACCTATATTTTAGTAATGCATTGTGTTAACAATTATTTTTGCTATGGAAGTGTGTTTATTAGTGAATTCTATATGTGTTTGCCAAGTTTCTTGAACTGTGGTGTTGTTGTTTTGCTGTAATTTGTATAGAGTCTTTAAGAGGCTTTAATTTTTTTTGTTTGACTTGTGATATTGGCGGGCAGTAAACATGGGATTGTGTCTATTTTTTTAATTTGTTATACTATACCTTGATTGAAGTCATTTTGTTGTATGAATCACAGAGGGTCCCATACTGCCAATGTAAATATTGTAAGTCTTCTTGTAGTGTCTGTTTGAAAGAGAAAGGAAAATGGTTAATGGTTAATTGTATATTAATTGTCTTGTTTTTGGAAAAGCATGCTCTTTTTCTGCATGTAATGTATTTTTGTCTCTTACCTCTTCTTCTTTCTCTCTGTTGTTGAAAAGCAATTCCCTTTCACAGTCCACGCTGCAAATTCTTGAGTGACGCTGTTGATGCAGAATCTGTTTGAATAGTGAAAAAAAGGGAAAGATTGTGCTGCAGGTTACATATGTATGGGTGTCCTTCTTTTTTTCCGGCCATTATTTACTGTAAATTAATGTCACTTGAATATAATTGTTTCATTAGTTAAGTTAAGCTGAGCTTGTTGTAGGGCCTATACACATTTATGTGACATTTGACATGTCACTATACATGAATGACACCTTGGTTGGGAATGTTGGAAGTGTTTTCTTTTTTAGTTGTAATTTTTTTGGGGTCTTTCTTAATAAATGAAATGTATTATAGCTTACCTCTCAGTTTGTAATTGCAGATTGTGAAGTTGTAAATTCAGAAATAATTATCTTCTCAAGTAACGGCAGCAGTGAACTATCCAGTCACACTGTTCATCACCTGAGGAGAAATGTAGAATTTTCTGAAAAGTGGGCAGTATTTATAAACTTTTAGGTGGTTGAAACAGTTAGAACGCAATACACATGCGTTACATGCGTTTTAGCTTTAAATTTGCTTTCCAGCCGCCATTTTGTGTGTCTCGTGTAAAATGGTGGGTAATAGCAGTGTGGTACGTGCCGCATAGTGTGTGTTACGTGCCTCGTGAAGTGATCTGGAGCGTCCGTTACGTTTTGTGAGTTTGTGTAGTAGTTTTGCGTCCTTAGCCTCTTTTTCGTTTTATTCGGCGGCCATTTTTTCTCTCGCTTCGGGGGTTTTCAGGTGTCTAAACTCTTTTATTTCAAGTTTAATTGAGCTCTAACTTAACTTTTGGCGGTCCTTGGTGCCTCCGCTTGCTGTAGGTAATCTTTTTATGTATTTATTGTGTGTATTTATTGTGTTTTGAATGTTTTCATATGCGCGTGTTTCGGGCGGGAACGTCGTATTTTTGCGAGCTCGTAATGTTTTTCCACGTCTCGTTTTTTTTGTCGGAAGTCCGAAAATTTTGTGAGGTCCGCAGGCTTAGCAACGGCCCGCATGCTCACAACTATATATCTGATCGCGCCCAAGGTGCTCAGTGGAGCAAAAGTACATGGGAGGCTCGCAACAAGCTCCGAAGGTCCTCAGAGTACCAAAAGCTTTACATTTTGTTGTAAACAGCATTGCCATGGCTTCAAATTTTATTGCACCGTCATTTATGATGGGCAAGTCGCTAGTAAATATATATTTACCTTAAAATTCTTATTTTAACATTTCCTTTTACATGTATATGCTTTATGATACATGTATTAAAGGCAACACAGCAGACACAAGTAAAAACTGGAGTAGCCTGTTAGCTGATTTTCTTTGTTCTGAAAATAATTTTATTCTATAACAAAAGTGGTCTTACAAATAGCAAGTTTCTAATGTTTTGTTTTCACTTAACGAGACATCTTGAGCAGTACTGTTCTATATATATATATATATATATATATATATATATATATATATATATATATATATATACATATATACACACATATATATATATATATATATATATATATATATATATATATATATATTCATTATGGATAATTTAACTCTTAATTCATATAATGTATACTGGAATATTATTAGCTTTTTGCTCATTGCAAACAAAACTGGCTACTGAATGTGAAGAAAAGTTATAAAGATGAAAGGAAGTCAGACAGATGAAAGTATAGCAAGGTCATGAACTAATATTCACACTCCTTCCTTTTGAAGGAGTCTAATATATCTACAAAAAGCAGAAAATAATGGAAAAGGAATACTTTTCTTGTGACATTTCTGAGATGTTAGGAAGAAATCTAACACAATGCATTAGTGAAAATACATATATTTTCAGTACCTCATATCAAGGTAGACCAAAACATTTGCTTTAATATATATATATATATATATATATATATATATATATATATATATATATATATATATATATATATAATTGCTGTATAGAATTACTCTTTAAAACAATCAACACACAAACCAGACACTCACACCATACTGAGGATCGGCACTAACCGTGAAACAGTACTGTATGTGGTTAAGTGGCCTGGTTTGTGAAAAATCCATCCGTTGCTATGTCTAAAACTGTGAAATACAGTAAGCATATGCTTTAAAGGAGCCACGTTTAAAATGGTTTGGATTGACAGAGTGATGGTGCATTATGTGGCCTCATTTGCATGTCCTGCCCAGTTTTCCCAGATTGCAGTGCATATACTGTGTTTCTGAGAAATTTGAGCAGGAAATACATTTTATCAACTTATTTGTAGACATTCAAGTGAAATCACTAATGTACTATTCCTTATTTGTACTACTGTACTTTGTACGGTGGAGGGCTTCTATCACTCTTAGCCCACCATATGTGAAATAATTGCTGTATATATATATATATATATATATATATATATATATATATATGTATGTATATATATGTATGTATGTATATGTATGTATGTATATATATATATATATATATATGTATATATATATATGTATATATATATATGTATATATATATATGTATATATATATATATATATATATATATATATATATATATATATATATATAGAGAGAGAGAGAGAGAGAGAAACTTTACTCCCTATATGTATATATATTTTTTATATAATCTGTGTATATACTGGGTGCCTCATTCAATTGCAATTTGGCCAATTGAATAAGGCTCTAAATCAGCACATAACATATTTTTTACAGAAGTTTTTAGTTAGAAGTTCACTAACTAAAAACTTCTGTTAAAATATATGTTTTGTGCTTATTTAGAGCCTTATTCAATTGGCCAAATTGCAATTGAATGAGGGCCTGTGTGTATACTAGTTATGTTATTGATTGTATACCATGTTTGTAAATGTATACATATATGGTATAAAATCAATAACATAACTAGTGTGGTAGATTGCAACCCAAAAATATTAAAATACCACTTTCGTGGTCTTATCTAAATGCAGTGCTAGATAACAAACAATATATATAAATATAAATATATATATATATATATATAACATTTTTACTGTGCATTTAAACAATTATTTTTTTTTATATTTTTTAAATCATAATCTTCAAACCTTTCCATCCCATGTATTATGTATTGTCTCTGGAGAAGGAGCCCTCCAGGGGGAAGTATCTAATTGAAACCCCTTTGAGACCACTCACATAAACAAAACAGACATTAGTAGCAGGCAGTAGTATAACATGAGCTGTTAGCAATGTACACAAATATACTTTCTAGTCACCTCCCACTATCATAATGGAAGTACCATATGCCTGTGTGAAGAGCACTCACTTCTTGGCAGCTCCCATTCCAGAGACAACACATCATTCAGGGGGCGGAAAGATATGGAGCAGAATTAAAAAAAATAGTAATTCATTGTTTAAATGTGCAGTAAAAATGTGATAAAGGTTTTTTCTTATTAAGCCGTACTTAACTATTCTTTTTTAGAGTTGTTTAATTTTTGTATAAAACAATAAATGATGTGATACAAAAAATATTAGCATGTATAAACACATATAAAATATCCTAGAAAAAAATAACAAATAGATATCACATACATGTTACAACTGTGATTCTTTATGCAATATCATTTAAAGAAATTAATATGAAACCAAGTGATTATTGGACTTGAATAAAAGTGCAAGACAATTCCTCATATGAACCCAGAACCCCCTCCCCTTCAATCCTCCTCCTCTTCTGTACTTGATATATTGATATAAATGATACTGTTCCTTGATGTAAATCTGTGAAAGAAAAAAATGACTTTATAAACAGCAGTAATTTAAGTAAATGCAAACATTGGTTCAGTTAGCATTTTGGATGCATGTGTAGTTACTAAACATCACAAGTGGCTTAGTAGAGGTGAGTACAGCTGTGATCTTAATTTTCCCCTATAGAAAACAGTACATAGTAAATACAGGGATGCACATTTCAGTCACTTGGAATGCTTAGTTACTTCCATATGGGTTAGAAGTACGGTATACTCCCAGTTAACCAGAACTCAAGCAACCAGAACTCTCAAGCAACCAGAAAGAAAATAAAAAAATACAGTACTTTAAATAAAAATACAAATTTACAAGGCATGAATGACTGAGCCAGTGCAGTGTTTTGAGTTACATTCCCCAGGGTAAGCACAGCACCCTCAAGCCAAACGTACCTGTGTGTAAGTGAAGATTGAAAGCTGCTGCTACTAGTACAGCCCTCACTGACAAATATATTTAGCAGAGCATCCTATGTGCAGCTAATCTAGGCCTCTTTTAATAGTGACTCTCAAGCAACCAGTAACTACATTTATCCGGAATCTACCAATCTGCATGAGTGCGGGATAACATTTAACACATTTCAAAGCTGATTTTCTGTAATATTTTAATGGTGTCTTATTTCATTATTGTATGAAATTAGTTGCTACAAAGATATTAATTTATTAATTATTATTAATTGTAACAAACACAATGGAATACTAATACATTTTATTGGAAGAAAAAAGTAACAGTAATGCAAAAAATCAATGTTGTATATTTGTTATTTAAAACTCTATGGCACAAGTTCAATAAGGAGCATATGTATAGAGAGGCATTAACATGGGCTGGATTTCATAGCAAACCTAGGGGAGACCACTTCTGTATTCATTAAACAGACATCGCATTTGCCATATGTGCTCTGCACCATTAAATAGAAGAGAGAAAAGCACTTGGGAAATGTGTTTTCACATTAAAATTAGTGCTCTATACAAGTTAGGGCATTTCTTGCTTAAAATCGGTAACAATATATCTTGTGTTACTAATCAGAACCATCTGTGTGTGAGCTGCATGCTGGTGCCTACACAGGTGCGATAGTCCGCGGTAACTTGCGATACAGCATCACAGGTCACTGTGCAGTATATTTTTATAAAATAAAAATATAATTACATTACCAATATTTATCCATCAACATACAAATTTTATATATATATATATATATATATATATATATATATATATATATATATATTGTGATATAGATGGCCGTGTACCACTGTGATTTTTTAACAAAAGCTTCGACAGCACATAGATTTTTAATACAGGAGACTTGTTTATTATAGGGCTCACAAACAATGAACCAGATGTAGTAATTAACTTTAAGAAAAAGAAAATAAAAATCTACGTAAACATTCTTACTAGACATTCAGGAACACCCTGGCTACTCTCGTGATGCTTCTCTGCTCTGGAGAAATATAATTCACAAAAATGAATCCTGTCGTCCTACTTCCAGTGGAGGTTAGCAGGGTTTGTCTTCTCTCTGAGTCTTGTGTCTTTTTGGAGAGCAGGCAAGACAGCCTCTCGAATTTGGTAGTGTTAGTATCGCCACCTTGTGGATAGTTTACAAACTGTCTTGGTTGTTTATTATATATAGTGCAGCCTTGTGGCCAGGATACAAACGGTCTCTGGTATATAGTATAAAGCCACCTTGTGGCCAGGGTACCGGCCCACCCTTCTCTCCGAGTATCCACCCCCAGGGACCCTTATAACGAGTACCAAGTGTACTCTAAAAGATAAAGTCTCGTTAAGCCCAACAGTCTCTTCCCTGGGGGTAATAAAGAAAACAAAAGGGGTTTCTGACCTTGCAGTAATGTAGTCGGCCTCGCAGGTGGCTTTATCCTCAGCAGATTGGATTTGTTTCCAATAGCAGCTTCCTTGGTTTGTCTCTCTCTCTCTGATGCCAGCACCCACAATTCCTGTGTCTGTCCTCTTATTCCACAGATCAAACAGTCCACAATATCCAACAGGACTTGTCATTTGCAGCTCCAGGAAACAGCAGTATAGCACTCCAAACACAGCGTCTCCAAAACAGTTCACCTTTGATATCTGTCTGAGCAAACTATCTCCCAGTCCTCTCTTTGCAGCAATCCAGGCAGCTGACAGTCGTCTCTGCTAGCTGTACTTTTCAGGCTCCTTGCAACCTGTCTCCTTGGCTAGGCCTCAGAGTCTCTTGCTGCAGCTTCCTCACTCTGCTTACACCACTAAGGCCAGAGCCTAATCAGCAGCACTTACCATGTCTGCTTTCCAGGCTTTAAAATGAAGCTCCAGCAGGACCAATTAGGAGTTCTCCAGGAGATTAACTCCATCACTCCTGTCAAGAACTCTTCACACTCTGTACCCGGCACCATCCTCTAGGGGGCAAATGGTCACAATATATATATTTATATATATATATATATATATATATATATATATATATATATATATATATATATATATAAAAGGAAAAGGACATTTTTGTCAACAAAACTGACACAGTGATATGTTTTTTAAGAATATCATTATATGATTGACAGACTGACATTATAAACATGAGTGATTAGTATTACTGTATTGGTCCGAATATAAGCCGCACCTTTTTTCTGATTTTTGAGTTTGCGAGTTACGGGTGCGGCTTATATTCGCAATCGTAAAAAAAATCACTGCAGATTTGCGAGCTTGCGAATTACGTGTGCTGCTTCTATTCGCAAGCGTAAAATTACTGCCGATTTGCGCGATTGCGAGTTAAGGGTGCCGATTTGTATGCTTGAGACTGCGGTATTGTAGCAATTGAATAGCGATTTCTGGTTTTAGTGATTCTAACATCCTGTAAGGCCTGAAACCTGCAAACAAAAGCTACAGTACTAATTAGAAAGCCTGTTTCTTGCAATCGCTGATCACTTGGAGAGTCTTTTTCTCTCCAATTTTAAGGGTGCAGCTTATATTTGAGTACTTTCTTTTTTTCTATTTTTTCCCCTTGAATTTTTCAGGTGCGGCTTATATGCAGGTGCGGCTTATATTCGGATCAATACGGTAAGTGTTGACCGAAAGCGCTATTGAACTGAGCATGCTTAACCAATATAACATGTATACGCTAATCTGTTTATGATATGTAAAGGGTTACATACATAATGCTACATTGTGCATTATATACTTAGATTTTAGTAAATCACATGTAGCCCTGAGTAGCACTAATAACCAATGTGCAGTGGTAGATTACGTGAGCATGAATATCCATCAGTGATTTGCTTTTTAATATAATAATAACTTAGATTATTTAAATTTTTATTTTTTGCATACATATCAAATAATACCTGATGTACAGTACATTTTATTTATTCTGTTAACGTGCAGAAAATAAGAAAAGTACCACTATGCAGACTAAAGCAATACCAAAACATCATCCAAATGGTATATTGATAAATATAAAATTCTTTATTGTGGTTAAACTTTTGGTCATACAAAATCTATTTTCTGCACATAAATACAATGTTAATTTGATACATTATATATTTAAAGTATGCTATTTTAAAAAACAATATTTGAAAATATGCATCATGTCTTTAGAACGGTAAATAATACAGCCTCTAATCTTTCACAGGCAGTTATGGGATGCCATTTTAGCTTCTCTGATTAACTTCCTTAGGTGAGAGGAGACTTTGAGTACAATGTGACATCTACATCTGCCAGTGCATTCACTAGGTCTAATTGAATGCTCATTGTTTTTTAAGGACATATGCTAATATAAATGTAAAAGACAGGATCAGTTCTTCATGGTGTGAAAGAGCACAAGATTGTATGTTAAAATGAACTGTTTTTTTATTTTATTTTTTTATTACACTAATACCAGCTAAAAATCTAAGGTCTTAGTCCTGTTTACAAACACGCTGTTGACTGTTCCATCAGTAATAACATCTGCCAACACAGAGCTGTGAAGCACAAAGATTTATAGATTCTCCCTAAACTTCAGGAATGCAACAGGAGATGTTAACCCCCAACTGTCATTTTCAAATGATTCCAGCAGTCCTTTCCCTGCACAGATTAATTTGTGGATGGTTAACTTTATTTCTGCTTATGCTGTCTGCACTGAGCTATTGTGGCTCTGTTTGGGGGCTTGTCAGAGTCTCATGTAAACAAACATTTCATTTATATATTTGTCTGTGAAAAAATAATGTTTTTAAAATTTCAAAAAGTATTTCAACATGGTTTTATGAGAAATTTACGTTGGTATTCTCCAAGTTGTACTGATTTAACTGGCCCTTTAAAGAAACCTCCCTGGACTCTGAAATCTGCATGTTTGCCTTGTTCTGTGTTTTTATACCAATCTCCCAGATGACAGTGTGTTCAATTATGCCTATAGTACAATTCAAGTAAATTATATACATTTATTATTTGCATATCCCAAATTTATATCCCCAATGTAAATGCATTACAAGTTATTTTTAGTTTAGAAACTAACTGCATTTTTTTAAATTATCATAGCAAAATATTTCTATAGTGATTTAGGTAAATAACTATACATGCTAGATTTTAAAGCTCAGAGACAGGGCCCTTAAGTTGTCTGCAATATGTTAATATTGTTTTTGCTTTGTACCCCTGCACAGAGCTGTGGTGTATGTTTGGCACTTTAATAATGAAGGAAATAATAAAGGAAATAATATATGTGATAGAATGGACCCCTGTAGTATTAGTATGTTCATAGAATGTGTGCTTCATTGCAAGTACAATTCTGTTTTCTTTTTGGTATTGCTTCAGTTGCTATTGATTATATTGTATTCATTCATATTTGACACTTTTGAAAAATGATACAATTTAACTACCCCATTAGATTGTAGGTTTGTGAGTTTCCAACCTTGTAAAGTGCTTTAGGGAAAGCTCTACACACATTAGATTCTAAGCTCAAATACAGGACCCTCCACTCTTTGCAATGTGTCAATTTTGTTTTTGTCCTTGTACTAAACCCTTGTACAGAGCTACAGAATATGTTGGCATGTTACAAATAAAGAAAATAATAATAATAATATTAATAATAGTAATAATAATAATCAAGGCAAGAAGATGTGACAGAAGCTGTAGATGCAATATCAATCCTCCGGCCTCCAATTCATTGAGATGGTTCACATCGCCAAGTTAATGCCCCTCCAAGCCTTTGATCTTTAATGGCTGCAAGAGTTGTGAACGCTAATATCGCAAATCGCTATTCAATTGCTCCGATTCCCCATCGCTAAGCAAGCTGTCAAGCGTGCAAATGGCAAAAGTCGAACCACAAGTTACTAGTACTAAGGAGGACTCACAAAGGACTTAATGACATGTCCTGAGCACTTTGAAAGCACACATACACACACTACTGTACTTTTATTAAAAGTGAAAGTGATGTTAGGTCTTAGAATTAATAGCACAACATTCTCATTCTCGAAAATCTGCAATATAAAATACATATTTTTATGTTTAATTTCCATAAATGTTATATCAATCCCTGCAATCAGTGTGTTAATAAATATAATGGAACTTGCATGTAATAGAATATCATATTTATGGCTTTATCAATATTGCAATATTTCAGGAATGTGGATTCGATCGTAACTCGTAATTGAAGCCTGTAAGACTTTGAAATCCTACCTCCAGTTTTCATTGCCCTAATGATGACGATCTGTGTTTCCATTGGCTGTTTCAAACTCAGGAGTTACGGCCTTGCAAAATTGATCATGTTCAAGCTCGCAAATGCTACATACGATGGCATGGTTTCTGAATTTCGCTGTAGGCCCCTAACTTGTGGTCTTGACGAATTGAATAGCACCGTAAGTCGCGGCCACTGTGGGCCCACAGCAGGCCAGCAGACTTACTGTCTCCATCCCAGAAGTTACGGCATCCAAATTGAATGAGTCTCTTGGTGTCTACAATATATTTTAAAGCCAAAGAAAAATAATTATCTCATACAAAATAAATAAACATCATGTATTTGTGCCAATGATATATCTTTCCAATATTTAATTAAAAAAAAAAACACAGAGAAAAATAGCTTGTCTTTTAGCAATAATATGATTTTACTCAGGGAGACAGAAATGGTATGCATTCCAAAGTATGCAGAAAAAATATTTATAAATTATATTAGATATAAAAATTACATATTTTTAAATTATCACTGTTTTAGAAGATTCTTTATCATTTTATGTGAAAAACATACAAAAAACCCAAAAAAACTACAGTGGTTCTTTGTTACTTTTTTGGAATTTAATGACTTATTACTGTATATATTTGTGAAATGTGGTTAACTTTTTCTAAATAAAAAAAATATTTTAGAAACAACAATTACTTAGTGGGTTTTACAGAGACAAAGTTTTCAGTATTGAGCTATTCTATATACTTCTATTATTGCCAATGTAGCTTATACATTACCATGCTGAAATTCTATTAGTGTGACTCATTGCAAATTAAACTGCTCCTTCTGGATCGCTACCTTGATGTGGTGAAGGGTTTTGTGTACATCAATATAGCTGTGAGCTATACCATGTAGGGGCATGCAAGAAGGGCAGATCATAGCAGAGAGGCCAGACAAAGCAATGTCCACTGGAGAAGGAACTGGCAACCCACGCCAGTGTATTTTCCAAAAGAAACATATGAATAATCCCAACCAGATGTGCCTGGTGTGCTGCCTCCATATGGTAAACCAAGAGTTGGGCACAAGTGACGGACTCAAAAACAACAACAAATGAAACTAACTAGTATATGTGAAGTAAAAGCATAAGTTTGAAAGGAAGCTAGACAAAAAAGTATAGCAGTGCCATGAGATATTAATTAAAAAACTTGCATTGAGTGTATCTAACACATTGCTAAGAAGCATAATAGATTCAAACTACATTTTTAATAATCCGGATCATTTACAAATAAATATTAGTCTTTTTAAAGGGCTTACAATTGAAAAGGGAGAATCATTAGTGAAAATAGATTGTTTTTAGTATCCAATAAAAATACAAGCTACAAGCTTTTGCTTTTTTTTTCTACAGAAATAAACTACACAACTAATATAATACATATATTTGTGTAATGAGATAGGAAAGTTTTCTCCAAATTTAACATCAGAAAAATATATCTTTTCTAGCGAATTGCCCGTCAAAAAATGACGGCAATGAAATTGTAAGGTAGCTAATGCTGTTTAGTGTGTAATAATGAAATATATAATACATTAATAAATGAATATACTTTACCTATTTTAAAGCATTGTGTGGAAGAGCTGTGAATGTGTTTTGATGTTGCTGCAGCATTAGTGGTGTGGATCTGCTGTGTAAGCGTGCTGAATGTGTGCAGTGTAACACTGTGCGTGCGCGAGCCCAAACCGTTGTCGTGTACTTCCGCATTGGCGTAAAATGGCGAGTAATGTGTGGTATACGTTTGTATCGGAATATCCGTAGGTGTTTTGTGGTGTTTTGCGAGTTTCTTGTGGTGTTTTGCGAGTTTAGAGTGCTGTAGCCTCGTTTTCGTTTTGTTCGGCGGCCATTTTTTCTCTCGCTTCGATTTTTTTTTAGTCTCTAAACTGTTTTATTTCGAGTTAAATCGAGGTGTAAGTTGTATTTTTGAGGTGCTGGGTGCTCCCTCTTGGTGTAGGTAAGTTTTTTATGTATGTGGTTGTGTGTATGTATTGTGTTTTACATTTTGTAATGTTCGCGAGTTGCGTCCGAGTGTTGCGAGTCCGTAATGTGTGTGAACGTGTGTCGTATGTTGTTTGCGAGTGTCGTAATGTGTGTGTCGTACTGTTTGGGTTGCGACGTGAAGTTTGCGAGGGTCGCAGTTGCTGGCATGGAGCGCCTTCGGCGCTCCATGCCAGCAACTGCGGCCCTCGCTTTGCGAGGTCCTCAGGTGCTGGCATGGAGCGCCTACGGCGCTCCATGCCAGCAACTGAGACGCTCGGGCAGTGCCCTCGCTTCGCGAGGGCCTCGGCTCGCTGCGCGAGCCCGCAGCGTTAGCAACAACTCGTACGCTCACAACTATATATGTTATTAGGTATATATGTATTAGGACATGTTTTAAGTTTATCACTCATTTAATTATCTAATTTACAATGTGTATGTGTGAAAACGGAAATATATTTGGTATCAATTACAGACCAACCAACTGTTAAATTATTTCTTAATACATCCAGGTATAATACATCCATATTTTTAAGAGAAATTATGAACACTCATAGGTAGAATGTGGTGCTGTACTTATATACAGGAGGATAAGTAAACATATTTCTCCTGTTAGTCTTTCTGACCTATGTATGACATTACAGCTGACTTAGGTGGTGTAGCACCGAGACTTTGTTCAATTTGCTGTTAAAGGGCCTCATTCAATTGCGATTTGGCCAATTGAATAGGGCTCTATATAAGCACAGAGCATATTTTTTATAGAAGTTTTTAGTTAGTGAAGACCTTGCTTTTGGATAGAAATTCACTAAATAAAAACTTCTGTAAAAAAAATATGCTCTGTGCTTATATAGAGCCCTATTCAATTGGCGAAATCGCAATTGAATGAGGCCCAAAGTGAGGGCTAGACTTAGAATTTAGATTTCTTATTAGGGTCTAGCATTTAGGGTTACGTTTCAGGTTAAGGTAGTGTTAGATGATAAGCTTTACATAGTAAAGCCCTGGACCCTAACCCTAACTACTAAGCCTAACAGTAAATCTAGCCCTAAACCTAAACCCTAACCCAAAAACCCTGTCTAGCTCTAACCCTATACCTAATCCTAACAGCAAATTGAACAAATTGTCGCCGCTGCACAACCTACTGATCGCTACCTGCCACTTCTGGCAGGGATGAAGGAGGAAAGGTCCCTGGCTTAACTTAATTCCTAAATTAAAAATCAATTTACTCACATGAATGAGTCTAATCTAGAAAATGGTCATTGACAAACATGGGCCCTCATTCAATTGCGATTTGGACAATTGAATAGGCCTCTAAATAAGCACATAGCATATTTTTTTAAAATAAGTTTTTAGTTAGTGAAAACCTTGCTTTTGTATAGATATTTACTAACTAAAAACTTCTTTAAAAAAATATGGTATGTGCTTATTTAGAGCCCTATTCAATTGGCCAAATTGCAATTGAATGAGGGCCATAGAGTTTAATATTATTTTATTTTAAGACAGAATGATCTATAAATAATGATCGCCTTTTAACTGTGTCCATTCACTGAAAACCATATACTGTACAATAATGTGCTATTCTGTAGACTTACATTATTGTAACATATAGCAGTATACAGGGATTGCATTAGCCATTGCAATCAGCACCGATTCAGAGCAAAGACAGCTTACTAGAATGTATAAAGCCACATCATAAAGATTAAAGACAGCTGATAGATGAAAGTATTGTAAGGTCATGAACCATTGTTCAAACTGTATGCTACAGAAGGAGTATATGTCCAAAAGGCTTAAAAAAATGAAAAAGGAAAGCGTTTTATATAATCTCTGATGTTTTAGAAAAAAAAGAATAACAATTGAAAAAATATATACTTTTAGTAGAAAATTCTAGAAATATACAAAACCAAAAAAGAAAATACTTTGTACATTGTAAAAAATAAATTAGAAAACATTTACATTAAATAGCACTAAAATAATACATAATCTCACACACACAAATAATAAACATTGTGGTTTGATAGTTCTTATACTTCTAATGATATTAGGTGAAATGGAAAAAAAAGGATGCTTTATTATAGTGTTCACTTATGAGAACTTCTATTCCCATAGTAAAAAGATTTACTGCATTGTCCATGGAACACATTGATTTTTAAAATGAAATTATAAAAAATTCCCTAAAGACTTGAATTCCAGTACAAAATACTTTAATATTTAATTGGTTCCTGAAGCAATTTTAAACTGTAAATTCCTTTGAAGTAGAAACAATGTTTTATCAGCTGTGTTAAATGACCTCTCTTTTACTAATTATATAAAAACTGAATGCGGTATTCAAATGCTAAATATTTAGCTTTTTGTAATGCATTAACAGTCCTATTAAATTCCCCCAACATGAAAACCTGTAGCAAGACTTGCGGCTATAAAATTGGCCTCGTACAGCTACCCCCAAATGACCTGTGGGTTTCCGTGCTGACAAACCCTACGGGCTGTTGAAATCAGAACTCCGTTGCCGCAAATCCTTTGATCTGTCAAGCCCATAAATGTTACATTTGCACATTAAACATTCGCTATTAAATTACTATGAATCCACTGGTGTTCAAAACTGTAACCTGAAAATGGAGACAAAAAGCCTACTGGTACTACATCGGACCAGCTAGGGGGGTTAAAGTCCTATACGCAGCACTGTCAATGCAAATATACACACACTACTGTACTTAATATTAAAGGTAAAGTGATGTTAGGTATTAAAATTAATAGCACAACATTCTCCAGCTCATAAATCTGCAATATAAAATACTTTTTTAATGTTTAATTTCCATGTTATATCGATCTAGGCAATCAATGTGTTAATACATATAATGAACTCGCATGGACTAGAATATCATATTTATTGATTTATTAATATTGCATTATTTCTGGAATGTGGATCCGATCGTAACTTGTAATTCAAACCCGTAAGGGATTGAAATCTAATCTCCATTTTTCAGTGATGTAATGATGATGATCTCTTTAACTATTGGCTACGTCTAAACCCATAACTACGGGTTTGACTAATTGACCATGTTCACGGCCTCACATGCAACGTGCGCAAGAATGGTTTACGGGTTTACGTCTCAAGCCCGTTGGTCGTGCCATGGTGGAATGTAAGTGCTCTGTAACTCCGCCGAATTTCAAGCCCGCAGGCTTTGCGGTTGTACCTGGCTTGGAATTTAATATGGCCCATATGGTGTTTAATGAAACAAAACATCTCTATTACAAAACAGGAACATAATTCAGATTTACTCAATCCTGAATTTTCGAGTGTTTTATAATTTACAGCATTTATAAAATGTTAATTTCTTTTGAACATATGTTTATAAAAGATTTTCATATGTATTGTATTGTTAATTAAACACTGAATTTGATTTTTTGCTTCAAAACATTGATTAAATTATTATATGTGTTGTAAAGCATTAACAAATATTTAAAATAATATCAAATCACTATACAAAGTTGTACATGGTTCAAAGTATATGCATTACTGTGTTCGAAAATATCTATTGTAGCAATTCTTTGGAAGTTCACATTTTTAATTACATTTTCAAATGCAATGTGAGCGACCACAAAAAAAGTGCATCCATTTTAGTTGACAGATAATATTGCAAAGTACTTCAGGTTTGGTATTTATCTTCAGTTCATTTAAATAAGTAGAGGAGTTTTTTTTGTTTTTTTGTTTAAATATTCGGAACACTTAACGCTAATGTGAATATTGAATGTGTACCAGGAACATTCAATTCACTTAAACAGAAACAGATGGATGGTTTTGCAACATATTTCTTACCATGCCAGTTAGAAAAATCTTAGTATCAAGTGTTTGCAATGTATCCAATCCCACATCAACTGAAGAAATCTTAGATTTACATTTTCACACTTGCTGAGTGTTTTTCATGTTCTGCTGCAGATTTAGATAAATCCCCATCAGTTATCATCACCTGTCAATTATCACACAATCACTCTCCATTCTTTCCTTAGTAGTCATAGAGCCTGATTCAATTCCAAGCCAGCAACTCGCGGTATTCAGGCTATATATCTGCGCGCTTGCTGAGGGCTTGAACGCTGCTACAATTCCGGTGCTATTCAGTTGAATAAGCCCGCAAATTAGGGGACAAAAGACCAAACCGTAAACCATGCACTTGTATGTAGCATTTCAGGGCGGGAACATGATCAATTAAGCAAGGCCAAAACTACCCATATATATCATCATCATTAGGTCAGTAAAACATGGAGGTTACATGTCAATCAATTAGTGTTTGGAGATCCGATATGCAAAACACAAAATAATAGAATTGAATACCAATACTGTTTCAGTCCATATAGGTGTCTTGATATGTATTAACTCATTGATTCCCGAAATCGATATAACACCGAAATCACATAAAATAATATATATATATATTTTATTGCCGATTTGAGAGCTTGAGACTGTTGTGCAATTAATTATAATGTCTGTCATCGCTTTCCCCATCATTTACAGTGCAGTATTGATTTTTTTATTTGCTTTTACAATGCTATTACCAGGTGTTTCTCTGGTACTCGTAGGATTTACTTCCACATGTGCCATTTACAGTTGTGAAAACATGACTTGAAAAATCAAAGGCTTTGGGAGGCTGTAAATTCCGGGTTTAACAACCGCAAAGTTTCCAAGCCCGTAACATGTAATTTTTATCTAAGTCCTGCGTGCTCATTCCCTCCTAAGTCCTGCGTGCTTCAATGCCTCAACTGCTCACCTCGCTTCACCAGGCTCGCAGGAGCACCTTCGGCACTCATTTCAACCTAATCCTGCGTGCTTCAATGCCTTAACTGCTCGCCTCACTTTGCGAGGCTTGCAGGGCAATGAGCGCCTTCGGCACTCATTGCCTAAGTCCGGCGAGCTCGGAAGGCTTCAATGCCTCAGCGGCTCACTTCGCGAGGCTTGCAAAAGTGACGACAATTTGCAGTTTGACAACTTAAATATGTGATACACATCACTTAATGATTTTGCTCCACCTTACCATGCTTCTCCAATTCCCCTCTATTTTTCAAGATACTCGGTGCTCAGTTCAACCTAATCCTCATGCTTCAATGCCTCAACTGCTCGCCTCACTTTGCGAGGCTCGCATTGTCTAAGTCCTGCGAGCTCGGAAGCCTTCAATGCCTCAACGGCTCACTTTGCAAGGCTCGCAAGCATGACGACAAATCGCAGTTTGACAATTTAAATATGTGATACACATCACGTAATGATTTTTCTCCACCTTACCATGCTTCTCCAATTCCCCTCTTTTTGTCAAGATACGCATTACACTTCTTTTCACTGATACATACATTTAATCCTCATGTTTCCGTAATCACTGTGTCCCAAATTATTCTGTTTCTCTGATGTCTTGTTTCCCAGCACACATTCTGCACCTCTTTTGCTCTCAATGTCTTTACCCTAGATGTAGGACCATTGACAGTGTGTACATTTTCTGAGGTACCAATTCTGGAAGGGGAGCCCTATGCTGGCAGACATTTATATTATGTACAGAGATGCCTGTCCTGCAGAGGGAGACAGTCTGTAGCAGGTGTAAGAAAGAGTGTGACAAGACAAAAAAACAAGTACAATATCAAGAGGGACTAATCAACATCAAAAGGGACTACATTGTCTCTTCTCAACATCATTCCTCAGAGACCATCAAGTAGTGTACTGTTATTAATAACCCTACGTGTCTACAGAGAAGAGAATTATGGACTATGTGAAGGTAGGAAGCCACATGCTTATAAAATATCACCATCACATAGGCCAGGATTATCTATTCTGTAGACAGGTATAGTTATGTTAACATTTTGACCAACAGATTTTCATGGAGAAGTTTCTAATTAGAATACAAAACATTGATGCAGCCTCTATCACCTCCTCCTTTTCAGCACTGGACTCCCATTGCCATTGATACTCATTGTAAAGTGTTATCTGTTGACACATTTGATGCCTCCTACCAATAAAAGTGATATGTAAGCTTCCTGGATTTGACTAGAGATAGCTGATACCTCTATTCCTAGTCAAATGCATGAAACTTACATATCTCTTTAATTGGTGGGCAGCATTTACTCAGGATATGTGTTATATATGTATGTGTGGTCTACATGTGTGGGTACGTGAGGGGATGATTGTGTATATGATAATCACCTGGTATGATACTGGGGCCCTGTGTATCCAGTACCTCAACAACCTCTCCTACTCATTGAATTGTACAGTCACTGGAGGCCACTATCCATAGCTCTCACTGCTGTCGCCTCATCTTCAAACTTTCTCTTCACCATGAACTGACTGTCGTTAAAATGGTGCTTTACAGCCATCACATCCTTATTTGAGTATCCCAAGGCTGTAACCTCTGCTGCCACCTCTCTCCAACTTTGGATCCTCTAGCCAGGCCTCACGTCCCACCCTCATGTAGGATGCAGCTCGTATTGCAGTGAGGAGTACCATAATCTTCTCGTGTGAGAAAGTAGAGACCCTATGCTTGGGCAAAGCCTGGTCATAACTGCTGCTGGGTATCACTCATCTCTCTTTGAGACCTGTTTTTCTCTCCCTACCACTACCCCCCTGGGATCAGAACCATCTCTGACCCTGCACTGTGTATGCCTGCATCTTGGGGCGCATCCCACCCTCAAGCTTACCTACCAATCTTCCCCTCTCAGATCTCCTAGTACTGCCACTCTAGCCCTCCCTCCTCCTCTCCCTCTCCAATAAACTTCTCCTCCTCTCACCTCTCCCTCCTCTCATCACTGCCCCCTCTCTACCCTCCTCTCCCTTAGGCTCGTCCTCTCATCCTCTCCCCTCCTTACTCCTCCCTCCCTCAATACTCAATTAAATTTATTAAATCTCATAAAGACTTGATTAGCGCTAATGTGCAATATGCCACTGTTGGTTGTAGATTAATGCACACCCTCTTAGTAAATTCCCCCAAGTATGTTTTTTGTTTCAAATGAGGGTCTGAGAGCACAAAAACATATTTAAACTTTTAACTGCTCTTAGGGAGTTGCCAATGAGATCTACAGGCCAAAGTATGCTCTCTTTATTCCCTGATAATTTTAATGAAAAATTAAAAAAGAGCTTTTACTTTATTGTTTCATGCAAAAACATTGTAATGTCTAAAACATCCTATTTTAAATGTGTGCAAATAAAACAGTTGGACTCCATGCCTCTCTAAAGCAAACATTAAAAACGGTGTAAATGAATTATCATTTCTCTAAAGCTTTTCCTTAAAGGGATATGTAAGTTTCCTGGATTATGAATGCATATGATAGAGGAGAATTAATAGTATATGAAAAATACAATTTGTATGAAAAAATACCAAAATAAAAATGTAAATACTTACCTTGAAGTTAGCAAAATGTATAGTAATTTCTGACAGTTTAAAACTAAGGTTAATACCCCCTACATCATTTGTTTTGGCCAATCCGGTTAGATGGAATATTTGAGACATAACACTATGTTAGTTGCTATGTCAACACCACACAGCATATACAGAAAGCAGGGATGAGTCATATACCAGCAGTGACTGGGAGGCTGACAACACTGCTCTACCATTGGCTAAGCAAGCAAGAGCAGGTAAATAGTGGGTTAATATTGCTCCACGGATGCTGCATGCTGATTGGGTGGGGGATCGGGAACTTGTATAGAGATCCCCTGGGGGTGTCAACACAATCATTTGAGGGATTTTTAGATATTAATAAAAATAAAAAGTTTTATTAGATGTGCTGCATACACATAGGCTGCTTTTTGCCTATAGATTGCAGAAATGTATTAATCCAGCAAATTTAGATATCCCTTCAATGCTCTGCTCTTCTTAAACATATTTTCCTTTATCAACTTTATAGACAAATGGCCGAATCCTATTCCTGTAGAAACATATGGGATTCTGCAAAAAACGTTCTGACCTTATTGTGAATTTGTCGTTATCACAGACTTTATTCTTGGGTGTCCTCAAATTGCAGTCCTTTTTGTCTTTTGTCCGGTTCATCATGTTTTGACATTTTTGGCTATCAGGTTCCAGTTCTAAAAGCTGTTGTTGTTTAAGGTAATTTATCACTGCCATGTGACCATCACAAAGCAAAGGCAGCAAAACGAACTGAAAAGTGTGTTGATCCATGGAGTCACTCATCAACTAACACAGCAAAAAACAGTTCAGCACAAATTAATCATTCTTGTAAGCACAGAACAAAACTTTTTTTTTTTTTCACATGTAAGACACTTGCAGCCTTATTAAATTGTGATTCAGCAAAATTAAAAAGGCTCTATTTAAGCACATATCATATTTTTTTACAGAAGATTTTAGTTAGTGATCTTCTATCCAAAAGCAAGGTCTTCACTAACTAAAAACTTCTGTAAAAAAATATATGCTATGTGCTTATATAGAGCCCTTTTAAATTTGCCGAAATGCAATTTAATAAGGCTGTTGGATTTTTGATATTTGCTATTCAAATTGCGCCTTTTAGGTACCCGCAAACGATTTGCAGGTTACGGGCTGAAAATCCCTGTGCTTGTCAAAATCGTAACTCAGACCCATCTAAACTTTTGATCTTTCAAGCCCGTAAATGTTACAATCACAAATTGCAATTCAATTGCTACAATTCCTCAAGCCCGCTAAAGTTTTCACACCCATAAATGGCAAATGTAGAAGAAAATCCTACACGTACCAGATAGGACTCACAACACCTGATTGTAGCACTGTAAATGCAAATAGAAAATCAATACTGCACTTTATAAGACTGGTAAATCGATGAAAGACATTAGAGTTAATTGCACAACAGTCTCAAGCTCGCAAATCTGCAATTAAAAATTATTATTTTTACATTTTATTTTCATATTATATTGTACCCAGGAATCAAGGAGTTAATACATATTAGGCCACCCACATGGACTAGAATATTTCCTTCATTAATTTTTAATATTTTGTACATTGCCAGATTGAGAGTCCGATCGCATATCGACTACTAAATGCTAATTGATTGACGTTGAACCTCCATGTTTTACTGACGTCATAATGACAATCTCATTTATTATTGGCTGTTTCTAAATTGGTAGTTACAGCCTTGCTTAATTGATCATGATCATGCTCTGAAATTCTGTTTATGGGTGCATAGTTTACGGATTAGGCTTTTGGACAGGTAGCTGTGGGCTTGTTCAATTAAATAGCTCTGTAAATGTTGCAAATTTCAAGTCTGCAGACTTATGGCCGTATGAAGGTAACTGCAATTGAACAGGGCCCTAAGAGTTATAGAAATTCAGGTTTGCACACTACGGTCTAACATAAATAACAATTCTAGGGTTTTGCTTGCAGTGCTTTCTGATGTTAAAGGGACACAAAAGGGGTCAAACTTTCGAAAGGATATTCACATTTTCTTAAGTTATGTGTTTGTGTGGCTCAGTCGTGTCCGAATCTCCGTGACCTCATGGAGCGCTGATCCACTTGGTAATCATGGCAGAGATACAGGAGTGGGTGCCAGTTCCTTCTCCAGTGGGCCACAGCATACAGCTGGTCTCCCATCCAAGTACTAACCAGGCCCAACCCTGTTCGGCTTCAGGGTGGTGTGACCTTTTAGTTCCCTGACTTGGAATTGAACCCAGGTCACAGTGGTGAAAACACTGAATCCTAACCACTGGGTCATCAGGGACCCCCTGCGGCATATTATTAAACTATACCTTGATAGATTTGAGATTATGCATTTCTCTAACATTATGGGACAGTGAGTTCCAAAGCTACAGATCTACTACTGAGAAATACTTTAGTTGATAATTAACTCTAGAATTGAATGGTGAAGAGACATTGAGAAGCAGTTCAAATAACTTTACTGCAGTTTCAAACATAAGCCTGTTTATAGACTACTTTGAAGGGTTAGAAAGTACGCTGAGCAGTGGCTAAATTAGAATGAATAACAGTTGAGATATAATACCCATTATGAGATTTGTGTAATAATGAAAAGCCATTGAGACGTTCCATTTCCTGTCAGCAAATCTAATGAAGGTTTCGGGCGATCCGGTAGACCGTATGTGAGGTTGCAAGTTAATTTGCTATTCATTTGGTGTCTCTTTGCAGGCTCTAAACAGGTTACGAGTTACGGGCTTGAAAAAATTGTGATGGTTAAACCCATAAATTACAGCCTCCCGAAGCCTTTGATCTTTCACTTTCGCAAGAGTTACAATGGCTAAAATCCCAAGTCGCTATTCAATTGCTCAAGTTCCTCAAGCCCGGAAATGTTATCACATCAGTAAATGGCAAAAGAAGGAGAAAATCCTACAAGTGCTACAGAGGACACAAATTCGTGGCACTGTAAATGTAAATAAAAAATCAATACTGCGCTGTAAATAACGGGGAAAGCGATGATAGACATTAGAATTAATTGCACAAGTCTCAAGCCCGCAAATCAGCAGTAAATTTAATGTATTTTTATGTTTTATTTCTAGGCTAAATCGATCTCAAGTATCAATGAGTTAATACATATCAGGCCACCCACATGGACTAGAAAAGTATTGGCATTCATTTTCATAATTCTTTATTTTGCAGGTTTGCTAGTCTGATCACATATGGGACGCCCGAACCTAAATATATCCTCCATTTTTATTTCCATAATAATTACAATGATAATCTAATTTTCTATTGGCTGATTTAAAATGGGAGGTTATGGGCTTGCTTAATTGAACTGCTACGAACCAGTGCATGGTTTGCAATTTCAGCTTTGGGCCAGTAACTACGGGCTTGAGCAATTGAATAGCATCATAATCGGAGACGAACAGGAGCCCGCAACACACCCGACAGACATACGGCCTACAGCGATCGAGTTGCTGGCTTGCAATTGAATGGAGGTCATTGCTTTTTTTACAATCAGTTTATTTGTAAATTCATAATAGCTTTTATCACATTTTGTCTGGTGGTATAACACTATGAAATAAGCAAGGAGAACTTAGTACTAAATTAGCAGACCTTAAGGATACATACATTTAGGAAAACAAATTAATTACTAATTCATTTTCCAGATAGGTAAATGTATTTGAACTGCAGTTACAAAAAACTAAGCTTGCTGTGGATGCAGAGGACATCTATATTCCATTTGTCCTCTAAATTCAATGTTTATTTTTTTCCCTTACTTATATCACATAGTTCTTATAGTATATAGCGTAGAGGCTTAAATAGATATTTTTGCAGCCTAACAACTTTGTGCAATACATCCTCTAACATTTCTCTTGAGGTTACAAATCATTATATCTGATCCCATCTTAAGGGAGCTGTCACTGATGGTCACATTTTTTTACTCTTAGAAGCTCACTATTTATAAACAAGGTAAACAGAAGCTTGAAGCATGCGTTTTCTGTCTGATTTACTTTAACTACCTTGAACGTGTTCTTTTATTCTCTTTGATATGCAATTTCACATTTCTTTTAGATGGAATAAAACTGTTGGATACTTGTGGTTCAAAAATATTATTTTTCCCAGAAATTTATAATTTATGACAGCTACTCTGCAGAAAAAAAATTGTTGTTCATTTGATTCAAAGAACGACAGAAATATTGGCATTACATAAGACTATACTTTCATGTTCTTTATAACTCTATCCAATACACTTTTGATCCTGCATAAACTGACCTTTTTCAACCCAAAGAAAGGTCAGTTTAGTTAGTAGAGAAATGTATCTGAATAAAGTATGATTGCACTGAACTTTCATAGCAAGCCCTTTCTAGGGATTAGATAGTGATGAAAAGCCCTTTTCAACCTCTATATAACATTAATACATCAAAATTATTCAAACATAGCAATATAAATATCACTGCAGATCAGAACCAAAAAGTTCCATCCAATCTGCCCATTCTGTCTACCTAAGATTTTTGATTTATGCTTATCCCGGGCAAGCTTAATTTCCTTAACTGTATTTAACTTTATATTTTACACAGCAAGTCTATACCATTTATCTACTACTCTTTCTGTAAATTAGTACTTATCCTTGTTATCCCTAAATATTTCACCGTAAAACTTCAAATTGTTCTTGCATTCATCTTTTTCTGGAGGACACTTCATTCTTGAACATTATTAAAACTTTTGAAATTGAAATTTCTATATATGTTTAGGTTATGATATATGGGCTCTATTCTATTAGCAGCTCACAAATACAAATCTAAAATACTTTAGATTTATTATATTGCCACAAGCTCACAAATTCAGACCTTAAGGCTGAACACATAAACCTGGCCCACGCTCTCAAACATTTAGGGGGCATGATTATATGGTGCTCGCATTGTGAAACCAATCCCATAATTTAAGCGTGCGCCACAGTCATAGGAGCAAAAAGAAAACGGACCAGTGATTAACGGGGAGAGCTAATAAAGCTGCGAGCTACACGCCCATGCATTGACTGTCTTTGAACCACAGTTACAAAAACTGAGGTTGCTGTGACTGTATTGTATATTTTAACAAATTAGCACACAGGTCCTGGAGCTGGAGGTTTTGGTCTTGGAGAGTGAGAGTAAGCAATTTTGGAGAGCAGGTTATTGCATGTTTTATTGTTTTCTATTCTAAAACACCTATTTTACACTTAATACACCAAAACACATGATAACACATCATATACATACAAATAGAGTAACAATACAAATAGCTAAAAATATAGATAGGTCACTACATCCACAAACCTCTACCCCCCACCCTATACCCTAACACAGGGGTGGGCAAGTTTGGTCCTGGAGAGCCCCACACATGCCAGGATTTGAGGATATCCTTTCAGGGCACAGGTGAGTCAATCAGGATGACTGTAGAAGGGATTTACTCACCTGCATGAACAGGGATATCCTCAAATCCTGGCCTGTATGGGGCTTTCCAGGACTGAACCTTCCTAACACATATAAAAAAAAAACACTTTTTACAACAGAAAAATATACATATACTGTCATTTTCATTTATCATTATATTATTTTTGTGATTGTGATGGAGAGTGGTGAGAGCAGGTGAAAAGAGGGGAGAAGTGGGGAGGAGAGGAGGATGAGAGGAGAGGAGGAGAGAGAGGGGAGAGAGGTGGCCCTGTGGATTGGAGGTGAGGGAAGTGGAGGTGAGGGGAGTGGAGGGGAATTAAAGAGAAGGGAGGATTTGCCTATAGTAATAGGCACTCCAAGCACAGGGTCAGAGGGGGAGGAGCTTGACCCCAGTGGGGGTGGTAGTGTGAAGGAGGGACAGGCCTCACGGTCAGAGGAGGGAGCACATGATTTCCATCCACAGTCAGGATGTCAATAGACTGGGGGCAAGCACTGGGCCTCAAACTAGAGGCACAAGGAGATGATGGTCCTCCTCAGTGCCATCCATGACCACCCCACTATCCTTGCAGGGGTGAGGGAAGTTAGGCCCAGGCATGGAAGGAGATAGCAGCTGCAGGTTCAGCAGTGCAGTACCATAATATAGATTGATTATTCATTCATCATTACATTCATGAAGCTGAATCTATGAAACTGACAAATTACTTTCATTAGTGGACACAACACAAGTAATCATCCAAAAGAGAGTACATGTATGGGTGTGCCAACTGCAGTGTATGCAGATAAAGACTATCTAAGGATGGATGTGCAGTGTAGCGAACTAGCCTCTCAGAGAACACCTCTCAGCTGCATGTTAACAACTATTGCAAAGATAAGGTCACTGATTGGTTAGCCTGACACACTGCCCAAGTTCTAAAGAGCATGGACATGCATATACAGGATTCAAGATATAATTATGAGCCAATAACAACCAAGCTCATAATCCAAAGAATTGATCATATCTAGCAAATGATAGCTCCACATAGTAGAAATGAAGTGAAACATCCAGGTTCAAGACAACAAGATAGTTAGGAAAAAACAACAACCATTCAATATCATTAACACATATACCATAGTTCTCTCATTTTAAGCTGATGGGAGGATTGGACCCACTAGTGAGCAAGAGGCGGATGTGCAGGACTGTGACGAAGTGCCCTTCACCACTTTGTCTTGGAGAGGACTTATTGCCAGCCTCCTGCCCTGCGACTATGGCCCTGGGACATATTGCCCTTTAAAAACAGTATTCGGCCATAACAGAGTGTATATCACTCATTCTGGCCCTTTAAATACAGTGGGGTCATCCGGTACTTGCCCTGTGTGAACGGTGATACCTCAGATAGCTATGCCATGGAGCTCATTCATATAACAAAAGACTATGGGAAAGACTTTAGCTACATGGCAATTGAACTGTGTGAATAGGATCTGAGCGCTATTCGGTAGTTTTGTGCGCTCAGATCCCTGTTTGAGCCAGGGCCCAAAAGATACTTTTACTAACGTTTGAAGCCCTGGTCTGATTCATGCCATTTTTTAATATGTTGTTCCACAATTTATGTTGTTCATAAAAATGTAAGTTTTATTTATGTACTATGTAAAATCATAAAGTTATAAAAATGCATAAAAATGTGTAAGTTTTAGCTGGGAGATAATTGAGTAGATACAGTAAGAAACTCAATTATCTCCCAAGCAGAGGGGAGGGAAACTGCGGGCGTTACTATTATGTTATTGGTTGTTCTATACCTCCCCCCTGGGTGTGTTCTGTTTGTACTTGACTGTATTAAAAACCAGGCTGGGTGTGCCAGCACCTGAGTTCTACTTGATCCTGCAAAACGTAGCCTCGTCTCGTTCTTGGAGGGAATTGCTATATCACACTGGGGATTGCTATGCGCTGCATACTCCCTTGAGCTTTAACTACTGAACTCTTGTTCCTGATGTACTCTCCTTGGAGGAGAGGTCTTCCCCACACGGTCCTGGATGCTGGAGATTCATACATGGTGGAAGGAAGACGGCGCGGCTCTAGTTAAGCTACGGCGGTTGTGGAGTCTGTGGTGGTTGTGGTGTCCTGTGCGGTGCTTGTAGTCCTCGGCGCAAGCTAGGAAGCGTCCATCAACGGAGGTACCCAGTCAGGGTGCCAGGTGATCCGTTACAAGGACCACGTTCCCCCCCGACAGGAAACGTATCAGGAGGAGGAGGCAAGGAGAAAATCAGAAGGCTCTGGATATGAGGAGGAGGACAAATGTTTCATGTGATAAGTGAGGGCATCGGCTAGACTTTCTGCCACAACTGTGGCATTTGATCCCACTGACCTCCTTCTCCAACAAATTAACTCACCATCGGGTCCTCCTACTGGACTGACTACAGATCTTTTATACCACCACCACCGCATCCTTCTCCTCCCACCAGCACCACCTGGCTCCCACCAACATCACAGAACAACAAGCCCAGTTTCCAGCTGGGCCCCAGCCTGTCCACACTGGGCCACCACCAATGCCTCCTCACACAGCCATGCCTACCCAGAGCAGAACCCCATCCCAAAGTCCACCAGTGGAGGCTGCCAAAGGGGAGATTTTGGTCCTGATGCATCAGAGAGTGGAGGCTACTCGTGGGCTCCAGACGAGTGTCTCCTCAAACCAGGCCTCGATGAACAGCAATCTGTGAAGGATCTATAGGAAGTTGAGGAGGCACAACCTCATGATGTAGTTGTACATGGCCAGGCTCCAATGTTTGGATAGAGAGCACTCATCCAACTCAACCTTTATGACACCCAGCATGCATCTTCCACCCCAGGGGACTCCCCCAGACACCTGCAGCCTGGCCACTCCTTACCTCCCTAAATGCCTCCACCACCTCCAATGCTGCTGCCTCATGGGGGGTTGCGTCCCCCTCTAACCCCCCTCAACTAGGGAGAAGAAATGCGGCCACATGGAGTTGAGGCCCTGTAGCAAGACAGAGAATGATTTAGGGGCTTCACATATTTTTTTACCTCCTCAGTGACAATCTATTGGTCCAAATGTTAACGTAATCTAGCCTGGCTACAGAGTATAGGATCATGGCCTATGTGATGGTGATATTTTCTAAGGAGATGGCTACCCTCCATCACATGGTCCATGATCCTCTTCTCTGATGACACGGGGGGTTATGTTTAACTTTTACGTGTGTGTGAGGCCTACAGCGCCTACTCTGCCAACTTTTGCCAGTGCACAGTGACACTCATATCTGGTGGCACCTTAGATTGCATGCGCAGTGCCCCAAATTTGAAGTAGGAGGTCCGACCAAGCACCTTTTTCCATCTCCCTGTTCCAAAAATCAATGCCATATACACATCCCCTAATAGTGGACGTAACAGGGATTAAACCGATAGGAATAGTACTACTTAACAATGCACACCTTATAATAACGCAGACAGAGGCAACGCAGAGAGAGTAGTCTGAAGAAGAGGAGTCAGAGGAGGAAGGTGGCTTTGAGGAGGTGGAAGACCAAACACAGCAGGCGTCCCAGGGGGCTTGTTGTCACCTTTTGGGGACCCTTGCTGGCTGGGTGGAGGAATAGACCTTCAATGACATCAGTGAGGACAAGGAACGGGGCATGGCTAGCTTGGTATCCAACCTTGTTCAAATGGGAGTTTGTGGTTGTGCAAAGGGACTGTTTGCGGTTGTTTGCGGTGCATTAAGCGGGGAGATTGGTCTGTTACTGTGAAGCGGGTGTAACCCTTACCCTACCTGATCGATACAACATCATACCTGATGTTTTAAAGCATGTTATTCCAAACAATTTAGGAATGTTAGGTGATTTATGCCCTTTATGGCTTAAAACCAGACTCTGCATCAACTATGTAATTTTCCGTGGGAGTTTTGCCATGGATCCCCCTCCGGCATGCCACAGTCCAGGTGTTAGTCCCCTTGAAACAACTTTCCCATCACTATTGTGGCCAGAAAGAGTCCCTGTGGGTTTTGAAATTCGCCTGCCCATTGAAGTCTATGGCGGTACGCCGGGTTCTATTATTATACAGTATTAGCTTTAGCCCTTTAAGGTTCGCCTTTTTCCAAAACAGCCTCTTGCCCTTCTGGGAACCACCCACAGCACACAGATATTTACAAAAGTCACAAATGATTTGCTCACCGCCAAGTCAAACCATCACTTTTCTATTCTACTTCTTCTGGATCTATCTCTGCTACTTTTGTCACAGTTGACCATCTGCTTCTACACCATATCCACTGCTTTCTCTTCATCCAAGACTTCTCTAAGATGGTTCACAACATACCTAGTGGATCAAACTGTTAGCATTCTCTGGCACCTCTTCTTCTCCTCACCCTCTGTCTGTTGACAAACCACAAGGTTTAGTCCTAGCATCCCTCCTCTTCTCCATCTTTACACCCTCACTTGGTACCCTAATAAACTATTTTGCATTTCAGTATCAACTCTATTCAGATGACACTCAAATCTACCACTTAGCACCAGATCTATCTACCTCTCTTCTAACAGATGTTTCCAAGTGCCTCTCAAGTATATCCTCTTGGAAGTCTATCCACCATCTCATATTCAACATATCTAAGACCGAACTCCTAATCTTCCCATTCTCTACTACAGCTTCAATTTCTCAAATCTCTCTCACTGTCAACAATGCCATCATCGCTACTACCTCCCAAGCCCATTGTCTTGGTGTTCTACTGGACCCTGGCCTCTCTCATCCCTCATATACAGTCACTTACAACATCTTGAATTCTCCATCTAAAAACACTTCCAAAATACATCACTACCTTATGATACAACTAAGATTCTAATATTTTCTTTTATAATTTCTCATCTTTACTACTGCAACTGGCTTCTTGCTGGCCTGTCCAGCACCCATCAATCCTTTAAAATCATGACCCCAAACTCGCTCAAAGACAGGGCCCTCCATCCTTTGCAATATGTTTATATTGAAATTGTCTTTTGCCTTGTACTTGTATATATGCATGTATAGCTCTATGGAATATGTTGGGGCGTTACAAATAAACAATAATAATACATTTCTGAGTGTGCTTTGTGTATAAAATAAAGTTTGGTTATCCTGTTATCCCTGTTTCTGTGTCTTTTCAATGGTTAAGGTTTTGGGACATCAACATACATAATATTTATGTAACAATAATATATGCATAGGTGGAAATAAATATCTGAAATTATTATCCATATTTATCCATCTTTCCACATGCCCAACAGCAGAGGTGTAGGTATTTACAGTATGGGTGTACCCATGTGCCTCTCCACAGCCTCAATGTGTGTTTGTTGGCCTTCCTGAAGAGCTTAAACTGATTAGTGAAATCCCCCTTGTCCTGATTTGCCCCCGAATCCCCATGTCCCTGTGCCTGCAAAAGCAAGTTCATTTCATGCTCATTTTGACAACACAGTGCCTGGCCTGTGCTATGTAGAGATATATCCATGTAGTCAGAATCAGTATCATCAGCCATGCTGACATTTCTCCCACCTCATTTTCTTTTAGAAACGGTTCTGGTATAGATGACATACCTTCTCATGGATGTGGGTAGATAATCTGTGTGAGTAGTGTGCTGTGGTGCTGATCAATAGTGTTGTATTATTTGAGGTGTGTCTATATCTTTGATAGTCATTGCATTGGAGCAGCTGTTATAGTCCATGTGTGTTTGCAGATTGGTATTAAATCCTTTCGTAGTATGGTGTATGTCTTCCTGGTGCTTTTTATATGTCATGTGTTGGTGTAATATTGTCAATATTTTTTTTTGTTCTAAAATAGATATGATCACTGAAATATGTAAATGCATATATTTATATTTTTCAAGTCCACATTTGACCCTCTATGAGTGTTATGTATTATTTGTAAGGTTGTTCCACAATTTTTTCTTGACATTTAGTCATGTAAGAAAAAAATCTATTTGGGTAGTAGTTTCCCAATAGGGGAAACCAGACATCTGTAGAGCTAGAGTGAACCAATCACTGTTATAGAGCAATAGGTATATGTATACACAGAGTAAAATAAGATAAAATAATACAATATAATAAGTGAATAAACAACTAAATAAGTATAACCTGTGACTACTCCAGTACAGTGCACATAAATAGTTATTTGTAGTATTCTATTCTTATAAACAGACAATATGGTCCAGATGGAGGGTGCAGGTAGATTCTGGCCTAACTCACAAAGATCCCTGGATCCAACACAAGTGTCTCAACGTATAAGAAGTAGAAACAGATAAGTCCTTAAACAAAATGTAGTTGAAATATCAGTATTCATGTGTGTGACCAATATAAATACTTGGGCCCTCATTCTATTATCGGCCATAAATCAGCCGCAAAGCTGCGATTCCTTGCAGGGCTCCAGTTACCTTGCAATTCAATTATACGGCGCCGCAAGGATATCCCCTTACGGCCGGCTGTATATCTTGCAATCGGCCTTAAGCTCAGAAATCTTTAAATGCAAAAATAAATTCAAGACGGCACTGTAAAGCTCTGTAAATGCTAGGGATCATAATGGGGGACATGAGGATTAATAGCAACCCCCTCTCAAGCTTGCACTTCAGCCCAAATCCGAGATTACATTAACGGTTTATTTTCCGGACGCAGCGTGGGCAGGTCTGAGGTGCTCCAAGCCCTCTGGACTTTTTACATGGATATGTGACATAAATTTAAAAAAAATGTATTTACGGATTTGAGTATAGGGGAATGTTGTGCTATGAATGCTAACACCTACAATCACTTTATAGTCTCCTCAGAGTGCAGGATGCCTTTATTATGAGTTTAAAATGTGCTTAATTGTGTGCCTGCGGGACCTTTTTGCTGCAAGTAAGCTGCGGCTCGGTTTTAGCCTTGCAGAGAGGGTTCCCGGAGCAATTGAATAGCAACCAGGATTTTCTTGCGGCCGAAACTCTTGCAGCCGTTTAAGATCAAAGGCTTTCCTCCGGCGCGTGCGGCCGCAAGGGATAACAAGGCGCCGGCCTCAAGCCTGCCTGAATCTCCAGCCGGAAGGGAATAGAGTAGGCAAATAGCTTGCGGCCGATCCTTGCGGCCCCGCATCTCCTACGGCCGATAATAGAATGAGGCCCCTGGTAATTGTCCGTAAAGGTGTCAAATTCAAATCCTCAAATGATGGTACAGTTCTTGGTCCTTAAAAGTATGGCTCTCACACATGGATCTGCAGCTTCCTCTAGAAGGCACTGTTCACCAGTGCTCAACAGCGTGAAAACAAGAGAGTAGTGGAAGTGGAGAGAAGCGCAACAATCCAATGGTGCAGATAAATCAATAAATATTTATTGTACAATAAAAAAAAAGAACATCAGTGTAACATAAAAATAGTAGTACATCACAATCACATGTATTGTCCTCAACATAAATGAGGTATGGGTGCGGCTTGGATTATGATTGACATGTCTGGTCAAGCTGTGGTATCTGTTTCCAATTGTCTAGGTGAAGTCAGGCTTGGTGAAGGTTCACGCTGATCCCAAAGGTAAGACTACCCAGTGTATATGTCTATATCTGGTCTGTATAGTAATGTGGCTGCTGATAAAGTATAATAGCTAGCCACACTAGTGATATATAGTTAGTGAATCACACAATGTTATAAAAAAAAACACTAATAGTGCTAACTTTGAAGTTCCTTTCCTCCCACCATTAAAATATTGTTACATAAATATTCAACATATTTATATATATATAAACTGGTTGTTTAAGAATTGACATCTTTTGTTAAACCCTTAAAAACTACATATTGATAACTAAAGCCGATTTCTGCAAGTAAACACTGTAGTGACAGATTAGCTTAACTATGTGTAGGACTATGAAAGTCATTTGCAGCAATGATCATAAGAGAATTCAGTAATACCGCCGTATAGTACAGTTTCACAAACAGCCACAAAGCTTTTTCTAACTATTCATCCACTTACTTTCGGCTGTGCTGTGAGAGAGGAACATCGCTTGCAAATAAGCATGCATGGTGAATAATACATTAAATGTCCTAGTATGATTGCATATCAGCATATATCGTCATACAAATCAATAGCAAATCTGCATTCCTTAATTCTAGTGAGTATTTGTACCATAGTTTGTATAATTACAGGTGGTTATAGACAAATGTATTTTACTGCCTGGGCAGTCTAATTATTTTACTTTAAGTTGTGATATAGCCATTTTTAGTGTTGCAGACAAAAAATAAAATTGAAAAGGTCCAAAATACTCCTTAAACAGTTTTGCATCAACAACACATTTAGGTTTTAAAGAATGAGGAGATCAGACCAATTGCTATGCTCAGCATTTAATAGAGCAAATCGTATTAGCAGCTGTTAGGTTTCAGTAATGAAAGGCTTAATTCCAGCATGCAGAAGGGGGGAGTAACAGCAAGGGACCTTTGATCTGTTGCAAAGCATCTTCTAGATCTGTGTACCTACTGATTCTCACTAAAAGAGCTTAGTAAGAAGGAGGTCACAAATCAGCTTCTCAGTTTATCAAGATACTAATACCTTCAGACCATACTTGGATGAAGAATTAGTATATTATAATTGTCATATAATTGTCATTTATCTATTAAGTGCCAACCTATTCCATCCTGTTAATTACACATCCTATGGTGAATAGGTTAGACAGATATGACACAAGCGTACATACTAAGGGCCTCATTCTAATGATGGCTGCAATGCTGCGATCCCTTACTGGGTGATACGGCACCTTAGATCCTTTGCTAGACAGGCATCGCAAGACAGGCATTCGGCCTTTAGGTTTTGAAGGCTTGGACCTGATTGCGGGGGTTAGCCTGTAGATCAGAGTACAAGCCTCAGGGAAGCACTGTACAGCCCTGTAAATGATTGGGGACCCCTAAGGCAGTAACCAGTTCTCCATGCCAGGCGGACTTGTGGCCACAAATGACAGTATTGGCTAGCGGCGATGTGCCAACTAGCCAATGTACTACATGTCATCCTTATGCCCCCCAATGTGTCCCCTATCAATTACAGTGTTGTACAGTGCTGCATTGAATATATATTTACCCCTAAAGATCCACTGCGGCTCCTTAAAGGGACTGCGGCACACTAATTGTTACTCCAAGCCGCGGGGGTACTATAAGTATCCCCGCGGCAACTAACATTAACCCCTCCATGCTGCAGGGTCCCCATCGGGACCCCCAGAGGGTCCCAAATTAACCCTTGCTGTGGAGGTCCCCATCGGGGCCACTTTGCATTAAAAATTCACATTTCCCACCCTTTGTGGGTCCTGAAAGGACCTTAAAGGTCCTCAAGAGACCCGCATTAAATAAAACTATTAACCCCTGCCGCAGGGTTAATATAAGTACCCCGCTGGCAACTAAAATTAACCCCATCACTCATGGCGGTCAATATAGACCCCCATGAGACTAAATTTAACCCCCTCTAATAGGGATCTATATAGACCTATAGGTTAACCCTGTAAGTGCCATGAGGGTCCTCAAGGAACCTCATGACAAAGTCTAAGCACTACACTATTAACCCTAACTATACCCCATATACCCCTTAACCTTAACTATTTCCCATTAACCCATACTTAAGCCTATTCAACCCTAACTGGGCCTATCTAACACTAACTGGGCCTATTTAACCCCAACTGTACCTAATAGCCCTAACTGAGCCTATTTAACTCTAACTGGTCCTATTTAACCCTAACTGTACCTAATAACCCTAACTGGCCTATGGAACCCTAACTGGCCCTATCTAACCCTAACTGGGCATATCTAACCCTAGCTGGGCTTATTTAACCCTAACTGGCCCCATTTAGCTCTAACTGTACCTAATAACCCTAACTAAAAATATTTAACCCTAACTAGCCCTATTTAACCCTAACTGGCCCTAATAACCAAAATTGGGCCTATTTAAACCTAACTGTACCTATTTAAGCCTAACTGGCCCTAATAACCCTAACTGGGCCTATTTAACCCTAACTGGGCATATCTAACCCTAACTGGACCTATTTGACCCTAACTGGCCCTATCTAAGCCTAACTGGCCCTATTAACCTTAACTTTACCTAATAACCCTAACTGGGACTATTTAACAATAACTGAGCCTAGCTAACCCTATCTGGGCCTTATAACCCTAACTGGACCTATTTAACCCTAACTGTACCTAATATCCCTAACTGGGCCTATCTAACCCTATCTGGACCTAATAACCCTATCTGGACCTAATAACCCTAACTGGGCCTATCTAACCCTAACTGGGCCTATTTAACCTTAACTAGACATGTCTAACCCTAACTGGGCCTATTTAACCCTATATCAGCCTATGTAACCCCAACTTAGCCTTTCAAACCCTACCCAAGCCTATTTAACTCGATCACCTATGGGGGTCTATACAGCAATGTTAAAATCTCCAAGTACTTGTGAAGGAACATTGGAGGAGAGAAAGTGAGGGAGCCAGGTAGAAAAGTGATCAAGAAATTGAGAGGGAGTGCCTTGAGGGCGATAGATCACAGCTACACGTAGAGAGATAGGTGAGAAGAGGCGGATTGTATGAACTTCAAAGGATGAGGGTTGGAGGGATGGGACAGGGGGTATGAGGTGAAATGTACAGCGAGTGGAAAGCAAAATACTCACACCACCACCTTGTTTGTTCCCAGGACTAGGTGTGTGGCTGAGGTGAAAACCACCATGTGAGAGTGCTGCAGGAGAGGCAGTGTCTGAGGATGAGAGCCAGGTTTCAGTGAAATCGTGCTTCCCAGAGGGCGCAGGAGAAAGGTAGAGTTGAAGGTTTGTGACATGTAATGGATTACAGGTGTTTGCTGGCCTTGAAACAGAGCGTGGCTGACAGCGAGTGGAGAGGAGACAAGGGACTGGGTTAGGGGATATATCTCCCGCAGCCAGGTGAAGGAGGAGTGAAAGGGAGAGAAGATGGGACTGGAACTTACAGTGCTGTTTCTGCTTAGAGAGGGGATGAGGTGTAATAGGCCTTTAGTAATAAGAACAGCTATTGGATACAAATCTGAAGTACTAACATTTTACAGGGATTTGTTATAATATTAAAGGGCGCAAATTTCTGAGGTAATTATTACACCCATTAGACTATACACTAGTAAGTGTTAAATAAGTAAAAGGAAGAATGGAATGAAGGATACTAAAAAACAGAGTAATACAAAAGCAAGCAGTTTCTTTTCCCCTGTAGAGAAATCAAACTCTAGGGATAAATTACACTAGATTCCTTTTTAGCTGTAACACAAGGCCCGGTAGCTGTGCCCCCTGGAGGAGTGCCTGCCATGATTGTTTGTCACAGCAGGCTGGTAATGCTTTGCTGCCTGAAAATGTGGTGGCCAAATGGCTGGTTGGTATTCACCGGGGGTGAAGTAAAGGAACCTAACTAAAAAATGTAAGATGTAAGGGGATAAAGGAAAGAATGTTAATCCTGAATCTGGTCAAGGTTTCTAAAGATATAGTTTCACCACACTTTTAGAATTAGAGAAGTGTCTGATTAAACACACTACATGGATAAATAAAGGTTTAAAATTGTAGAGATTAGAGAATTGTATTCTCAACTAATATAAACACTTTATTGTGATTTATGTTTGATAACACAAATTATTAATTTATTAATTTTTATTGATTTATAGAATCAGGATAAAGTAGAGGCTAGGATAAGATTATGTAGATTGACACTTGAATTTTTTGAATGCACATTAGTTAATATAAAGATTAAAAATTTTCACGTGGAAATTAATAATGGTTTGAATAACAGCCAGCTGAATTACTTAGATAGCAAATAATGAAGTACTAGCGAATCAAATTGATAATAATTATTATAGATTCTAAGATCCGGAGTAAAATACATTTGGTTCTCTGATATGATATTAATCACTTATAATTAATTGAGTAAGGTATTAGAGCATGTTACAGGTAAAGACTTTGGTTTAATATACAGGAAACATTTCTAATTTATAGATCTATGTATTCTGCCTATAATCCCCCTGTTTAGAAAATCTACAATTTCCTCAAAAAAGGGAAAAAAAGAAGAAAGGAAAAAAAAGAAAAGAAAAGGGAAACAACTTAAATACAATAAAATATTTACTCTGGAGCCCGGATTCATTACGTTTTTAATAAATTGAGAAGAAAATTAATGATGTAAGAACAGTTCCTTGAGATGAGTGGCCATTAGTTGGCCCTCAAACATTAATGTATTTGACATCATGATACTCAGACCGCACCCTCCCACTGTGGCGGAGGGGTGTGGGCAAGAATATAGGTAATTTTTTTCCCAATATGAAGATCTGGGATGTAAGATATGAGGTGTTGTTTATGTGTGGCTTGGCTCCATGTCTGTGGGAGAATCTATGAGGTCTCGCTCAGAAAACACTCCCCAGAAGGTGGTTGAAATGTTAAGGCTGCAGTGGGGCACCAGATTTTCCCAGGGTTGTGGGGAACAAGTTCAATGTTTTTGTATTTTTTGTATACATCTTGATTCATGGTAAGTCTTTCTTTTTGCGTGGGGGGCGTTCAGGTTCCGAGAGGCAATATATCGATAAGGCAACTATAATGATAAAAATAGTAATAAGGTGCAGGGACTAAACTCTATGTCTAAATGGTATATGAAGATGTCTTATTGTCAGAGGGAAAAAGCAGACATCCTGTGTATGCGGGAGACCCACTGGCAGGCAGGGAAAATCCCAAAGTATCAGGACCTAATATTTATAACTAAATATAACTCATGCTTCAAGAAGAAAGCCAGATGAGTCTCTTTAATGTTTAATAAAAATGTAAAGATTTCTGAGGAATATTATGAAACAGATGATGAGGGTAGATACTTGCAACCTTATTAAATTGCAATTCGGGAAATTCTAAAGGGCTCTATATAAGAACATAGCATTTTTTTTTACAGAAGTTTTTAGTCAGTGAACTTCTGTCCAAAAGCAAGGTCTTCACGAACTAAAAACGTCTGTAAAAAAAAAGAATGCTATGTGGTTATATAGAGCCCTTTAGAATTTGCCGAATTGCAATTTAATAAGGCTGTTGATAAGGTATTGGACTCATAAATGGTCAAACATTTACTATCATGCATTTATAAGCTCCCAACAAAAATAAAAACAGGTTTCTGATTAAAAGAGTTAAATCTTTAAATATGCCTCAGGTAACTTAATTATCTGTGGAGATTTGAATATGATTCATGATTATGTAATAGATAGAAAGTCTCTTAATGATTCTCCTCCAGATCCACACATGATTAGATCCTCTAAACAATTCAATAAGACCTTATTAAAATATGAGCTATATGATGCCTGGAGGGTGTTTCCAGTGGAAAAAGATTTTTAGTTTTTTTCAAATAGGCATCATACCTACACAAGGTTAAATGGTTGAAATGCATCCAATAGTCTTTTCAGATCATGCTATGATTACACTAACAATAGATTTTTCTCCAAAATATTTGCGTATAAAATCATAGCAACTGAAGCACTCTTTATTAGAAGTTGAAAATGATAAAATTAGATTAAGTAATTCAATCTCCAATATTTTTTACATTAATAGTGGATCCGTTTCCTCAAAAACATTACTTTGGAATTTTCATAAGGCTAATATTAGGAATATCATGATTAAATGGTAGGCTCAGAAAAAAAGAAAGAAAGAGGATTGCCATTGAGAATGTTGTATATTAAATTAAATGGTCTGAAGAAAATTAATAAAACTAGTCCAAATAAACATACATCAGCCCAGATTAAAGAGATTCAATTACAAATTTAAATAATTCTTCAACAAAGAGCTGATAATACTATATGGGCTATACAACAGAAGCTGCATAATTTTGGTAATAAAGCAACTAAATTATTAGCCAATAAACTCTGCTAATGACCTTCTTCTCTCCTCCTCTCTCATCACCTGCTATCACTATCGTCTTCAATACTTTTCTTGTGCTGCCCCTATTCTTTGGAACTCCCTACCTCGCTCCACCAGACTATCTTCCTGTCACAAATCCTTCAAAATCTCTTTAAAAACACATTTATTAAAAAAAGCCTATCATCTTTAACCTCCTGTACCTCACCCACACCCTTTAGAATGTAAGTTTGTGAGTTTCAATCTTTTTAGGTGCTTTAGGGAAAGCACTTTGTATATCTGATCGAAAGCTCAATAACGAGGTCTTCCATTATTTTCATTGTGGGGTAATTGTTTATACTTGTACCTAACCCCTGTATAGCGCTGTGGAATATGTTGGCGCGTTATAAATAAAGGATAATAATAATAAAAGAAAAAAATCAACTAACAAAATAGTAGAGCAAATCAGGGATGATCAGCGTACCGGAAGAAATAGCTACGGTCTTTCAGGACTGTTACTATAAACTATACAATCTTAAGAAAGACACATTTTATATGAAACCAACAACATTAGAGATTCAGAATTTCCTGGACCAGGAAGAACTCACTAAGATCTCAGAATCTGAAACACAAATGTTGAATGAGGATATTACAAAGGAAGAAATGTCTTTCGCCATAGCGGAACTAAAGACGTTTACGGCCCCAGGGCCAGATGGGTTCACAAATATCTATTATAGAGCCTGTGGTGATGTATTGATTGAACATCTTAGAGGAATGTTCAATGAAATTAAAGCTGAAGGGAAAGCGCCCACGTAAACATTATAAGCAAAAATCATTACAATCCAGAAATCTGATCAGAACCCGGTAGAGTGCAAAAATTACAGGCCTAATTCGCTAATGAATAAATAAGACTAAACAAAGTGATTCATAAATTAATTTTGACCAATAAAATGGGCTTTATAGTATGGAGGCAAGGGTCAGATAATACTCAGAGACTTGTAGACCTCATCTCCTTTACCAAATTAAATAAAAAAAACATACATTTTTTTTTCATCAATAGACACCGAAAATTGACCGAGTGGGGTGGGAGTATATGGAGTTAACCCTATCAAAATTTGGACGAGGAGAATTTGGATCATGAACTATTAAGGCCTTCTACTCGTTTCCATCAGCTTTTGTTACAGGTGCAGATTTTAAATCATCAAAATTTACCATAACTAATGGGACTAGACAGGGCTGCCCCCTTTCCCAGGTGATTTTTGCTTTACTAATTTAACCATTTGCTGAAGCAATACGTAAGTCGACCCTTGGCTAAGGGAACATAAAGTTTCACTATATGCTGCCGATATCATGATAACAATTACTGATCCTACTAATTCCCTATCTCATTTACAACATATTATAGAACAGTTCTGCAGAATCTCAAATTATAAGCTTAATGTTATTAAAACAGAGGCTTTAACACTAAATGTGTCAGACCAAGATCTGATGGAATTAAAATCCAAATATAAGTACTCATGGAAAGAAAATAACCTTAAACATCTTGGAATAATCTTAGATAAGGATATTCAGTCTATGAATACAATTAATTATTGTAACTTATATCTGAAGTTATCTGATATCTTATCTTCCTGGAAACATATGAAATTGTCATTGTCAGGGTGCATAGCAGCCGCGAAGATGACACTTCTACCCAGATTTAATTACTTGTTAAGATGTATACCCTTTCAACGTCCAAAACATTTAATAAAACCGTTTCAACAATTACTGGATAAGTTTATTCATAATGGCAAAATACAGAGAACTAAATACATTATAGCTGCAAGAAAGTTTAATAAAGGAGGATTAGCTCTTCTGATATTAAAGTTATATCATGATGCTACAATGGCATCTCATTACATTAATTGGCTAGACCAAAGTCTTTTGAATCAATGGTTAGATATTGAAAGAGCCTGTGTCTACGGTGGTAATTTCAGTAATTTATTACTAGGAAAATATTCTAACCAGACCAGAGAAGCTGCAATCATCCCCGATATAATAACAAGAAGAATCACTCCTTGACTGTTTACAAGAAGAATTGAAATATCGAAATAGATTAGTCTGATCACCATACTCAGGAAGACCTACACCTTTCCTTAAGCGCTTAGCCACACCACCGAGGTCGACCAACCTTGGTAACCCGTAGACATCTTTGAATATTTATTTATATAACATATTTGTCAATTGTTTGTAAACTATTTGTATAAATAATAAAAACAAAAAAAATGTGCTTAGAATAAGTCTGTGTAGAATTAAAATGCATGTAAAAGTGAAAGTACCTTTCAGAAATAAGCAAAATAAGCATGCATGCAATTTTTTTTTTGCAAAATTGTGCATCAATGGCACATGAGGTGGAACCATACTTCACACACACCATACCCTACTAGCCAGACTATTTTCGTGTGAGTAGTGCATATTCTAAAGGACCAGTCAGGAACTGGATGTTTTGATTCATTATCCTCTGGTGGATTTTCCATTTCAAACTGTGTTATGACTTTTGTAGTCCTCCAGTAACTCTCTTTTTAGGTACACAAATTAATACTGTTGGTAGTGGATCAGGTCACACAAATTAAACAACTTATTTGAGAACTGCTATGACCTAATACATCACCAGTAAACCAGTAAAATTATTCTCTAAATTGGGGCTTTCCAAGGTAATCTAAAAATCAATAATTCTTCATATTTAATATGATGGCAAGATATCTTTAAGGACCAGTTCTGCTTTTTGGATTTTGAAAACTAATGCTAACTTTTACAATGTTCTTCTCAAAATTATTATGTGGCTTTCAGTCAAAGTCTCTTTGAAATGTACTCAAAAATGCAAACCTCAGAAAATTCATCTATCTTGTCGGTCACGTTGAGATCCAGTTGTATTTGGAAAAAAATAAGATAAAGATTTGGAAAAGTGTAGCTCTTCCTAAAGAGATTAGTTATTTTACAAGATTATAAAACGGTGTAGAGTAATTGATGTTCCAAGTTAATTTGCCCTCCTCTTCTCCATCTATACATCCTTACTTGGTACCCTAATAAAATCTTTTGGATTTCATTATCATCTCTATGTAGACAACACTCAAATCTACTTCTTAGCAACTGAGCGTTCCTCACTCTAGTAGCACATGTTTCCAACTGTCTCTGAAGCATATGCTCCTGGAGATCCACCCACCATCTCATACTCAACATGACCAAGACTGAGCTCCTAATCTTCCGACCCTCTTCTACAGCTTCTACTCATTTTATATCTCTCACTGATGACAATGCCATCGTTACTTCCACCTACCAGGCCAATTTACTTTGGGGTTCTATTGAATAATACAATAAATTATTTTAAAATAATGATGATTATGTGTATGATAATGATGTGAATGCTATTGTTTTGAATATTTGAGGCAAATCCTAAAGTTCCAATATTATATCTATTTCCAAAAATGCATAATAATCCCAAACAACCTCCAGGCAGACCAATTGTGTCAGAAAGGGGCATCACTGTTACAGCCTTTGGCCACGTTTGTAGATTATTACTTTCAGCTGATTGTGAAAAGTGTATAGCGATGTTTATTAGATATCACTGATTTATTTTATAAGATTGTTGGAAATGAAGGAATATCTGGTGACCCTTGTATACATCTTTCCGATTAATGAGTGTACGGAAATTAATTAATTAAAAACCCAGGGTTATCAATAGTTTTCATTATGTTATTATGTTACTGAATATAGTGCATGAGAAATATAATGTTTTGGACAGGATTTTTTCTCTAATTGTAAGGAACAGCCATGGGGACCAATATGGCTCCTTTACATACAAATATGTTCATGACAGATTTTGAGGAGAGTTTCCAAGTGATTTTCTATATATATTCAGCAACATTATATATTTTTGTAATGGGAATATATAAAAGGATGTTAGAATATCTTAATGTGGCTCATAATTAAGTTTATTATAGGATATTCCCTTAGGAGTGTCATGCATTTAGGATAATGACAAAATATTACAGTGAATAGACCAATACATTTGATTAAGTTCACTATGAAATTATAGACAAGTTTAATATTTATGCAGAACAGCTTTTAATAAGGCAATAGCAAACCAGGAATAAACAATGGTATGTATCAAAACATGTGAAACAATCTATTGTTAGATAGATCTCAATATAAAATCAGTGATAAATATACAACATTCTTTTAAAATTTGGTAAAATTCAAATGTCATAACATTCTACATTAAGGTAAATCAACAATCTATGAGGAGTGTATAACATCTTATCAAACTTGAATAGCCATCAGAGATCTCTTCCAAAGCAAACAGCAAAATCAGGTATTAAAGTCTACATAGCAGTCAAAAATATAAAAACAGAAGGTTACTGGTTTATAGTTAAAAAATCTTATGATCAAATATATTTCCCACAGAATATGCTGGGCATATTACTCTATGAAAATAGTAAACAGCATCATGAGGTATAAAAACCTACATGGCAGCCAGAATATAGAAATATACAGAAATAACAAACTACTTAGATTATAATTAAAAAAATGTCAATTTTAAAAACTAAATAATTTTTACGTATAGGTATTAGATTATACCAAAAAGGATTTTATGACACAATTACATAAGCTTGATTTATCAAAGCAATTAGTCTGTTTTTGATAGAATGAATCCAAGGATGTAGTCATGTACGAATTATGACCCCCGATACCTTATTTCAGGTTGGGTCCACCCTATAAATTATAACTAAACTAAACTATAATAATAAAAAAAAACTTTCAGCTTTTTAGATTAATGGGTTGGTTAGAACTAATCCACTTAGTTCTTCTTTTTAGGAAGAATTTGTTTTAAACATATAGTGAATAATGAAAGAGAAAAGATAAAAGGACAGAAGCAACAGACACCCAAGCCTCCCTTTATCCTAATTAGATAAACTTTCCTTTTCACCCATTCCCAGTCACCGGACTCATTTCCACCAATTGCTATAACCTTCCGCCATGTTTGTATACCACTACACAATTAAAATAAATCAATAAAATTGTGTATCCGCTAGAGGGGAAACTCGCTCCATGGCCCAACAATGAAATAATATAAAATATTTGTGTTTACTTATGTTTGAATGGACTATTGTCTGTTTTCTACACCTGCACTGACAGCGCTCGGCTAGAAGAATGGCAAATTGAACCAAAGCACAAGTCTGAGTATATGTATTATCTTTCTGAGACAGCTCTGTGTTCCTCCTCAATATTTTTTCACCTATGTGGCATAACGCTGAGATATTTGTGTATGAGACCAAAATGATTAACCTTTCATAATGAATAGCCAAACATCCAGGATATATATGTACTTACAGTGGTAAATAATAAACAACAAAGAACAAATAAAGAAGACGGTTTATATGATCTTTTGTAACTACAAATATAACAACAGGAGTATACACTTTTTTAGATGTAAAAGTATTATTGGAAAATGGAATAATGTAAACTGACTTTTTTGTGTAATATACTGACAGAAACAGTATGCTATATGCTGATAATTTCCACTCTATAGGTAGTAAAAATGGTTTAGAGTCAGCTGATTAGGGTAAGGAGGTTAACTTCAGATGATGATGACTTTGAAATACAGGCATATAAGATAATGAAAAGATTTCCAGAGAGAAGGAATTGTTTAAAATGAAGAAGGAGGTGGGGTGGAGCTTGCGTCTGGCTACAGCAGACGTGTTTAGCTGGAGCTCCGAGACACCGGACCAATCTGGGACTTATAAATAGCCCAAAAAGTGGGGAACCCCCATATATAAACTGGGGGAAAGATAGGAGGTAGTCCCTGACCCCCTGGGACCCTCCATTTGCTGTCCCCGAGAGTGGACCCTACACCAGGGGGCAGAAGACTGAGGCCCTATACCTCACCTTGGAGGCCTCGTGTGGAGGGGGTGCCCTCTCCTCGGGAGCACATGAGGAGTGCAGCTGGGGTGCCCAGTGTCATCTGGATCCGGCAGGGGAGCCCTGGAGACTGCAGGGGCCTGAAGCTGAAGGCAGAAGAGTCAGGGCAGAAAGCCTGCGAAAACGCGGCCGCCATCTTGGAAACCGCCATCTTGGAAAACGGCCGGGGGGAGGCCTGAAATGGAGCCTGCCACTGGAGAGGTGCTGAACCCAGGAGGGACACAGAAAAGGCCATGCGAGACTAATCCAGAGGTACTGCTTTTAGCTAGCTGACACAGCCACAAGCTTGAAAATAATCCAACACAATAAGCACTGCAGAGAAAGGTCAGAGAAGCCCCTCACTCAGGGTACAGCAACGTTTTTTTTGTCTATTTTTTTCTTTTTTCTCTCATGCTGAAACACTTCTCCTATTTTACCTCAACTAATTGCATATACGCAGCTCCTCACCAGGCAAGACTTTATGAATCAGTTGGACAAGAGTGATCTGCCTCTTTATAGGCAAATATAAAGACAAGATTGAGCAGCCTGCACTGCTGCATGTCTACATCTATATCCCCACCCGATGGACTTGTGGAGTACTACAGAAACAATCTGACAATAGATGCATAGTATACTGCTGGATGCAACACTGTCAACCTTCATAGAGGGGTGTTATAAACTGACCCATTTATACGCTAACTGGCGTGTCACCCTAATTCAACAGGCCTCAAGACAAAGGCGATACTCTGTGCAATATCTATACGGGCCCTCTATGCCTACATAGGCTGGCACAGGGTCGGCTTATCTCCAGAATTCTTGACTAAGGGTCAGGCCTCCAACATGGCCTAAGAGCAAAATGGGGAGCGGACCCGGCAACACAGCCAGCAGAGGTCATCACCACACCTACAGAGCCTAACATATGACACAATCTGACTCACTGGAGCCCTTGGCAAAGTTCTAAGCACTTCCTCCCTCTGCACATTGATCTGGGCTGTATTCCTCTATCTGAACCCCTCGAGATGCTGAAACCCAAATGCTTATCCTCAGCGAAGGGTATACGGGAGCATTTTCCACCAAAGGCCTCCCGGCACACATCTCCTGGAGACTCTATTTCAGAACACTCTGAATGCTCAGACCAGGAAGAGAATCCCAAAAGACCTCACCAACATGTGGATCTATCGGCCAGGTCAGTGGCCACGATTGAGCGGCTTCTGGCAAAGGCGATTGAACCCCTCAGGCAGGACATGAAAGACCTGGGACAGCGCACTTAGCTCCTGGAAGAAATGACTGACCAGGTAGTGGAGGCCCAGGAAAGAGACCGGTCCTCTATAAAGCAGAACGCGTCCCATATAACCGATCTTGCAGACAAGATAGAGGACCTGCAAAACCGGTCTCGCCGTCACAACATTCTCGTCAGAGGCATCCCAAGGGCCATTCAAGACCTACCAAACTAACTGAGAGATATCGTGGAGGTGATTCTTCCCAACCAGTCTGAAACTATGTGGGAAATTGAACGCGTTCATAGAGCTCTAGATTCATGACGCAGCAGGCGAGGGATCTACTACTCTCTGCAACCAGGAAGCTACACACGGTGAAGGGGCCTGACAAATCACCCTTACAGTTCTATGCTGACCTGTCCCCAGAGACTCTTCACAAACGGGGACTGATGAGACCGGCTATTGCTATCCTTCTTCAACACAAGATTCAATACCGCTGGAATTTTCCATTCGCCCTCACCTTCACATCTCAAGGTGCAACCTACACCACCCGCACACTAGAAGATTGCTTATCAGTACGTCTATGTATGGAGGCCACAATGGGATTGGGGCAGAAGCAACCTCTTCCGCCTATCCCTAGATGGCAGTGGATGCAGGCGACAGCCCAGATCTAGGGCAAGCAAGCCCCCAACTCTGGGGAACCAAGCAGCTTACTGGACAGTGCCAATGGCTTACAAAATAAGCACAAGACCCGCTCGGACAATGTGGGCCCAGCTGTGGAGGTCAAGTCGGGCTCCTGACCCGTCTGGTCTCTCATTCAGGGGACTCCGACTTCGATAAAGGCTAAGTTATCTGTTAAGGGCCCATAGACCCATATTAAGGGCTTTAATTTGTATTAAAATAATAATTTAAGACCTAATCTGTTATTACTGTTATAGATTGCTAGGTTATTATGCTCCCCACTTTATATGGATTAGATTTCTCTATACCATTTGGAGAATTTGATGAAGGTTTTTTTTTTTTTAGACTAAATGGTTTAAACACTTAATTTTGGCTTTCCATAGTTACATCATGAGAAAAGAGTTAATGGTTAACTTGGTATCACCTGGTAGTCTAACTAAACGGAAACACCTCGCTGAAGCACGACTGACTTTCTTTCTTTGCATTTTTCTCTTTCCATTAGATAGCAGGAAAACTAGACAATCAACCGCAGACCAACTGATAGTGCAGCTGTTGGCGTCCAGGACTCCTCCTTGCCCTTCCTCCTAGGAGATCGCCTCTCAGGTAAAGATTCATACACCTGAAGGGTTTCAATTCCCCTTTTAAGAGGCGGAAGGCTTTTGCATTCTACAAAAAACATAAACCCTTATTCTTATGTAGGAGACCCACTTCTCTCACAATAACAAAATCAAATTCCTACACAGGGATCATCTCACCTATTTCCTGGCCACTCTCTCTACTAAGAGAGCTGGCTGCGCAATCCTCCTACATAAACATTTTTCATTTCAGGTAGAAAGTAACTTAGTTGACAAAGAGGGTAACTATGTAATGGTGACAGGTACTATCAGGGGAGTTAGAACAACTTTAGTTTCCCTATCCGCTCCCACTACCTTGCCCTACACAACTTTAATTGGCCTGTTGAAAACAATTGAATCCCAAGACTTGGGAAAGCTAATAGTAGGGGGGGATCTAAACCTTACCTTGGACTCGACTATGGATAGGTCAGGGAAGCCCGCTAAGAACAGATTCCCCAGCAGAACCAAACAGATTGAGTCCTTGCTTGATAGCCTGGGGCAGATCGACGCCTGGAGGGGTATGCACCCGGCTAAGAGAGAATATACATTCTATTCCTCAACCCATCTGACATACTCTAGGATTGATGCTATCTTTGTTGGCTCCCCCCTATATGACTCAATTTTGAGAACTGAGATTGTACCTTGCCCCTGGTCAGACCATGCCTTGGTACTCATGGAGATGGAGCTGCTATACCTATTTAGGACACTTCCCATACCAAACCCACTCAAGGAACTGGATAAATTCCAGAATAGCATGTTTCGGTTTATTTTGGGCAATACGCGTCCTTGTATATCCAGACAGGTAATGTTTAGACACAAGAGTAGAGGCGGACTAGCGTGTCCCAACTTGAGGCTCTATCTTAAGGCAGCTCAAATGCCCCATCTGCCCAGGTTACACTCTGTTACCCACCAGCCATCCTGGGTATTCCTAGAAAATCAGCAGATGCTCCAGCACAGCTGCGATAGGTTGATCTGGATCCCCAAGGAATTAACTCCCTTTAATACACATCACAACCCTATGATCTCCCTAACTCTTCAGTGTCACGATCTGCTTCTTCTTGGGGGCTTGATATGAACCTAGTTCAAACCTACCCCAGCAGAATCATGTAGTTCCTGTTCTCTGTGGCACAAAAGATGGCCTCTGAAGAGTGCAAGGCCCAACAGCTACAGACAGAGAATACTGGATCCAGGTTACTTAGTGGCCCATAGCAAGACCACTCCCCAAGTCAAGATACAACACACAGAAATAGTCTCACACCTTGTTTATGTGAAAACTATCTCTCAACAACCTTTATTTTGGAAAACACCATCTTTTAAACATGCATACAAAATTACCAGGAGGGGCTACCTTTAGCCAGCCCCTAACTGCCTCTGGCCAATCAGGCAGGGTCCCTACGTGGGAACCATGAGACTCCTCCCAGGTCCGCCCACTAGGTGTGGCTACCTAATTTATTTGGTCCCTGGCTTTCAAGGGAGAAACATCTCCCTGTCCTCTGGACTTTGCCCTGATTCTCAGAGTGAGAATCCCTGTAGACCCCCTGGGGTTATGGTGCCTCAATGTCTGTACAGACCCCTTTGTTCTGGCCTTGCTATCACTTCAAGTGTTTACTTTAGGTGATAGCTGGAAGGCAGATGGGTGATCAACTCAGGTTACATATGCAGTCAATATGGATGACTGCACACAACATGGCTCCAACATTCCAATACAATAAATTTACAGATATTACCACTACAACATTTTATAACCCACATGTTATGAGGCAGTACTTCCCATGTCAGTCCACTTAATGCGTTATGACGACTTTATTAGTGGTGACGTGGTAAACTGCCTCTTCTCTCAATGCATAACAATAACAATGGGACTCTGCCCTGACTATATTACATTATAACAGTGGCTCTGGGAGCCCAAAACCTTCTGTTCAATAACATGTGGCAGATAACAGTTCCAAATCCAAGATGGCCCCTGGCTGATTCATGACATTCAGGCTTAGGGGAGGGCCAACTCCGGGTGTCGGCTTAACTCGAGGGCTTGTCTCCCTTATTGTCAGTTACGTCCTTTCCACAAATCCTAAATGACACGAGCTCCATCTCCAAATTTTGGTGGACCTCTAGAAACCTTGACCGGGTAGGGAACTGGGTACAAAACGATAGACTGTTGACCTACGACCAATTCTGCACGACCCACGATCTACCAGCTAAAAAAAATTATAATTATTTGAAAATTAGAAGTTAGGTCAGCAAGACTCTGAGAGAATTGGGTCCCCCTAGGCCCTCCTGGATGTCCGTTGTATGTAGAAGCCTCCCTCTCATGAAGGGGGTTTTGGGTTCGCTATATGGCATCTTTCGAGACTCCACCAGCAGCCAGAAACCTAAATTTATGAAACAATGGGAAAAGGACATGGGGGTAGAATGTTATTGGCACAAATGGAAAGAATCCTGCTCCAACCTCTCCAGAGGTTCCCTCAATGCAGCTCTGCTAGAGACGGCTGTTAAAGTATTGCACAGAGCCTACCGTACGCCCGATAAATTGCAGACGTTTAAGTCACACGAGAGCAATAAATGCTTTAAGGGATGCCAACAAGTGGGGGACCACATCCACATTTGGTGGTCATGTCCAACTATACAGAAAACATGGAAACAACTAGCTCAATTAGCCTCCACACATGCCTTTTGGGGGTACACATCAAGAATCTTTCTCAATCTCAAAATAAACTATTTCAATTAATGGCACTGGCTTTCAAAATACACATAGCTAGCAGATGGAAAAAAATGACACTAAAGTTTCAGGAGGTAGTCAGGAAGGTTAATTACCTCTTTATCAATGAGAGATTAACACACATTATCTGGATAGTCTCCCCCAGTTTCTGGCAATCTGGGAACCTTGGGTAGTGTCCTCATTCAGTGTTCCTCTGATATTACATCCAAATTCGGCTACAACGAGGGTAAGAGGGGGCATGGAGTAAAGGAGTCCTGGAGGTTCTTCGGCTGCACTACCAAGGTAAATGTCATGTGATGAACAGTGCGGTATCTCAGTGAAGACTGTAATGGGCCAACTTAGTGGAGGCCAAGTCAGTAAGTTTAGCTTATATCATTTATAAGTCTATATATTTAGTTAACAACACTATGGTTTAACTATTCATTCCAATGTCTGTTCCTATGTGTTGTCTCTGCTTTTCTTTCTCTTACATTCTCATTTGTTGTTAATTTACTGTGCACAATGTTCTACTTTGAAAGAAATGTTATGTTATTATACATGATACTTTATAACTAAAAATGTAAAATAAGAAGGTGTAGTCAGTTAATTATTGGTTAATGTTTTGTTGTGTGAACTTGCATAGATTGAATTACTGATCAATATGTTTTATATTTTGTGAAATTATTCATCCTTTATTTTTGTATAGAAGGGGAAGGAGTTTAGGAGATCTCTTAATAAAATCAGACTTGATAAAAAATATGAAAATATTGAAACCAAGTTGTCTCTCCACATTACTAATATTTACTGTTCTGTGCCTGAGATGCCAACATTGTAGGAAAATGATTAAAATGGATTACTGTACATTACACATACTGTATATACTCGAGTATAAGCCAAGTTTTTCAGCCCTTTTTTTAAGGCCAAAAATGCCCCCCTCGGCTTATACTCGAGTCACTCTCCCCCCCCCCGTGTCTCTCTAACCACCCGTGTCTCTCTAACCCCCTGTGTCTCTCTAACCCCCCGTGTGTCTCTAACCCCCCATGTGTCTCTACCACACCCTGTGTCTCTTTCCCTCCCCCCTCCTCAACCTTAACCCCCCTCAACCCCCCTCCTCCACCTAAACCCACCTAAAGACCTCCCCCTTCTCCCCTCACTTACCTGCTTGTGCTCCGGCCTCCGCTCCTTGACCCGGCGACGGCGCGCATGTGAGTGACGTCACATGCGCGACTCGTCATTAGCATATACCCGGTTGAGGTTGAGGAGGTGGGTTGGGGTTGAGGGGGGAGGTTGAGGGGGGTTGAGGTTGAGGAGGTGGGTTTGGGTTGAGGGGGGTTGAGGTTGAGGAGGGGGTTTGAGGGGGGTTGAGGATGGGGGTTGAGGGGGGTTTAGAATGGGGGGTTGAGGATGAGGATGGGGGGGTTGAGGAGGGGGTTGAGGATGGGGGGTTGAGGAGGAAGGTTGAGGAGGAATGTTGAGGTTGAGGAGGAGGGGTTGAGGAGGGGGGTTGAGGAGGGGGGTTGAGGATGGGGGGTTGAGGAGAGAGGATGAGGATGGGGGGTTGAGGAGGGGGGTTGAGGAGGGGGGTTGAGGAGGGAGGATGAGAAGGGAGGTTGAGGAGGGGGTTGAGGATGAGGAGGGAGGTTGAGGAGGGAGTTGAGGTTGAGGTGGGAGTTGAGGTTGAGGTGGGAGTTGAGGATGAGGAGGGAGGTTGAGGATGAGGAGGGAGGTTGAGGATGAGGAGGGAGGTTAAGGATGAGGAGGGAGGTTGAGGAGTGGGGTTGAGGAGGGTGATAAGGGAGGGGGGAAGAGACACAGGGAAGGGAGATGTTGGAAGAGACATAGGGAAGGGAGAGGGGAGAAGAGACACGGAGAGAGAGGGGAACACAGAGGGCACAAGAGGGACACAGGGGGCAGCACATTTCCCACCCTCGGCTTATACTCGAGTCACTCATTTTACCCAGTATTTTGTGGTAAAATGGGTGCCTCGGCTTATACTCGGGTCGGCTTATACTCGAGTATGTACGGTATATCATATATATGAGGGCTTTTAAGATATAGTATTTCTTCACATGTGATACAACTACAAATAAATATTCCTTTGGGAGGGGATATGTAGGTAAAACAACATGAGCTGTGAAGATTAGATTAACTGAATAAAAAATATCTATTCTTAATTTTGATGTAGAGAAATGTAGCACATCAGTAGAAGACATTGTTATAAACATATGCATAATGTAGACAACATGAAATAGTTAATATTGGAAGAGGTATTTCCTGCAGCAGAGGCCAGGGCAGCCAGTGGGACTGGTGGTGGCCCACCACTATACCATCACATATTGCGGATGGAAGCGGACCATCAAGGATTTGTTGGAGCCAGCAGCAGTAGTGGACCTTTATAGTCATGACAACATGGAAAAATATAAAATCCAGAATAAACCTAGGTTTACTAATACAACATATTACATACAAAAAGCCAAAAAGCACTAGATATATTTGACTCTGTTATTAAGTTGCAAAATTATTCACCCCTTTTTTACCTATTTTGTTGCATTACAGCCTTAAGTTCAATGTTTTGTTAATCTGAATTTTATGTGATGGATCAGAACACAATAGTTGGTGAAGTGAAATGAGAAAAATATATACACAAAACGATTTTTTAGAAATAAAAAGCAGAAAATGGGCATGTGCGTATGTATTTACCCCCTTTGTTATGAAGCCCATAAAAAGCACTGGTGCAACCAATTACCTTCAGAAGTCATATGATTAGTGAAATGATGTGTCATTACACATGTCATTACATATACACACTTTTTCGAAAGGCCCCAAAGGCTGCAACACCTTAGCACAAGGCACCACTTACCAAACACTGCCATGAAGACCAAGGAACTCTCCAAACAAGTAAGGGACAATGTTGTTGAGAAGTACAAGTCAGGGTTAGGTTATAAACAAATATCCAAATCTTTGATGATCCCCAGGAGCACCATCAAATCTATCATAACCAAATGGAAAGAACATGGCACAACAGCAAACCTGCCAAAACTCATGGACCGGGCAAGGAGTGGCAGCACAGAGACCTAAAGTAACCCTGGAGGAGCTGCAAAGTTCCACAGCAGAGACAGGAGTATCTGTACATAGGATGACAATAAGCTGTATGCTCCATAGAGTTGGGCTTTATGGCAAAGTGGCCAGAAGAAAGCCATTACTTTCAGCAAAAAACAAAATGCCATGTTTTGAGTTTGCGAAAAGGCATGTGGGAGACTAACAAAATATATGGAGGAAGGTGCTCTGGTCTGATGAGACTAAAATTGAACATTTCGGCCATCAAAGGAAACGCTATGTCTGGCGCAAACCCAACACATCGCATTACCCAAAGAACAGCATTGGGACTGAGAAACCGGTCAGAGTTAAGGCAAAGATGAATAGTGCTAAATAGAGGAATTTTCTTGAGCAAAACCTGTACCACTCTGTGCGTGATTTGAGGCTAGGATGGAGGTTCACCTTCCAGCAGGACAATGACCCCAAACACACTGCTAAATCAACACTTGAGTGGTTTAAGGGGAAACATGTAAATGTGTTGGAATGGCCTAGTCAAAGTCCAGACCTCAATCCAATAGAAAATCTGTGGTCAGACTTGAAGCAGCTGGAGCAGTTTTGCAAGGAGGAAGGGGCAAAAATCCCAGTGGTAAGATGTAGCAAGCTCATAGAGACATATCCAAAGCGACTTGGAGCTGTGATTGCCGCAAAAGGTGGCATTACAAAGTATTGACTTTAGGGGTGTGAATAGTTATGCACATTTACTTTTTCTGTTATTTTGTCCTATTTGTTGTTTGCTTCATGATAAATAAAAAAAAAACATCTTCAAAGTTGTGGGCATGTTCTGTAAATTAAATGATGCAAATCCTCAAACAATCCATGTTAATTCCAGGTTGTGTGGAAACAAAACATAAAAAAATGCCCAGGGGGGTGAATACTTTTGCAAGGCACTGTATATCCCAGAAATGAGGAACAACTTTACATCAACATATGTATCTTAAGTACTAATTTAGATCCAATGACATATCCCATTTTTTACCTAATGGGGAAGCTGGATGGGAACCCAAATTAACACTTGACAGTTACCCAAATTCGAAAGTACGTGTCAGAAATAATATTTCCATGATTGAATTTAAAGTTGCTCAAACTGCCATTCGAGATGGCTTTAATCTAATTTTATGTGGTGGAAAACTGACACAACAATTGATCATTGATTCATATTTGCAAGTTGATGCAAATTATTAAAATTTCATAAAATATCAACAAGATAAACTACGTGTAGAACATTGGACTGATGGATTATGTCGCTGAGGTAGCAACAAACAGAGAGCTTGCAGCTGGCAAAGCCATCATTTTACCTTCTTCTTTCCAAGGATCGCCTCGCAATATGCGAGAAAGCTACAACGATGAAAACAAGATTTATTTATTACATTTACATGTAATCCACAATGGCCAGAGATTGTACAGAATCTGCTAATTGGACAAACTGCTTCCGATAGACCAGATTTAGTGGCAAGAACCTTCCAAATCAAATTAACTGAATTAATATGTGACATAACCATAACTCAGTGGCAAATGTCTGGCTTATGTTTATACAATAGAATTTTAAAAAAGAGGCCATCCACATATGCTTATAATCCTACAAGAGAAATATAAATTGCATACTGGTGATAAAGTGGATTCAGTGATTATTGCTGAACTACAAGATCCAGGAATATATGGTAGACTATATGAGATTGTAACTCATTGCATGATTCATGGACCATGTGGATATATTAATCCACAATCACCATGTATGGAAAATAAAAAATGCACTAAAGAATTTCCAACAGATTATAAAGACAAAACTTATGCTAATTGTGATGGCTACCCATTATATAGAAGATGAGAAAGCCAAAATGCCATTATTCATGACAAAAAGGTAGATAACAGATATGTGGTACCATACAATCCACATTTATACATGAAGTATAATGCACACATTAATGTGGAAGCTTGCACTTCTATAAAATCCATTAAATATGTCTACAAATATATTTACAAACGCTATGATGCAGCAACTGTAGTGGTCAAAAGCGCAGAAAATCCAGAACAAACTGAGTTATTACATGATGAACTTGCATCTAATATAGATGCTCACTATGTAAGTGCACCAGAAGCAATGTGGTGTCTTCTCAAATTTGAAATGCATGATCGATCACATATATGAATTAGCAAGTATATCGATTAGCTATACATTTGCCCCAAAGACGCTTAGTTTATTTCAATGTTGGAAATGAAAGTGCACTAGAGGATGACTTGCTCAAAGAGCGTTATTTATGAACAATACTTAATACAAATACATTAATAATATATGATAATACTATGGAAACAAAATCTCTTAACTTAGCAGAAGGCATTCTTAACACTACCAATTATGTCCATGTGTGTGTGTGAAGTATGATACTTTACCAGGCCTCCACAGTTTAGTGAAGATAGCTGTAGATGGAACACAGAGAGCCAAGAAGCAAAGAGCCAGCAGCCCAGAGAGAGGGTTTGCCTATGTTTGATATGGCCTCTATAACCTATATTTAAATCCCACCCGCATACTCATATCCTAGCTCTCATTGGTCAATTAGGTCACATGTCCTTCACAAAGTCCCCTCACTGGTCAGCTGTCTAAACAAAGGATTCCTTAAGCCACATGTAAAACTAGAAACATCCGGTTCTCAAAGTTACACACACCCATGCGTTCAAGAATACCATATATGGTCTTCTGCTAATTCTCTGGATAAAACTGTGCTTAGTGAAATCCAGCGCCATCATGTGTTCATTCGGCAAATCCATCCACTATTCAGAGTGTACCCTCCAAGTGAGTGAGGAAAAGAACGAATATAGATAGTCTTTCCGCCTTATATTAAACCTGGTAATTATTCCTTACTTCTAACGCTAGGTGTGTGTTACAGTATTCATGCAAATTTCATGCATTGTTATATTATTACTGCATACATGACAATTAAAAAGGTTAATATGGTTTAACAGTTGTTGAAATACAAGTTGAATATAAATATATATATATAAATATATATATATATATATTATAATTGTTGGTACTTCTTTGTAGATAACAAAAAGGTTAACAATGTCAGAGACTCACATTGTGTGGCAAACTGCATTTACAGCTTTAACATTTTATCGACCGTCATTTTTTGACGGGCAAGTCTAATATAAACTTAACATCTAAACTACTCACTACTAACTGAGACCTCTTTTGTACTTTTGACTTTGCAAATGGTACAACTTTGATTATGAACAATAAGAACACTATATATTCCTAACTGTTTATGCCAGAGGATATGAAGAGAAATTTACATACTTTTTCAAAGTAAAGGTAACAACCTTTCTCAATTAAAAGAATGGCTCCTACATAACATATGACACACTAGAGTTACAGTATGTGTATCCTTTCCTCTTTTCAACATAAGCATGTTAGTCCATTATGTCTCTTTATATTTACTTAGATATAATGGACTCTATTTGGACATGATGAACTTTGCAATATAAAGAAAGAAAGTGACTCACATCTTTTCAAGTGTAAATATGTTACTGTGTAAATGTCTATTGATCTATTTAAAGTTCATATTTAATCAGAAGCTCACTACTCTGGTCCCCATCTACTTCCCTAAAGTTACAACTTGTTAATATAACTTTAAATAATAAGGCTTCCCTAAAGTTAAACTATGTTAATACAACTTTAAATAATAAGGCTTACAGATCTTCAGCAAGTCAACCACGTAATTTAATTGCCTGTCCGTTTTGACCAGTTAGTAGTGATGTCTCGAACAGTTCGCCGGAGAACTATTTGCGGCGATTTTCGCATGTTCGCTTTTGCAACGAACGGCGAACACATGCGCTTTTCGGTCCGCCCCCTATTTTTTATCATTGAGGAAACTTTGACACTGCACCTTACAGTCAGCAGACACATTCCAGCAAATCAGCAGCATACACTCCATTCCAGGACTTCCATCTGAAGGACAGCCTCCATTTTAGAATCATTCTGAAGCTACTTTCGTTGAGAGAGAACATATATTCTACCTGCTGCTGATTTAATAGGGAAATAGATAGCCCGGCTGTGTATTTAGCTTTCACTACACACCTGAAGGACTCATTTGATATCTGCTGCAAGGACAGCAACCCAAAAGCCCTTTTTATGGCTAGAACATCATTTATTTTATTGTATTATTTTTTTCTGCTGATTTAATAGGGAAATAGATAGCCAGGCTGTGTATTTAGCTTTCACTACACACCTGAAGGACTCATTTGATATCTGCTGCAAGGACAGCAACCCAAAAAAGCCCTTTTTAGGACTAGAACATCATTTATTTAATTTTATTATTTTTTTCTGTGTAATCTAATTGCATATGCCTGCCTGCTAGCGTGTGTGTGAGGCCTATTGCATCTACTCTGCCAACTTTTGCCAGTGCACAGTGACACTCATATCTAGTGCAACCGTAGTGTACAGTGAAATAAAAGAACCCTTTTTTGACTGTAATCGATTGAATATCAGTTGCCTGCCTACAGGCGTGTGTGTGAGGCCTATTGCATCTACTCTGTCAACTTTTGCCAGTGCACAGTGACACTCATATCTAGTGCAACTGTAGTGTACAGTGACATAAAACAACCCTTTTTTGACTGTAATCGATTGAATATCGGTTGCCTGCCTACAGGCGTGTGTGTGAAGCCTATTGCATCTACTCTGCCAACTTTTGCCAGTGCACAGTGACACTCATATCTGGTGCAACCGTAGTGTACAGTGACATAAAACAACCCTTTTTTGACTGTAATCTATTGAATATCAGTTGCCTGCCTACAGGCGTGTGTGTGAGGCCTATTGCATCTACTCTGCCAACTTTTGCCAGTGCACAGTGACACTCATATCTAGTGCAACCGTAAAGTACAGTGAAATAAAAGAACCCTTTTTTGACTGTAATCGATTGAATATCAGTTGCCTGCCTACAGGCGTGTGTGTGAGGCCTATTGCATCTACTCTGCCAACTTTTGCCAGTGCACAGTGACACTCATATCTAGTGCAACCGTAGTGTACAGTGACATAAAAAAAAACTTTTTTGACTGTAATCGATTGAATATCAGTTGCCTGCCTACAGGCGTGTGGGTGAAGCCTATTGCATCTTCTCTGCCAACTTTTGCCAGTGCACAGCGACACTCATATCTAGTGCAACCGTAGTGTACAGTGACATAAAACAACCCTTTTTTGACTGTAATCGATTGAATATCAGTTGCCTGCCTACAGGCGTGTGTGTGAAGCCTATTGCATCTTCTCTGCCAACTTTTGCCAGTGCACAGTGACACTCATATCTAGTGCAACCGTAGTGTACAGTGACATAAAACAACACTTTTTTGACTGTAATCGATTGAATATCAGTTGCCTGCCTACAGGCGTGTGTGTGAAGCCTATTGCATCTACTCTTCCAACTTTTGCCAGTGCATAGTGACACTCATATCTAGTGCAACCGTAGTGTACAGTGAAATAAAAGAACCCGTTTTTGACTGTAATCGATTGAATATCAGTTGCCTGCCTACAGGCGTGTGTGTGAAGCCTATTGCATCTTCTCTGCCAACTTTTGCCAGTGCACAGTGACACTCATATCTAGTGCAACCGTAGTGTACATTGAAATAAAAGAACCCTTTTTTGACTGTAATCGATTGAATATCAGTTGCCTGCCTACAGGCGTGTGTGTATAGCCTATTGCATCTTCTCTGCCAACTTTTGCCAGTGCACAGTGACATTCATATCTAGTGCAACCGAAGTGTACAGTGAAATAAAAGAACCCTTTTTTGACTGTAATCAATTGAATATCAGTTGCCTGCCTACAGGCGTGTGTGTGAAGCCTATTGCATCTACTCTGCCAACTTTTGCCAGTGCACAGTGACACTCATATCTAGTGCAACCGTAGTGTACAGTGAAATAAAAGAACCCTTTTTTGACTGTAATCGATTGAATATCAGTTGCCTGCCTACAAGCGTGTGTGTGAGGCCTATTTCATCTACTCTGCCAACTTTTGCCAGTGCACAGTGACACTCATATCTAGTGCAACCGTAGTGTACAGTGAAATAAAAGAACCCTTTTTTGACTATAATCGATTGAATATCAGTTACCTGCCTACAGGCGTGTGTGTGAAGCCTATTGCATCTTCTCTGCCAACTTTTGCCAGTGCACAGTGACACTCATATCTAGTGCAACCGTAGTGTACAGTGAAATAAAAGAACCCTTTTTTGACTGTAATCGATTGAATATCAGTTGCCTGCCTACAGGCGTGTGTGTATAGCCTATTGCATCTTCTCTGCCAACTTTTGCCAGTGCACAGTGACATTCATATCTAGTGCAACCGTAGTGTACAGTGAAATAAAAGAACCCTTTTTTGACTGTAATCGATTGAATATCAGTTGCCTGCCTACAGGCGTGTGTGTGAAGCCTATTGCATCTACTCTGCCAACTTTTGCCAGTGCACAGTGACACTCATATCTAGTGCAACCGTAGTGTACAGTGAAGTAAAAGAACCCTTTTTTGACTGTAATCGATTGAATATCAGTTGCCTGCCTACAAGCGTGTGTGTGAGGCCTATTTCATCTACTCTGCCAACTTTTGCCAGTGCACAGTGACACTCATATCTAGTGCAACCGTAGTGTACAGTGAAATAAAAGAACCCTTTTTTGACTGTTATCGATTAAATATCAGTTACCTGCCTACAGGCGTGTGTGTGAAGCCTATTGCATCTTCTCTGCCAACTTTTGCCAGTGCACAGTGACACTCATATCTAGTGCAACCGTAGTGTACAGTGAAATAAAAGAACCCTTTTTTGACTGTAATCGATTGAATATCAGTTGCCTGCCTACAGCCGTGTGTGTGAGGCCTATTGCATCTACTCTGCCAACTTTTGCCAGTGCACAGTGACACTCATATCTAGTGCAACCGTAGTGTACAGTGACATAAAACAACCCTTTTTTGACTGTAATCGATTGAATATCAGTTGCCTGCCTACAGGCGTGTGTGTATAGCCTATTGCATCTTCTCTGCCAACTTTTGCCAGTGCACAGTGACATTCATATCTAGTGCAACCGTAGTGTACAGTGAAATAAAAGAACCCTTTTTTGACTGTAATCGATTGAATATCAGTTGCCTGCCTACAGGCGTGTGTGTGAAGCCTATTGCATCTACTCTGCCAACTTTTGCCAGTGCACAGTGACACTCATATCTAGTGCAACCGTAGTGTACAGTGAAATAAAAGAACCCTTTTTTGACTGTAATCGATTGAATATCAGTTGCCTGCCTACAAGCGTGTGTGTGAGGCCTATTTCATCTACTCTGCCAACTTTTGCCAGTGCACAGTGACACTCATATCTAGTGCAACCGTAGTGTACAGTGAAATAAAAGAACCCTTTTTTGACTGTAATCGATTAAATATCAGTTACCTGCCTACAGGCGTGTGTGTGAAGCCTATTGCATCTTCTCTGCCAACTTTTGCCAGTGCACAGTGACACTCATATCTAGTGCAACCGTAGTGTACAGTGAAATAAAAGAACCCTTTTTTGACTGTAATCGATTGAATATCAGTTGCCTGCCTACAGCCGTATGTGTGAGGCCTATTGCATCTACTCTGCCAACTTTTGCCAGTGCACAGTGACACTCATATCTAGTGCAACCGTAGTGTACAGTGACATAAAACAACCCTTTTTTGACTGTAATCGATTGAATATCAGTTGCCTGCCTACAGGCGTGTGTGTGAGGCCTACAGCGCCTACTCTGCAAACTATTGCCAGTGCATAGTGACACTCATATCTGGTGTCACAGTAGCTTGCATGCATAGTACCACTAATCGTAAAAAAAATGACAGGCAGAGGCAGGCCAACTCGCAGGGGCCGTCGTGGTCGTGGTGCTGTGATTCCCTTTGGCCCTAGAATAATGCCCAGTTTTCAGAGGCAACGTACCCTGAACTTAAACAGTTCTGAGGACATGGTTGACTGGCTAACACAGGACACCCAATCTTCTACAGCTTCCGCTCGGAACCTAGACGCACCATCCTCCTCCAGCATAGCTTCGGGCACCTCTCAAGTTACCACTCGCCCGCCTGCCGCCACCACCAACACTAGCACCACAGCCGCTTCACTTGATCCGTCGGAAGAAATGAGTGATGCACAAACATTAGTGCCAGAGGATGTAGATAACAGGGATATGTCCCAGTCAGGCAGCATTACACACATGGACGTACGGTCTGATGATGATGATGATGTTGTACCCGGGGCTGCTTCCTTTGTGGAGTTGTCAGATACAAGTGAAGCAGTTGATGATGACGATGCGTCCGTGGATGTCACGTGGGTGCCCGCTAGAAGAGAAGAAGAACAGGAGGAAAGTTCAGATTGGGAGACAGAGAGGAGAAGGAGACAAGTTGGAAGCAGCGGGAGGTCGTCGAAAGTAGCTAGTGGCACAGTCAGACAGCATGCATCTGCCATTTGCAACCTGTGCGAAAAGAAACTGAGTCGTGGGAAGTCCAATACCCACCTAGGTACAACTTCTTTGCGAAGGCACATGATGTCACATCACAAATGCCTATGGGATCAACACATGAGTACAAGCAGCACACAAAGTCAAAGCCGCCATCCTCTTCCTAGTCCAGCATCTTCAGCCACGTCAACCACTGCTGCCCTGCTTGCCCCCTCTCAACCATCCGCCACTAGTGTCTCGCCCTGAGCAGTCCCTGCTCATCTGCCCACAGTCAGGTGTCTGTCACGGACATTTTTGAGCGTAAGAAGCCAATGTCACAAAGTCACCCCCTTGCCCGGCAACTGACAGCTGGCTTGTCTGAACTTTTAGCCCGCCAGCTTTTACCATACAAGCTAATGGAGTCTGAGGTGTTCAAAAAATTTGTAGCTATTGGGACACCGCAGTGGAAGGTAACCGGCCGAAATTTCTTTGCACAAAAGGCAATCCCCAACCTGTACTCGATTGTGCAAAAGGAAGTAATGGAATCTCTGGCACACAGTGTTGGGGCAAGGGTCCATCTGACCACGGATACCTGGTCTGCAAAGCATGGTCAGGGCAGGTATATCACCTACACTGCGCATTGGGTAAACCTGGTGACGGCTGCCAAGAATGGAATACGTGGCTCTGCAGAGGAGTTGGTGACACCGCCACGACTTGCAGGCAGGCCTGCTGCCACCTCCTCTACTCCTCCTACTCCATCCTCTTCCATAACTTCCTCGGCTGAGTCCTCTTCTGCTGCTGCTATGTCTTAATCCACATCAAACCTGGTCAGTCGCACCCAGGGCACCATCAGCGACATCATACCATTTGTTTTCTTCCTGCGAAGAGTGCTGGATCAGGCTGTAGATGAGCGTGAAGAGGAAGAGTTGTGGTCACCATCACCACCAGAAACAGCCTTATCAGCAGCGCTTGCTTCACCTGCGGCAACGCTGGAAGAGGATTGTGAGGAAGAGGAGTCAGAGCAGGAATGTGGCTTTGAGAAGGAGGAAGAAGACCAATCACAACAGGCATCCCAGGGTGCTCGTTGTCACCTATCTGGTACCCATGGTGTTGTACGTGGCTGGGGGGAAGAACATACCTTCAGTGAGATCACTGAGGACTAGGAACGGGACATGACTAGCTCGGCATCCAACCTTGTGCAAATGGCGTCTTTCATGCTGTCGTGCCTGTTGAGGGACCCTCGTATAAAAAGGATGAAGGAGAAAAAACCTGTACTGGGTGTCCACGCTACTAGACCCCTGGTATAAGCAGAAAGTGCCTGAAATGTTACCGAATTACCACAAGTCGGAAAGGATGCAGCACTTCCTGAATAAATGAAAAAGTATGCTTTACACAGCGTTTAAGGGTGATGTCACAGCACAACAGCAATCTAACAGCGGAAGAGGTGAACATAATCCTCCTCCTCCCACGACCACGCCGGCAAGGAGAGGACGCTTTACAGACGTGTTGTTGATGGAGGACATGCAGAGCTTTTTAAGTCCTTTGCATCACCACAGCCCTTCGGGGTCCACCCTCAGAGAACGACTCGACCGTTAGGTAACAGATTACCTTGCCATAACTACAGATATCGACACTATGAGGAGAGATGAACCCCTTGACTACTGGGTTTGCACGCTTGCCCTGTGGCCTGAGCTATCCCAATTTGCCATAGAACTTCTGTCCTGCCCCGCTTCAAGTGTCCTGTCAGAAAGGACCTTCAGTGCAGCAGGAGGTTTTGTCACTGAGAAGAGAAGTCGCCTAGGTCAAAAAAGTCTAGATTACCTCACCTTTATTAAGATGAATGAGGGATGGATCCCGAAGCGACTGACAGTGGGCGATACATTCGATTAAAAAAGGCCTGATAGATGAGCTGCCTTGAGCTAATAATGGTCCACACGCTGCTGTATTTTATCCCTGAATGCCGGATGACTTGCGTTACTTATCCGCCACCAACTAGGATTCAAGACGCAATGTTTTAGGGCACTTTCTGCCTGGCAAACTAACATCAATTTTTCTGGTCGCTGCAACAATACCTAATTTTTGCATTTAAATTATTTTGTTTTAGAAGGCCTTCAGCATGTAATGAAAAATAAAGCATTTTTGAACAGTCTTGCATAACAGTTGTGCAAAAACACATATTTACAATAAAGACATTTTGTGAAAGTTAGCTGGCTATTCCTTCTTATTTTTACTTTTTAGGTTAATAATTTTTCTTATTTTTTACTGTGATTGCAATTTAAGAGATACCTAAAACATGGTAAAACAGACAATAGTAAAGAGTATATCTGCAGGAAACACCAAAGTCCTATTAGCTATCATCCCTCCAGCAGTATTAGCTTATGGGTTACCCTGCGGCAGGCTTCAGTAAGCGACCTCTCCTTTCCTGGGATGATTTTGTCGCCGGTTGCTTCTGAAGGGTCTTCAGGGCTCCCCCACTCTGGTCCTTCCCCCAGTGTCGCTTCAACCAGTAACAAATGTTTTATATTTGTAAAGCGACCCAATGATTCCCCTTGATAGAGGTTTATCTTTACAAATTTTGGAGAACCAATTTAAGACCGGTGTCCCCTGTTTCTGGGTCAGGGAGTGTGTGAAATGCCTCAACCTACAGTAATTGTAATGTTCTGACAGCGGTAGCTCATGCTTGTCCCTCAGTTCCTCATAGGTGAGCATCTGGCCCTTTACTAACCAGTCTCCCAGTCTATCTAGTTTCCTTGACCTCCACCAGTGTTGTGATGTTGTGCTCATGTGTTTCGGGGCCTGAGGGTGGTCAAGAATTGGGGTCATTTGGGTGGATCCAGGGAACAAACCCGTGTGTTTCTTGGCCCATTTCCAGTATGATAGTGAGTGTCTGATTAGGGGGTATGGCGAGTTTTTAAGGCTCTGAGGCAATTCTGATAGCCAAGCCACTTTGTCCCAGGTTAAGGGCCTTAAAGTGTGGTTCTCTAAATACACACAGGCCGGTTGATGACATATAGAATGTGCTATTGGGAGGAAAGATAGGTGACGTAACAGGTATTAAACTGATAGGAATGAATAGTATAACTTAATACACCACTCCTATCTGGTGGCACCTTAGATTGCACGCACAGTGCCCCAAATTCGAAGTGGGAGGACCGACCAAGCATCTTTTTCCATCTCCCTGTTCCAAAAATCCATGCCATATACACGTCCCCTGATAGGTGACGTAACAGGTATTAAACTGATAGGAATGAGTAGTACAACTTAATACACCACTCCTATCTCATGGCACCTTAGATTGCACGTGAGTGCCCCAAATTCGAAGTAGGAGGTCCGACCAAGCATCTTTTTCCATCTCCCTGTTCCAAAAATCCATGCCATATACACGTCCCCTAATCGGGGACATAACAGGGATTAAACCGATAGGAATAGTACTACTTAACAGTACACACCTTATAATAACGCAGACAGAGGCAACGCAGAGAGAAGAGTCTGAAGAAGAGGAGTCAGAGGAGTGTCACGACCGGCCTATTTGGGGGACCAAGCTCACCCGAAATCTCTCTCTCTATGGTCGCAACTTTTTGTTCAGATCTCAACACCAGCAGACACTTCAGATGACAGCATCATTACTGCAGAGACATGCACCTCAGACCCCTATTCTTAGGATTTAAGAATCCCACACCATGTACCTTGGATTAGTACAAAGCAGACTCTGACACCACCTGTGTTTAGTGTGTCCAAAGTCAGACTGGCCACTTCTTTATTGTTACAAAGATATATAAAAAAAAACAGAAAGATGACACAAAACACCAAAGACTGTCCCCAGTTCTAGCCCATCCTCCTAGGCAAATAGCTTGCTATCCCCCCTCACCCACATGCTTTCCAGATGTAGAGAGGCATCAGGCTTTCTTCTAATTACACCTTTTGTTTCTCCTCTTACAGAGCCATAAAACTAGTTACCCCTTTCATGAATAAAGCCAGAGCCTTCACACGTGGCCGATCGCAGGGCCATATAAATTCCACTATCCTATTTCTAATACAGATACAGTTTTGCAATGTTAGTCAATTACAGCACCACATGCACTTATTACATCCATGATATAAATGTTAAGCAAATTGTTAGTACCTTCTAACCACACATATAATAACTGATGAAACCCAAATAGTCCAGTGGGCCCTTCTGTTCATAACAGCTAGTTTCCCCCATCCTAGTGTGGCCTAGGAATTCGTCCTGACGGACAAATTTCTAGCCACACTGATCTCACTTGTGCAAGTGATGGTGATTGTAATTGCCTCACAGTCCACATTTCTTCCAATTCCAATGGGCACACAATTTTGGGCATAGCCTCCATGGCTCAATTGCCAACCGCCTTCCTTGGGCCATGGCACATGCCCCCTTCCTCCCCATCCATTGGGGAAAACAATTTAATTGGGCAGCTGCATCTAAAACAGTCATTGGGCCTATTAGTTCACCCAGTCCAAAGGGTCCCAGGGTGGTACAAAGTCCAGGTGACAGTTCCCAAGGTGACATGGCTCACCCCCCTCCCAAAAACCAGGGCCAGTGCCCTCCTCTTCCCAATGTCTGAGGGGAAACATTTTCCTTGGGAGTCCCATAAACTAACACCTCCAGGGAGGAACATACCAGTCTGATACTGAGCCCAGCATCCATGATGGGGGGCTGGAATGGAGGCTCCACTTTCACCTGCACCGCAGTCTGGGCACATTAACCCCTCTCACCTGCAGCAATGGTCTGGGCATGGGACTCCATTTCTCCATTTCCTTGGACCACAGTTCGTGCACTGTATTCCATCTCGCCTGGATTAGGCACACAATAAGGAATGTGGTCCCTCTTTAAATGATTTGCAGTGTCTCTGTTTGGCAGGATTTCAGAGATCATAACCTACCCTGTGCCCCTTGTCTGTGGCTAGCTCGCTGACATTTTTTATCAGCAGGAGCTCCATGCTAGGCCCAAAGTGTATTCCCAGGGCACAGTGAACATAGCTGCTCCTAACCAGACTGTTTGCGTGGCCTGGGTTCTGCCCACAGACCTCTGTGCCAGGGTAATCAATGCAGTTCAAGGGTGCCATTGTCAGCCCACCCCCCAACAACCAGGGCCCATACACTCTTCTGCCCCACTGCGTGGGTAAAACACTCCCCTGGGGTGCCCAGAAAAATAGTAATTCCAGGGGTCATTTACTGGACAGATCTGGAAGCCGGCACCCAATGTTGTGGTCTGGTCTAAAGCCTCCAAATATCTATGTGGTATCCTGATCAGCACATCACCTCCCCCTCTCTCTGGAACCACTGTCTGGTCACAGCACTCACCTCCCTTGGGATCTTTGGTCACTGTGTTCCCTGGCAGGACCTCACAGCTCTCATCCAGACACCCCCTTGGGCCATCAGTTTTACAGACATTCTCTGTCTTCTCAATTGCCTTGTTATTAGCAATTGTGCCCCAGCCATTTGGGTCTGGCTGGCCCCCTTGTTCTGACACAGTCCCAAGGTTGTTCTCTGTGTTCGACCCTGTACCCATGGCTGGTTCCAGGACTGTAGTTATCCACGGGAACCCCATGATAGGTTCACAATCCATCTCTGGTTCTTTCCAGAACTCTCCCAGGCCCTCCATCTGGCCTGCTATTCCTGTCTGAGACTCAGACTCCACTGGTTTTGAGATGTACCCATAATGTATGGTACCCTCCTCATCTGTCCCAGTTGTAGCAAAAATTAACTGGGCCTTGTCCATTTGTATCTCCACATTGGTATTGTCCTGGTCAGAGTCCACAATATCCTCTCCCCAGACCTCTGGTAACCAATCATTTTCCTCCCTGTCCGCCTGACAGGGTTCCTCCCAACTGGATAGCCAAAACCCCTCCATGGATGCCTCATCCAGCAATTCAACATACTCAGCCTCCAGCTGCAGCTCTTGCTGAATCAGGGGTTCCAGCAAATTAGCCTCCGGGGACCATGTTTCTAGTCCCAGACCATGACAGCGTTTAGGAAATAAGTTATTTTTCCTCCTTACAGTCCCCATGACACATTCAGGATCACCATAGAAGATCTCCCAGAGCCCATCTATTAGCTCCAATTGAACATAGAGATCCTCTTCAAGGGCACCAACAGGCCCTATCCTGGCATGATACTGTTTCTCTAAGGCAATCTCTTTCCATACCAGTTTCTTCAGTCAGCATGACAGCTCATGGTCCTGCCACAATCCCAGGAACGCCATCCATTGCTTTAGAATGGCCATTCCTCTGCAGTCCTTTGACTCTGTCACCTGGCTCTCTTTCTCTCTGCCTTTGTAAGTAGCCATCCTTGCTGCTGGTAAAAATGCTTGAGATCTCGCACCGATGCCACCAGCTGTCACGACCGGCCAATTTAGGGGACCAAGCTCACCCCAAATCTCTCTCTCTCTATGGTCGCAACTTTTTGTTGAGATCTCAACACCAGCAGACACTTCAGATGACAGCATCATTACTGCAGAGACATGCACCTCAGACCCCTATTCTTAGGATCTAACAATCCCACACCATGTACCTTGGATTAGTACAAAGCAGACTCTGACACCACCTGTGTTTAGTGTGTCCAAAGTCAGACTGGCCACTTCTTTATTGTTACAAAGATATATAAAAAAAAACAGAAAGATGACACAAAACACCAAAGACTGCCCCCAGTTCTAGCCCATCCTCCTAGGCAAATAGCTTGCTATCCCCCTCACCCACATGCTTTCCAGATGTAGAGAGGCATCTGGCTTTCTTCTAATTACACCTTTTTTTTCTCCTCTTACAGAGCCATAAAACTAGTTACCCCTTTCATGAATAAAGCCAGAGCCTTCACACGTGGCCGATCGCAGGGCCATATAAATTCCACTATCCTATTTCTAACCCAGATACAGTTTTGCAATATTAGTCAATTACAGCACCACATGCACTTATTAAATCCATGATATAAATGTTAAGCAAATTGTTAGTACCTTCTAACCACACATATAATAACTGATGAACCCCAAATAGTCCAGTGGGCCCTTCTGTTCATAACAGAAGAGGAGTCAGAGGAGGAAGGTGGCTTTGAGGAGGTGGAGTACCAAACACAGCAGGCGTCCCAGGGGGCTTGTTGTCACCTTTCGGTGACCCTTGGATGCTGGGTGGAGGAAGAGACCTTCAATGACATCAGTGAGGACAAGGAACGGGACATGGCTAGCTCGGTATCCAACCTTGTGCAAATGGGGAGTTTGCGTTTGTGCAAAGGGACTGTTTGCGGTTGTTTGCGGTGCATTAAACAGGGAGATTGGTCTGTTATTGTGAAGCGGGTGTAACCCTTACACTACCTGATCGATACAACATCATACCTGATGTTTTAAAGCATGTTATTCCAAACAATTTAGGAATGTTAGGTGATTTATGCCCTTTATGGCTTAAAACCAGACTCTGCATCAACTATGTAATTTTCCGAGGGAGTTTTGCCATGGATCCCCCTCCGGAATGCCACAGTCCAGGTGTTAGTCCCCTTGAAACAACTTTCCCATCACTATTGTGGCCAGAAAGAGTCCCTGTGGGTTTTGAATTTCTCCTGCCCATTGAAGTCTATGGCGGTTCGCCGATGTTCGTCCGTTCGCGAACATTTGATGGAATTCGCGTCCGCGGTTCGCAAACCGAAAATTTGAAGTTCGTGACATCACTACCAGTTAGAAACCTCTGACAACAATGATAATGCAAATGATTTAATAGGATAGTGCCTTTAAATTCAGAACTGCCAAACAATTGCCAATCCACGCTGAGCCTTTGATGAAACCGGTAAGGCAAGAGGCGTTTTGGTTAACAAATAGACACTGCTGAATGCTCCCATCAAATGCATGGTATCGTATATTGCTGTTACTTATGATGCTGGCTGCAAGGTTCCCATGTACGGCAACCCCCTATGCTGATTCGAGCTTGATACTCAAACCATAGTGGCTGTTACAGCCTGTGTTTTTTTGCATTTGGGTATTATTGATTAGACATTTATACAACAGCATTTTTCAAAGGAGTATATATTTGTATAGTACAGACATGTTTGTCCTTTTTCCTTATTTTTAACCCTTTGTGTTTTTATATTGTGTGTCTCTCTAATCCTATGATTTGGCGATTTATATGAGGATTGCCATTGTAGTAATTTATGTATATTCAGTGGTCATATAACAAACACTATCTTTAATTTATATTTTAGTATGCACTTTGTATATACACAAGTATTCACTACACTGCTTATAAATACACCATCTCCTCATTATAATAGTAGGAGTTTTGGATTCTAACTTACATTTTATTTGTTGTTGTAAAGAAACAACTTATGATTCAGTATTACCATATACCTTTTATCTGACATTGCTAAATAAACGTTTTTGGTCTGCTACAATTTGGTGATTCAGGATTTGATGCACTTTATTGTTAATAATTGCATATAGGTGCCTTTCGCCTTATAAGACAATGCACTCCTAGCAATAAGACATTTCAGAGGTGGTTTGAATCAAATTATATTTTTTGTATTGATTGCTATTTACATATTTAGTCTTCCAATCACATTAATGTTTAGTCTGCTTTCTTATATTCTGTTACTGTGTACTCACTAGTCACTTGCACAATTTCTTTATTGATGTATTTGTTATACTACCACAATAGTTGATTGGCCCAGCATTTGATTAAGTTCCCTATTATCTACATCGCCTATAACTCAACACAAGGAACCCCTTTCAGGTGCATTTTAATTTATGCATCATTCTCAAACCAATATTTTCTCCAATTAATATTCCCTGATTACAAATAAAGTTTCCCCCTCCCGCCCCCATCTTTTTTTGTATTTGCATGTAATTTAGGTGTTAGGCACCATTATAGAGCTCATTGTTCATGTAATTTTTCTTCGAAATTATGCATAAGCCTGATTTTGAAACATCATGTTATTACTCAAATCGTGAGGCAAATTAAAAATACCAAAATACCACCTATTTTTGATTACTGTTGTATTTAATTTATAATGGAGATGACTCTTTGGACTTTAACTTTTGTGCATTGATGTGGTTATCTTATTTATATATTTACCTTGGCCTGAACACGTAAAGTGAGTTGTGGATGGAGAGGCATGATGTTTGCTTCTGCAGCACATTTGTAAGCAGCGTTAATATCACAAAGTAACATCTCTCCAACAAATATGTGCCCACTGCATGCACTAAGTGCTTCTTCCCTATGTAACTACGCTGATCTGCTCTTTTACTTACTAGACCCCCTGATCTTTAAAGAATGACCAGGCTCTTCTCCTTAGAACACTGAACTTGTTCCTATTCTAGTAGGGAAGATTTAATGGTCACTGACTAAGCAGTGAAAATAGCTTACTTGTAAATAATCTTCCAAATCCCAAATTATCCCAGATGTTTTATTGGGTACACATTGATTACTTGTGTTTGCTAAATGTCTGACTGTTTTAACAGGTGTTTTAGAGTGCAGATCATTCATTTTTGGGGGATTTTTGATGCAGTTTTGTCCATCAATGCTCCCACTATATTATAACTGCCCATTTTCTTTACATCATTCTTTATTGGTGGTTTTCTTATCCACTTATGAACAAAACACAGAGTCCTTATACCTAATTGGAGTACCACTGGGAATTCAGAATTACTATAAGCTGGTAAAATTAAAGTATTCCAGTAATATACTGATCTGTCATAATATGCATGCATTTCTCATTACATCTTAAGTTATTAATTGCATATTGAATGTCCCATCAGTCCTATAAGGGTATATTATGACCATTATGGGCCTGTTACAACCCAACATTAACCACATAAGCATAAAGACACTAAGTATAAACACTACACTGCACTATACCCCCCCAATAAAACATTAAATATCAACTAAACACCCTCTACACTAACCTATTAACACCTACACTACCTACCTACCCCCTAATAACCCCCTCCCCACCACTGTAATTACAAAAATCAAAAAAACGAAAGTAATCAAAAATCTAAAATCTACATTACAAAAAAAATAAACCTGTCACAAAAATTAAAAAAGGAACATTACAGAAAATAAAAAAATACATTACAACCCCCCCCCCCACTACAGAAAAAAAAAATACACACCTGAAAAGGAAATACATATAATACATACAATACAATACAATACAATTAAATACAATACAATTAAATACAATACAATACAATTAAATACAATACAATACAATACAATTAAATACAATACACCCCTATCTAATATGCATCCCCCTATCTAATATACATCCTCCTATCTAATATACAATACTATCTATCTAATATACATCCCCCTATCTAATATACATCCCCGTATCTAATATACATCCCCCTGTCTAATTTACAATACTATCTATCTAATATACATTGCCCTTTCTAATATACAATAAATACTATCTATGTACTATACATCCCCCTATCTATCTAATATGCAATAAATGCTATCTCTATATAGCAACCCTAATTCTAAGCTACAATAAAATAATTAAGACCACTTACCTTTGGGATGTTTCTTCAGATCACCAACCTAGGGTAAAAAAAGATTAAAAAAATTAATACAACACGTTTACATAATATAAATAAACATTCTAAACATTCTAAATATTATACTCACCTTTCCAGCATGTCCCATTCCAGCATGTCCCGTCCAAGCATGTCACGTCCTCCATCTTTGCTTCTTCGGCGCGGCGGCCCCTGTTAAAAAAAAAACATTACATTAGTACACATACATAAACATAAAACAAAGTAAAATTAACACAATCTACATTGTACTTACCTCCCCATGATGTCTCCGGCCTCCTGGTGTTCTGCCCCGGATGGGCCCTGGAAGCATGTTTAAAAAAAAAACTAAAAAAAACACATCCGCCTTGGCTGATGTCCCCGACGCTAATGAGCTTCCTACGGAGTGTTCCAGAATAAAATTGTCAATGGCGGCTTCTGATTGGCTGAAAAAGCTGTCTATCAAATTCAGCCAATAAGAAGACGCCAATTGTGAACCAATGAGAAAGGGATACACCCCAAAATCCCACGCTGAATGGATAACGCACCTGTCAATCTTTATTTGAACCAATCCAAAGGCTTTATTGCCATCAGCGAATCACAATGGGATACACCCCCACGTACTGATTGGTGAAGACATCTGTGCCTTCCCATTGGCTGTAATACTGATTGACATTGACAATAGCCAATGAGAAGGCGCAAAGGCGCAAATCAGTATGTGGGGGTGTAATCCATTGTGATTGGCTATTCTCAGTGCAACAAATCAGAATGCGCAGATGCCTCCAGCCAATCCCCCTGTGGGGGTGTATTCCATTGTGATTGGCTGAAGGCATCTGCGCCTTGTGATTGGTTTAAATAAAGATTGACAGGTGCATTATCTAATCAGAGTGGCATTTTAGGGTGTATCCCTTTCTGATTGGCTCACACATTGGTGCCTCCTGATTGGGTGAATTTGATAGACAGCGTTTTCAAACAATCAGAAGGCGCCATTGCCTATTTTTTTCCGGAAATGTCTCTGGGAGCCTCATTAGCGTCGGGGATGTCCGTGAGTGCGGATGTAAGTACTTTTTTTTTTTTTGACAGAAGGAGGAGGCCGGAGACATCGCGGGGAGGTAAGTACAATGTATATTATGTTTATTTTATTTTGTTTTTATGTTTATGTATGTGTATTAATGTTATGTTTTTTTGTTAACAGGTGCCTCGCCAGAGAATAAGGACGGGACATGCCGGAAAGGTGAGTCTAATATTTAGAATGTTTAGAATGTTTATTTATTTACTGTAAACGTGTTGCACTATTTATTTTATTTTAGCTTAGAATTTGATTATTTTATATATAGATAGCATTTATTGTATGTTAGCTAGGGGTATGTGTTTTATATAGATAGCATAGCATGTATTGTATATTAGATTATGGTATTTATTTAGATAGATTGTGTGATGTATATTATATAGATAGGATGTATATTAGATTATGGTATTTATATTGTATGTATTATATTTTATTGTATGTATTATATTGTATGTATTGTATTGTATGTATTATATGTATTTTCTTTTCAGGTGTGTAATTTTTTTTTTCTGTAGTGAGGGGGGGGGTTGTAATGTTTTTTTTTTCTGTAATGTTCCTTTTTTATTTTTTGTGACTTAGGATTTTTTATTTTCTGTAATGTAGATTTTTTATTTTCTGCAATTAGAGTGGTGGGGGTTTATTAGGGGGTAGGTAGGTAGTGTAGGTGTTAATAGGTTAGTGTAGAGGCTGTTTAGTTGATAGTTAATGTTGTATTGCGGGGTATAGTGCAGTGTAGTGTTTATACTTAGTGTCATGATGGTCCTTGAGGACTGTCATGGCACTTATGTGGTTAATGTTGGGTTGTAACAGGCCCATAATGGTCTTAATATACCCTTATGGGACTGATAGGGTTAATTAGTGGTTTATGGGGTTCTGTATTGACCCCCATGAGTGAGGGGGTTAATTAAGGGCTTATGGGGGGCTGTATTGACCCTCCTGAGTGACGGTGTTAATTAAGGGTTTATGGGGGTCTGTATTGACCCCCATGAGTGAAGGGGTTAATTCAGTGCTTATAGGGGTCGCTATTGACCCCCATGAGTGACAGGGTTAATGAAGGGCTTATGGGGGTGTTTATTGACCCCCATGAGTGACAGGGTTAATTAGGGGTTTATGGGTGTCTGTATTGACCCCCATGAGTGACAGGGTTAATTAGGGGTTTATGGGGGTCTGTATTGACCCCCATGAGTGAGGGGGTTAATTAAGGGCTTATGGGGGGCTGTATTGACCCTCCTGAGTGACGGTGTTAATTAAGGGTTTATGGGGGTCTGTATTAACCCCCATGAGTGAAGGGGTTAATTCAGTGCTTATAGGGGTCTCTATTGACCCCCATGAGTGACAGGGTTAATGAAGGGCTTATGGGGGTGTTTATTGACCCCCATGAGTGACAGGGTTAATAAAGGGCTTATAGTGGTCTATATTGATCCCCATGAGTGACAGGGTTAATTAGGGGCTTATGGGGGTGTTTATTGACCCCCATGAGTGACAGGGTTAATAAAGGGCTTATAGTGGTCTATATTGATCCCCATGAGTGACAGGGTTAATTAGGGGTTTATGGGGGTCTGTATTGACCCCCATGAGTGACAGGGTTAATGAAGGGCTTATGGTGGTCTATATTGACCCCCATGAGTGACAGTGTTAATGATGGGCTTATCAGAATCTATATTGACCCCCATGAATGACAGGGTAATTAGGGGTTTTGGGGGGTCTGTATTGACCCCCATGAGTGACAGGGTTAATCAATGGCTTATGGGGGTCTATATTGACCCCCATGAGTGACAGGGTTAAAGAAGTCCTTATGGGGGGTCTGTATTGACCACCATGAGTGACAGGGTTAATGAAGGGCTTATGGGGGTCTATATTGACCCCCCTGAGTGAGTAGGTTAATGAAGTGCTTATGTGGGTCTGTATTGACCCCCATGAGTGACTTAGTTAATGAAGTGCTTTTGGGGGTCTGTATTGACCCCCATGAGTGACAGGGTTAATGAATGGCTTATGGGGACCTGGATTGACCCCCATGAGTGACAGGGTTAATGAAGGGCTTATGGGGGTCTATATTGACCCCCCTGAGTGAGTAGGTTAATGAAGTGCTTATGTGGGTCTGTATTGACCCCCAGGAGTGACTTAGTTAATGAAGTGCTTTTGGGGGTCTGTATTGACCCCCATGAGTGACAGGGTTAATGAATGGCTTATGTGGGTCTATATTGACCCCCATGAGTGACAGGGTTAATGAAGTGCTTATGGGGACCTGTATTGACCCCCATGAGTGACAGTGTTAATGAAGGGCTTATGGGGGTCTGTACTGGCCCCCATGAGTGACAGGGTTAATGAAGGGCTTATGGGGGTCTTTATTGACCTCTATGAATGACAGGGTTAATTAGGAGTTTATGGGGGTCTGTATTGATCCCCATGAGTGACAGGGTTAATGAAGGGCTTATGGGGGTCTATATTGACCCCCATCAGTGACAGGGTTAATTAGGGGTTTATGGTGTCTGTATTGACCCCCATGAGTGTCAGGGTTACTGAAGGACTTATGGGGGTCTATATTAACCCCCATGAGTGTCAGGGTTAAATAAGTGCTTATGGGGGCCTGTATTGACCCCCATGAGTGACATAGTTAATGAAGGGCTTATGGGGGTCTGTATTGACCCCCATGAGTGACAGGGTTATTGAAGGGCTCATGGGGGTCTATATTGACCCCCATGAGTGACAGGGTTAATTAGGGGTTTATGGGGGTCTGTATTGACCCCCATGAGTGACAGGGTTACTGAAGTACTTATGGGGGTCTATATTGACCCTCATGAGTGACAGGGTGATAGTGTATTTTTTTTTTTATAACGGGTCCTTTAAGGACCTTTACAGTCCTTTAAGGACCCATAACGTGGGAATTTTGAATTTTCATTGCAGCAGGGGTCCCCCATTGCGTGCGATCGGGACCCCCTCTGTGATAGTTAATGTGGGGTTAATGCAGGTATCCGAGATAAGCTCGGGTAAGTTGTAGGTGGCTGGGCGGTCCTGGGTCTTTGAGCCTCGTTTTCGTTTTTTCGGCGGCCATTTTTTCTCTCGCTTACGGGATTTTCGTGTGTCTGAACTCAGGAATTTGGACTTAAATGGAGGTGTAACTTCCCTTTCAGAGGTCCTGGGTTCCCCCCTTGCTATGGGTAAGCTTTTTCTGTATATTTTGTGAGTATTTGGTTTTGACTGTTTTTAGGTGTGACCGGTTCCGCCGTTATGATCGTATTTTCGTGCGTGTGGGTGTTTGTGACGATAAGGTTGGTACCGAGGTCGTTTTTTTTTTTCTAAGTCGTGCGTGTGTGTGTTTTTAACCGCGTGTGAGACGTCTTCGAGTCTCCACCTTCGCAAATGCGGCCCCTCGCGATTTGCGGACAAACTCAGCCGACGTTGGAGCCTTTACTTCCGCAAATGCGGCCCCTCGCTTCGCAAGGGTCCGCATTTGCGGAGCGAACTGCATGGCACTTATGTGGTTAATGTTGGGTTGTAACAGGCCCATAATGGTCTTAATATACCCTTATGGGACTGATAGGGTTAAATAGAGGCTTATGAGGGTCTGAATGGACCCCCATGAGTGACAGGGTTAATTAGCGGTTTATGGGGGTCTGTATTGACCCCCATGAGTGAGGGGTTTATTTAGGGCTTATGGGGGGCTCTATTGACCCTCCTGAGTGATGGTGTTAATTAAAGGTTTATGGGGGTCTGTATTGACCCCCATTAGTGAAGGGGTTAATTAAGTCCTTATGGGGGTCTCTATTGACCCCCATGAGTGACAGGGTTAATGAAGGGCTTATGGGGGTGTTTATTGACCCCCATGGGTTACAGGGTTAATTTGGGGTTTATGGGGGTCTGTATTGACACCCATGAGTGAGGGGGTTAATTAAGGGCTTATGGGGGGCTGTATTGACCCTCCTGATTGACAGGGTTAATTAAGTGCTTATGGGCGTCTGTATTGACCCCCATGAGTGACAGGGTTAATGAACGGCTTATGGTGGTCTATATTGATCCCCATGAGTGACAGGGTTAATTAGGGGTTTATGGGGGTCTGTATTGACCCCCATGAGTGAGGGGGTTATTTTAGTCCTTATGGGGGTCTGTATTGACTCCCATGAGTGACAGGGTTAATGAAGGGCTTATGGGGGTCTACAGTGACCCCCATGAGTGACAGGGTTATTGAAGGGCTTATGGGGGTCTGTATTGACCCCCATGAGTGACAGGGTTAATAAAGGGCTTATGGGGGTCTGTATTGACCCCCATGAGTGAAAGGGTTAACGAAGGGCTTATGGGGGTCTGTATTGACCCCCATGAGTGACAGGGTTAATGAAGGGCTTATGGGGGTCTGTATTGACCCCCCCTGAGTGAGGGGGTTAATGAAGTGCTTATGGGGGTCTGTATTGACCCCATGAGTGACATGGTTAATGAAGGGCTTATGGGGGTCTGTATTGACCCCCATGAATGACAGTGTTAATGATGGGCTTATGAGGGTTTATATTGACCCCCCATGAATGACAGGGTTAATTAGGGGTTTAGGGGGGTCTGTATTGACCCCCATGAGTGACAGGGTTAATGAATGGCTTATGGGGGTCTATATTGACCCCCATGAGTGAAAAGGGTTAAAGAAGTCCTTATGGGGGTCTGTATTGACCACCATAAGTGAAAGGGTTAATGAAGGGCTTATGGGAGTCTAAATTGACCCCCATGAGTGAGTAGGTTAATGAAGTGCTTATGGGGGTCTGTATTGACCCCCATGAGTGACATAGTTAATGAAGTGCTTTTGGGGGTCTGTATTAACCCCCATGAGTGTCAGGGTTAATGAAGGACTTATGGGGGTCAGTATTGACCCCCATGAGTGACAGAGTTAATGATTGGTTTATGTGGGTCTATATTGACCCCCGTGAGTGACAGGGTTAATGAAGTGCTTATGGGGGCCTGTATTGACCCCCATGAGTGACAGGGTTAATGAAGGGCTTATGGGGGTCTGTACTGACCCCCATGAGTGACAGGGTTAATGAAGGGCTTATGGGGGTCTATATAGACCCTATGAATGACAGGGTTAATTAGGAGTTTATGGGGGTCTGTGTTGATCCCCATGAGTGACAGGGTCAATGAATGGCTTTTGTGGGGGTCTATATTGACCCCCATGAGTGTCAGGGTTAAAGAAGTGCTTATGGGGGCCTGTAATGACCCACATGAGTGACAGAGTTAATGAAGGGCTTATGGGGGTCTGTATTGACCCCCATGAGTGACAGGGTTAATGAAGGGCTTATGGGGGTCTTTATTTACCCCCATCAGTGACAGGGTTAATGAAGGGTTTATGGGGGTCTGTATTGACCCCCATGAGTGTCAGGGTTAAAGAAGTGCTTATGGGGGCCTGTATTGACCCCCATGTGTGACAGAGTTAATGAAGGGCTTTTGGGGGCCTGTATTGACCCCCATGAGTGACAGAGTTAATGAAGGGCTTATGGGGGTCTGTATTGACCCCCATGAGTGACAGGGTTAATGAAAGGCTTATGGGGGTCTATATTGACCCCCATGAGTGACAGGGTTAATTAGGGGTTTATGGGGGTCAGTATTGACCTCCATGAGTGACAGGGTTACTGAAGGACTTATGGGGGTCTATATTGACCCCCATGAGTGACAGGGTGATAGTGTATTTTTTTTTTATAATGGGTCCTTTAAGGACCTTTACAGTCCTTTAAGGACCCGTAACGCGGGAATTTTGAATTTTCATTGCAGCGGGGGTCCCCGATCGCGTGCGATCGGGACCCCCTCTGTGATGGTTAATGTGGGGTTAATGCAGGTCTCCAAGCTTATCTAATACCGTGGGGTTAATGCGGGTTTCCGAGCTTATCTTGGATCCCTTCTTGGGTAAGTTGTAGGTGGCTGGGCGGTCCTGGGTCTTTGAGCCTCGTTTTCGTTTTTTTCGGCGGCCATTTTTTCTCTCGCTTACGGGATTTTCGTGTGTCTGAACTCGGGAATTTGGACTTAAATGGAGGTGTAACTTCCCTTTCAGAGGTCCAGGGTGCCCCCCCCCCTTGCTATGGGTAAGCTTTTTATGTATATTTTGTGAGTATTTGGTGTGTTTTGACTGTTTTTAGGTGTGACAGGTTCCGCCGTTATGGTCGTATTTTTCGTGCGTGTGGGTGTTTGTTACGTTAAGGTTGGTTCCGAGGCCGTTTTTTTTTTTCTAAGTCGTGCGTGATTTTAACCGCGTGTAAGGCGTCTTTGAGCCTCCACCTTCGCAAATGCGGCCCTTCGCTTCGCGAGGGACCGCATTTGCGGACAAACACAGCCGACGATTTAGCCTCCACCTTCCGCAAATGCGGCCCCTCGCTTTGCGAGGGTCCGCATTTGCGGAGCGAACTGCATCCCTCGCTTCGCAAGCGTTAGCAACAACTCGTATACTCACAACTATATATGTGACTAGCGACTTGCCCGTCAAAAAATGACGGCAATGTGATGTATATGTTTGTGAAGTTGTTTAGTTATTTATATATATTTTTGACCCTTGTAAGTATTGTGATATGAACGTGTATTTTTGTAAAATGTTGATGTAATAGTTTTTTAAAATGAAATTTGTATCTGAAGAATTGTTCACTTTAATATACATAGAATCCAGAGAAAAGTAAAAAGTAAAAAGACTTTTTTAAACGTGCCGAATTTTAAAATATATGTAAGCAATAACCTTGAAAGTATATATTGTTAAAATTGAACTTTATTTTTTATGTAACTTTGTAATTTTTGCAAAACATTTGTCTAATTTTGAACATTATAAACAGGAACATAGTAAATACATTTTGTAACATAATTTTGAATTAAAAGTATTAACATTTGAATGTAAAAACAGTTTAACTTGAAATTAATCAGTATTAACATGCAATTTATATCAGAATAATTGTTAAGTTTAATATACATTGAATGTAGAGGAAGGCATACATTAAAAACTCTCCTTAAACCGTACGTAATTAAAGTAATTAATTACTGAGCACTTAAACTGGCGATAAACATTAATGTAGGTAGTAATCTTAAGATAACATAGAATATTTACATTGTGACTTAAAAGGTGCTTGAGCTCTTAACATGAACTTTGTAATATGTTGAATGAAATAACTTGAAAATATTGTTTTTAAACTTGTAACATTAGAAACATTAACATAGTGACTTAACATTTTAACATAATTTTTCATAGAAATGCAAGGCAAGTATTTTGTGAGGCGAATTATCCATAAACATGACTTCCATTAATTATGACTGAATTAAACAACCAATTGTTTTGTATTTTTGAATGTTTTTCCAAAATGTTTGCATGGCTTTAATTTGTATCCTGCAAAGTTATAGTACTTCATAGTAGACAATGTTTTTAGTAAAAATACGTCCATCTTCTAATAAATCACCTTGACTTTCATTGTTTTCAATGTAAACTTTAATAGCCTGTGGATTTTTGCAGCGTGACAACGCAACGTACAATTGACCATGTGCAAAAACTGGTTCTTCCAAGTAAATACCCACAGATTTGAAAGTTTGACCTTGTGATTTATTAATGGTCATGGCAAATGCCATAATAATGGGAAATTGTCTTCTTTGAAGTATAAAAGGGAGACTACTTTCACTTGGTGCTAAATCTATTCTTGGTATGAAAACTCTCTCTCCTTTATGGGTCCCAGTTAAAATTTCAGCATCTATAAAATGGTCCTTTAATTGTTGAACAATTAATCTTGTGCCATTGCATAGGCCTTTTTTGGGGTTCATATTTCGCAGTAACATGATAATTGCACCTTTCTTTAGCTGCAAAATATGTGGTGGCATTCCAGAAGGAGTTAAAGAGTTAATGAATTCAGTTGAAAAGTTTGCCTGACTTTCATTGTCATCAGCAAGTACAGAATCAGCACTGTGATAATTTCTTTGTGGTGCATTAATTTTTTTTAAGATTTCATTATTGAGTATTAATGCATCTTTATTTTTACACGTCAGTATAACTTGGTTGGCAAGCTCGGAATATTCTTCGTTATTTATGCTCCCTTCAAATATAGCCGATATAATATCTTGTTGACAAATCATATGAGGTGGGATCTCTACAATGTCGTCAGGTAAATGTAGTATTTTTTCTGTTCTGCCTTCTCCAATTTTAATAAGCCAATTATTGAAATCAGTTTGGCCTTCTGATCTCATATTTTGTTGCAGTTGAAGATGGGTAAAATGTTTCCATACTGTACTTGACTTTATACATGTTTCAATAATGTCTGTTCGATTTCCATGTACAACGACAGGTAATGTTTGTCTAAAATCGCCACCCAACAACATTACCTTTCCACCAAATGGAAAAATATTATCCATGACTTCACGAAGCAAACGGTCAATACATTGGAGGGCATAGCATGACATCATTGTGGCCTCATCTATTATAATTAATTTACATTTCTTCAATTTCTTTGCTTGTAAGGATGTCATGCGAATATCTGACACAGAATTTTCCAAAATAGGCACTGGCAGTTTAAATCCACTATGAACAGTTCTTCCACCTTCTAATAAAAGTGCAGCAATTCCAGTAGTGGCAAACGCCATTGCTATTTTTCCTTGTGCTCGTACTGAACTCATTAATAAATTGTACAAATATGTTTTCCCTGATCCGCCAGGTCCATCAAGATAGAAATAACGCTCTGTCACCATGTCATCATCTATAGCATTTTTAATGGCATGAAATGCTTGCAATTGTAGTGTATTTAAAGTTGCAAGTCTTTCTTCTGTTCTTTCTGCTTGTAGTTGAATGTCATAGTCTTCAAAGTTAATGTCATCTATTAGACCTGGATCAGGCAAATTAAAACTTGCACAACTTAATCCATGAGTTAAAAAGACTTCTTGAATTTCCATTAACGCTTTTAAGTGTGCAATGGGTTCATTGTATCGTCGCATAAAGTCTTCAGCCATATTACTTTTAAAAGTCTCCCACAAAGCTAATGCATTTGGAGCATTTGAGAAGATACAAATAAAAGCAAATTGTTCTCTCATCTGTCGTGGCATTTGACATTGTGCTGCTTCTTCTAAACATCTTTCCCACTGTGTATCATCAGCGAGTAAGTTTCTATGTCTTGCAGCTAAATGGAAGGATTCATATACAATGTCATTAACAGTTCTTAATTGTTCAAAACTTTGTGCTCCTGGAACATTTAAAAGTAATATCCGTAAGCAAAATCGTTCAACATCTCTTGGACTGACTGTGTAAATTCGTGGAATTATTTTATTGCCTCTGGTTTTTCTTGCTCTCCATAATCCATTCACAAAAACATAGTGATATGGAATTTCAATATATAAGTATTGTGTTGCTTGAGCATCAGTGGAATTTAATGCAAACCATGCAGTTAGTGTAGTGTGACAATCTTCACTTTGGGCCAATGCATTCATTTCATTTCCAGCATGGAAATAGACTAAATGTCGTTGTGGCAAATGTACTGCTAACCTATATACTGCATGTGATCTATCATGCATTTCAAATTTTAAAAGCCGCCACATAGCTTCTGGCGCACTGACATAGCGAGCATCTACATGAGATGCAAGTTCATCATGTACTAACTCACTACTTTCAGGGTTGTCTGCACTTTTGACGACTACAGTAGCTGCATCGTAACCTTTGTAAATATATTTGTAAACATATTTAATGGATTTGATAGAAGTGCAGGCTTCTACGTTGATGTGGGCGTTGTACTTCATGAGTAAATGTGGATTGTAGGGTACTACATATCTATTGTCCACTTTTTTTCCTCGAATAATGGCACTATCTCCTTCTCTTCTTTTATAAAGTGGATATCCATCACAATTTGCATATGTTTTGTCTCTATAATCTTTTGGAAAATCTTTTGAACATTGATTATTTTCCATACATGGTGATTGTGGATTAAGGTCTCCACAGGGTCCATGAATCATGCGATGAGTAACAATCTCATATAGTCTACCATATAGTTCTGGATCTGGTAGTTCAGCAACTATGACTGCATCCACTTTGTCCGAAGTATCTAATTTATCTTCCTCTTGAAGTATTATGAGAAGATGTGCATGTGGAAGGCCTCTTTTTTGAAATTCAATGGTATATACATAAGCAAGACATTTGCCAAATAACTGATTTATAGTGAAGTCACGTATTAATTCATTTAATTTGATCTTAAAAACTCTGGCTACTAAATCTGGTCGATCTGAAGCACTTTGTCCAAGAAGTAGATTTTGATTAATTTCTGGCCATTGTGGATTACATGTAAATGTAACAAATAAATCTGGTTTTCCAAATTTTGTCACAATAGCCATAGCATCATTGTATCTTTCTCTCATATTTCGAGGAGATCCTTGAAAGGAAGATGGTAAAATGATGGCTTTGCCAGCTGTCATGTCTCTGCTTGTAGCCACGTCAGCAACATAGTCCATAAGTCCACAATATTGTTCTACACGTAGTTTATCTTGTTGATATTTTATAAAGTTTAAATTATTTGCCTCAACTTGCAAATATGAATCAATAATCCATTGTTGTGTTAGTTTCCCACCACATAAAATTGGATTAAATTCATCTCTAATGGCAATTTGAGCAACTTTAAATTCAAGCATAGAAACATTATTTCGGATTCTGGCTTTAGCATTTGGGTAACTGGGAAGGGTTAATTTTGGTTGCCAACCTGCTTCTCCATGTGGGAAAAAGATGGGATATGTCATTGGATCTAAATTTGGACTTAAGATATTAATATTAATAAATGGTTGGTCCTCATTTCTGGGATATACTCTAATGTCTCTTTGAAATGGTGGTTCTCCTTCATCATTCTGAAAGACCATTGCAACCTCATTTGATGTTGGCAAGTTATAACGACGTTTATCAGTATGTCTGTCTCTTTTAAGCACCATATTAACCTTTGGCATGGGTAATTGATGTCTTTGTGCATGAAGTAGTTGTTCATTTTCTACTTCTGCTAATTTTTTGTAAGCTTTACTGTAGGGATTGTTGTCCATAATGTTATTTAGCTCTATAAAAACACTGGGTAAGCATTTTTTATTTTCTTCCATCTGCATACGATGGTCAACAGCTTCCATTGTATCTAGGACATATAGTTGAGCGAATTTTCTTTGCTCTCCTTCCTCTGGATGTAAATGTGAAGTCCGATGATAAATTTGTCCTTGGACTTTAAAACAGTAAGGACCATGTCCTGGTACATTAGCAGCCAATGTTGCCCCCATAGATGCAAATGATATGGCACTATTGTAGGATCTTATGTTTGTCTTAAAATTTTTGTAATTTTGAAAAGTAGGTTCAGTCATAATATTTTGTAAATAGGTTGGAAATTGTTTCCTTTCTGGAAGTTTGAACTTTCCTTTTTGACAACAACTAATAAATTGTCCATCTCGGGGTCTCTCCTGTTTAAAATAATAAGCCTCACAAAATTGACATTGAGTAGTCATGTCCCCACAACTATGAACCTCTACTGCTAAAGACTTCAGTAAAGGACAATTTGCAAAGCATATTGGATGTTGTCTTTCATATTCATCAGATGAATTGTCATGAAATGTTTCAACAACAGGTTCTAAATGTTTAGTTTTTTTTGTGGATTTTCTTGGTATATGTTGGACTTGTTCGGTTGAAATGTCCTGTAAGTTTTTATTAAGAGTTTGTAAATGCTTTGTTTTTGTAGTTGCTTTTTTTGGTCTGTCTTGACTGGTATCTTGTAAAATGTCATCTGATGTATTAGGAACATTTTGTAAATGCTTTATTATCTTTTTATTTTTTTGGTTGTATCTTTCATTTTTGCAGCTGATATTCTTTTATTTGCAAGTCTTTTGCGTTCTTTTTCTTGTCGAATTTCTTTCTCCTCCGGTGTCTGCGTGGCGGCCCATCTCTCTTGTCTTTCTCTAGTTTGACGTCTTTTCTTCTCTTCTTTGGTCTCGTTATCAGCCATATTAATCTGTAAAGGAAAAAAAAGTAAATGTAATTGTGTATATTTAAAATTGTAATTCCTGTTAAAGATTCTTGTGCACAATCGGTGAACTAAAAGGCAAATCATTAAGGTATCATTTATATTTAGAATGTATCATTTATATTTAGTTAAATTTATAATTCCTGTCCTCACTGGCTAAGAATTTGGCCAATGGAATAGTGCTGTAAATAAGCATGTAACATATTTTTTTTAAAATAATGGTTTTATTTATTAAAAACGTTGTTTGTGGATAGATATTTTCCACTGCAAAACTTCTTTGCTAAAAAAAAAAGTGATGTGGTTATTGAGCTATGTATTGCATAGTAGCAATTTAAATAAAATAAGGGAGATATTAAATTAATTATTTTATTTTTCTGTTGACACAGATGCAACTGAAAGCATTTTCTTTAGTTTTATACTTTAGTACTTATTATACTTTACCTTGGTTGAAGTGTGATTTAAATCCGAATGTTTGTTGGTCCTCGGTTGAAAATCGGTGTCCAATGGTGTGGTCCTCTGTTGGAAGTCCTCGTCCGATGGTGTGGTCCTGTGGCGATAGCCCTCGTCCGATGTTGTGGTCCTGTGGCGATATCCCTCGTCCGATGTTGTGGTCCGTTGGTGAAAGTCCTCGTCCGATGGTCTGGTCCTGTGTTGAAATTCCTCGTCTGCTGGTCTGGTCCGAGTCCTCGTCCGATGGTCCGGTCCTGTGGAAAAAGTCCTCGTCCGATTGTCTTCACGCAGTATCTGTTGTAATATAAAATAGAAAATGTTGTTTGAGTGAAATGTATTTTAAATAATTGAAAAATGTATTAATTTGACTGTATTGTATCAGTTATGGTTATTTTTTTCTATCTTTTTTTTTTTTTACTTTCTGTACAATCCCACATCTTTTGTTATTGTTATTGAAGGTTCTTAGTAAGGCTTGTGGGTTGTGATATATTAAATAAGAATATAAATTTATTTTGCTATGTGTTTATGTTATTTTTTGTACAATCCAGTTTTGTGCACACCACTTGTGGTATACTTATTTAACCTTTATTGGGATGCTTATAGTTAGTGAACCATGAAATAATATAATTAATGTAGTTTGCTATGTGTTTGTTTTAGTTTTTGACAATCCTGTTTGGTGCGCACCACTTGTGCAAAAGTTATTTATTCTTGATTGTACTGGTTATAGGTTGTTAAACATTAAAGAAGAATGTTAATTTAGTTTCCTATGAGTTTGTGTGTTTTTTTTTACAATGCTATTAGGTGCGCAACACTTTTGTTATTCTTATTTTTGCTTCTTTGTAAGGCTTATAGGTTGTTAAACATTGAATAAGAAATTCAGTTTTGTGTGTAGCAGTTTGTGTCTCATTCAATTGCGATTTGGCTAATTGAATCGTGCCCTAAATAAGCACATAGCATATTTTTTTAACTAAGTTTTTAGTCATTGAAAAACTTTATTTTGGATATATTTTTAGTAACTAAAAACTTATTTTAAAAAAAGAGTTATGTTCTTATTTAGAGCCCTATTCAATTGGGCAAATTGCAATTGAATGAGGGCCTTTGTGTGTACCATATGTTGCATAGTTTGCCCCTCATTCAATTGCATTTTTTACAATGTAATAGTACTCTAAGGCCATCATTGAATTGCAATGTTCAAAAATTGAATAGGTTTGTAAATAAGCACATCACATATATTTGTTAAAATTGAATAAGGGCCTCATTCAATTGCAAAATTGGCCAATTGAATAGGGCTCTATATAAGCACATAGCATATTTTTTTACAGAAGTTTTTAGGTGGTAAAGACATTGCTTTTGGATAGAAGTTCAATAACTAAAAACTTCTGTAAAAATAATATGCTATGTGCTTATATAGAGCCATATTCAATTGGCCAAATCACAATTAAATGAGGCCCTAAGGGCCTAAAAGTGCTTATTTATAGCCATATTGAATTGCCCTAAATAGCAATTGAATGAGGGCCTTTGGTTACTGCATTTGTTATATTGTGAGCTCCTCATTCAATTGTGTTTTGGCCAATGGAATAGAGCTCAATATCACCACAGAGCATATTTTGTAACGTAATTTTGTATTTAGTGAACTTGTATCCAAAAGCAACGTGTTCACAAAAGAAAAAGTTCCTTTAAAAAATATGCTCTGTGCTTATATAGAGCCCTATTGAAATGGGCAAATCACATTTGAGTGAGGCCCTTGGCCATTAAAGATATATAGGTCCTCATTGAATTGCAATTTTGCCAATTGAAGAGGGCTCTATATAATCACATAACATATTTATTGAGCAAAGTTTTTAGTTATTGAAAACCTTGATTGTGGTCTGAAGTTCAGTAACTAAAAAGTTCTGTATAAAAAATATGTTATGTGCTTATATAGAGCCCTATTCAATTGAGGAAGTCGCAATTGAATGAGGCTCATGGTTCTTTCTTGTTTATACTTAATACTTTACCTTGCTTGAAGTTTTGAATGACAGACGGTCCCCTCCTGCCAATCTTAATCCGCCGGTCTTCTTGTAGTGTCTTTTTGAAAAAGAAAGTGAAATAGTTATTTGTATAGTTATTTGTATATTTCTTCTTTTTCATGTAGCAAAGCATGGCCTTTTGAGCATGTAATGTCTTGTTGTAGCTTACCTCTTCTTCTTTGTTGGTGTTCTTTAAAAGGGATTGTGCTTCACAGTGCACGGTGCAAATTGTTGAGAGACGCTGTTGATGCAGAGTCTGTTTGAATATTCAAAGAAATAAAAAGATTCAGCTTTATATGATCTATTGAATTGAAGTAAATGAATGTCATTGAAATATAGTAGTGTAATTTTTTTAAATTAACCTTATTTTTTGTTGGTGGCTACACACATATGTCACATACATGAAGCACATTCCATAGTTTAATGTAATTATTTTGTGTAGGTGTGACATATCAGTATACATGACTCATATTTAAATGGTTAAATTAACCTTATATTTTTTTTTTCCAACACACATAAATGTGTGTGTGTGAGATGTAACTATAGATGATACACATATATGTGCGTGTGACATATCAGTATACATGACATATAATGTCATTTAAATGTAGTTGTTTACTGATTTTGTTGTAAGCTAATTTAGTTGCAGTGGCAATACACATAAATGTGCGTGTCACATGTCACTATACATTATACACATATATGTCCGTGTGACATGTCACTATACATTATACACATATATGTCCGTGTCACATGTCACTATGCAGGGTCAATACACATAAATGTGCATGTCACATGCCACTATACATTCTATACATATTCGTGTGTGTCAGATGTCACTATACATTATAGACATATATGTGCGTGTCAGATGTCACTATACATTATAGACATATATGTGCGTGTCACATGTCACTATACATAAACCTCTGTTTAATATTGAATTATGTTTTTTTGTTGTTTTGTTAAAAGAACCGTATTTTTTTTTTGAGCCTATACACATAAATGTGCCATATATGTCACTACATAAATGCTATATATTTTTTTTTTTTGACCTGTCCTGATAATAAAATGTAATATATTATAGCTTACCTCTCAGTTGTAATTTGCACAATGCAAAGTAGTAAATTAGTAAAGAATTGTCTTCTCAAGTAAAAGCAGCAGTTATCTCAGAAGTCACTCCGTTGATCACCTGAGGAGAAATGTATTTTTTTGTTTGAAATAGGCAGTATTTATAAACTTGTAGAAAGTTCTGGAAAGTGAGACCGTTAGAACGCAATACGCATGCGCTATTTGCGTTCCAGCTTACAATTTGCGTTCCATCCGCCATTTTCTGCGTATTACTGTTCAAAATGGTGTTTAATATGATTGTGATACGTTCCGCATAGTATGTGTTTCATTATTGCGAGTAAGTGTAGTATAGTTACGTCTGAAGCCTCGTTTTCGTTTTGTTCGTCGGCCATTTTTTCTCTTGCTTAGCGATGGTATTAGTGTCTAAAGTGTTTTATTTTGATTTAAATGTAGGTGTAACTTGTTTTTTTGAGGTGCTGGCTGGTTCCTCTTGCTGTAGGTAAGCTTTTTATGTGTTTGTTCTGTGTCTTTCTTAAGTTTTAAATGTTTGTATGTCGGCGTGTTGCGTCCGATGTTTGCGAAGTCATAATGTGTGGTAACGTGTCTCGTATGGTGTTTGCGTGTGTAGCCTCGTTTTCGTTTTATTCGTCGGCCATTTTTTGTGTCGCTTTTCAAACTATTTAGTGTCTAAACTCTTTTATTTTGAGTGCAATTAAGTTGTAAGTTGCATTTTTGAGGTCCTGGGTGCTTCCTGTTTGTGTAGGTAAGTTTTTTATGTATGTGATGTGTGTATGTATTGTGTTTTTAATTTTGTAATGTTCGCGAGTTGCGTCCGAGTGTTGCGAGGCCGTAATGTGTGTGAACGTGTGTCATATGTTGTTTGCGAGTGTCGTAATGTGTGTGAACGTGTGTCGTATGTTGTTTGCGAGTGTCGTAATGTGTTGCGACGTAAACTTTTTTTGAAATTTTGCAAGGGTCGCAGTTGCTGCAACTGAAGACCTCGCTTTGCGAGGTCCTCAGGTGCTGGCATGGAGCGCCTGCGGCGCTCCAAGCCAGCAACTGAGGCCCTCGCTGTGCCCTCGCTTTGCGAGGCCCGCGTCTCGCTGCGCGAGCCACGGCCCTCGCTACGCGAGCCCCGGCCCTCGCTACGCGAGGCCCGCAGCGTTAGCAACAACTCGTACGCTCACAACTATATATGTGATAGGAACAGGATATGTATATTTACCCATACTATGGCTTAATAGTTTCTTCGTCTGTTTCATTTGACTATCATCCATATTTGTTGTTGATTTATTCAGATGTACATATATGCTTAAAGATTAGCAGGAGGGTAGAGCCTAATGAGACCAGGTTCATTAAAAAAGGGCATATAAAGAGTGGATACATATTGTTAAATTCTTGTCTCCAGTTACAATTTCCATCTACCTGTAATAAATATCTATAACCAGTTTGCATGATTCTGCATTAGACATGGGAACAAAACAAAAGGAAGAGTATTACATCAGAATATAGATTGAAATAACAGACTTACATATCAAGCTAATGTATTAAACATAATTTAATAAAAATACACTTTTAGCATTTTAACATTGTGTCCTTGACCAGTTAATCATCATACATAATGTGGTGGTCAAGCAGTTTACGTTTTTTTTTTCTGTTTAAACTGTGTCACCTCTCTACAATCTCTTGGTACAGTTGAGATTAAAGGTATGAAGTGGTTAACATGGATTGCCTGAGGATTTGCATCATTTAATTTACAAAACATGCCCACAACTTTGAAGATGTTTTTTATTATTATTGTGAAGCAAATAACAAATAGGACAAAATACCAGAAAAAGTCAATGTGCATATCTATTAACCCCCCCCCCCCCCCCCCCAAGGCAATGCTTTGCAGAGCCACCTTCTGCGGCAATCACAGCTCCAAATCGCTTTGGATACTTTGGATAAATCTCTATGAGTTTGCCAAATCTTACCACTGGGATTTTACATTTTTCCTTGCAAAATTGCTCCAGCTCCTTCAAGTTGGATGGTTTGCACTTGTGCACAGAATTCTTTAAGTCTGGCCACAGAGTTGCTAGTGGTTTGGGCTTTGACTAGGCCACTCCAACACATGTATATGTTTTCCCTTAAACCACTCAAGTGCTGCTTTAGCAGTGTGTTTGGGGTCATTGTCCTGCTGGAAGGTGAACGTCCATCCTAGCCACAAATCATGCACAGTGTGGTACAGGTTTTGATCAATAATATTCCTGTATGTAGCACCATCCGTCTTTCCCTCAACCCTGACCAGTCCCGGCTGCCGAGAACATCCACACAGCGTGATGTGATATGTTGGGTTTGCTAAGAAAGAAAAGTGAGGATTAGGATTTCCCTGGGTGTTTGCCACCCCAATATACAGTGTACAAAAAAATGGGATAAATATATACAAAAATCAAAATAATTTTATTTAATAAATGACAGCGGCGTCTTTAAAAACAGGGAATGTTTAAAATACTAACACGGGGAATAAAAGAGGGCAAAATGTAAGGAATAGTAATGAACCTTGAAGCACTGGTATTGTGCAATGTATAACTCTTAAATGAGTGGGTTTTACTATTCACACCTAGCGGGCGAGCCAAAATAATTACAAAGAAAAAAGGGCAGAAAAAGCCCTATTGTTTCACAAAGAATATATATATAAAGCCCCTTGTGCCTAAATCAATGTCCTCCGAATAACTAGGGGGTACATTCAACAGAGCAATAAATTTGCATAAAGATGAGATATGGGTCACTGTATGTCTTACTGACACCCCTTTGATATTATAAATTAGGGTACCCAGAGTTAGTACCTATATAAGTCAGATTTAAAGGGAGCTCAACCTAAAGTGCACACAAAGTCATTGCAGCAGTTACACGTTACACAGCATACAATCCAAGCTGTGTCTATATACATTTATCGACAACTGACTGTGTTATGGCACATAAAGTGCCTAAAGCTGTGTCTACAAGGTAGAGGCTGTTCCCCCACTATTAGGGTAATAAAGGTGATATCAGATTCATACAGACATAATATGAGACTGGTAGGGTAAAAGGGGCTTTAAACTAGGCTGTAATTTGAACAAATTCGCGGTTTCTAGAGAGCTCGACCGCCAGGTATGCAACGCGCATGCGCACGCCTAACGTGATGACGTGCGCAGCGTCGTTGCTAGGAGCCTGATGCGTTTCGACGTAGCACGTCTTTGTCAAAGGGAAATTGCATAACGCTGTCTCTAAGAGCTTTATATAGGGAGCTGTCACCTAGGCAACATGGAAATAGCGAATATATTGCCCAGAACGGGCCTGGAGGAAATAAGAGAAATGAAGGATAATATATACAATATATACAAAGGACAAATGCGAAATATATACAGAAGAGTGGGAACGACATAGATATGAGCCAAACTGTACTTATTGTGGATATCTGTGTATAGACCATGCGTAGGAGCTTACAGGACTTATGATAAGCTGGAGGGGAAAACAATACAGATGGGTGGTGTAATAACTATACCATCTATAAAGTGAAAGACTGCCAAAAGAAAGGCAGAATTAAGGATCAGAACGTGAGCAAATAATTCCCATGTGTAAGAGACCGTTATATAAAAGGGGAACAGTCCCATTATGTAACTAAAAAGTATATATCAAGAGGCTAGTGATGCGTAATTATAAGTCATACAGGGGTGTGAACAGAGAAAAAATAATAAATAATAATGAAAGAGTACTCAGGGACCCCACATTATGTGATAACCAAAGTGATAAACACCTATAATAGGTTATGCGTGTAATAACCAAGATGATAAACACCTATAATAGGTTATATGTGTATCAATAAAGTGAGTGTTGATGCATTTAAGGTCCATCCATATAGGATGAACATGGTGGTGAGAGAAATTACACTCACTGGAGTGAATATGTACAATTGTGGAAAACTAGGGAAGATGGGATTAAAAAGGGTGGAAAGGGGATAGTGTCTATGTGACAGAAAAAGGTCTAGCATAATAGTACAAGATAACACATATCATAAAAAGAGAAAAGAGAACCAAGTATTAAATGAAAGGCGTGAAAGTGAACCCCTCATTGAGTCCATTAGGTACTTGGGCCTTCAATTGGTATATCCAGCGTGCCTCACATTGTAATAATTTTTTCTCCAAGTCTCCCTGTCTTGGGCCTATATGTACCTGGTCTATTGCACAAAAAGATAAGACTTCACTTTTATTGTTGTGACAATATTTGACATGGCGGGCAATTGGTGTATCCAATGCATTCTTGATACTGTAAATATGCTCGCCAATCCTTCTGCGCAACTGGCGCCTCGTTTTTCCTACATAGATCTTTCTACAAACACAGGTGGCCACATAGATAACCGCCGTAGAACAACAATTCATGAATTCTTTTATCTTAAATTTCTCCCCAGTAATAGCATGTTCATATATTTTTAAAGGTGTAACATACCTACAAAATTTGCATTTGCTGCATTTGAAACATCCTGTTAGGGGTTTTAACCAGGTCCCAGGTTTCTGCTCCTTGAAAGAACTATGGACCAACCTATCTTTAAGATTTTTGCCCCTACGGTATGTGATAGAGGCCTTAGGCGTTAGAACATCTATTAGGTCCTCGTCGCTCCTCAAAAGATGCCAATGTCTGGATAAGATGTCTCTAACAGCCTCAGAGTCATAGCCAAAAGTCATAATGCAGCGGGATAGTTTGCTTTCCTTATCTGCATTCTTGTTAGGGCCATTTAGAAGTTCAGATCTACTGTAGTTAGATGCATAATTAAAAGCAGATTTGAGACATTTATTAGAGTAACCTCTGTCTCTAAATGTATTACTTAGTTTATCTGCTTCTAGTTTGAACTCTGCATCAGAACTGCAGTTCCTTCTTATTCGAAGGTATTGACCTCTCGGTATGCCCCTTTTAAGGGGTTCAAAATGCTGGCTGTTCCAGGTCAGTAAAGAATTCATGGCTGTATCCTTCCTATAAGTAGTGGTTGATATCTTTCCTTCCACATCTTTTGTTATCAGCAAGTCTAAAAATGTAATGGAGGATAGGTTTAGCTCATATGTAAACTTAAGGCCCAAATTGTTGATGTTAAGGTCAGACATGAATTGTTCAAATTCAGGCTTAGTGCCTGTCCAGACTACTAACACATCATCAATATAGCGCCGCCATACTAATGCGTGTTCAGAGAGTGAAGGTGTAGATTCTTTGAAAACAAATTTCTCCTCCCACCAACCCAGGAATAGATTGGCATAACTGGGAGCACATGGTGTACCCATGGCTGTCCCCTTTTGCTGGTGGTACCACTTGTTATTGTGTGTGAAATAATTGTGTTTTAACACAAATTCCAGCAGTTCCAGTAGAAGTCCATTAAATTTGGTGTGAGTAACACCTTTCATATTTAAAAAGTAACCAAGGGCCTCTATACCGCATTCATGCGGTATACTGCTGTACAAGGCCTCTACATCAATAGAGGCTAGCCATGCTGAGTTAGGTATATAGAGGTCATCCAACTGATTTAAAATGTCATTGGTGTCTTTGACATAAGAGGGTAGACTCTCCACCAATTCTCGCAGATAGTGGTCAATAAATATACTGGCGTTGTGGGACAGGTTATCAGTGCCGGATACAATAGGCCTACCAGGGATAGGTGATTTCTTTTTATGTATTTTAGGGAGGGAATAGAAGATTGAGATAGTAGGAAATTTGGGGTATAAAAACCTATAGGTTTGCTCATCAATAAGGCCCTCTTTCATTGCATTATCCAAAATAGTTTTCAAGAGTATCTTATACTCGTTAGTTGGATTTTTTTGGACCACCTTATATGTGCTATTGTCACCCAAAATTCTGTTACACATATCTCTATATTCCTCATTATTCATAATGACAATGTTGCCTCCCTTGTCGGCAGGCTTGATTTGTATCTCCTTGCATTTCTCCAATTCTTTTAATGCTGTGAATTCATTACTAGTCAAATTGAATTTCTTTTTCAGTTTGTAATAGTCTATGTTCTCAATATCTAAAGTGGTCTGCTGAAGAAAGACCCAGATATTGGCATAGTCTTTCATTCCAGGTGTAAAAGTGCTTTTATTTCTCCAGGTTTTTGATTTGACTTTACTCATAGGATCTACTGGTTCGTTCTCTTTTAGTAAAGACAACAAGGATTGTAAAGTTTCTATGTCTTCCTTTCCCACACCCAGGTTCATACATTCTCTCTCCTCCTTTAGTTTATAGAATTTATGCAATGCTAACTTGCGGGCGAAGAGGTTCAAGTCTTTAATGTGTGTGAATGTATCCGATCTGGATGTTGGGACAAATGTCAAACCTTTCTGTAACACTGAAGTATGATGTTTATTGAGGGGAAAATTGGACAGATTGACTATCTGTGAATTCACAGCTAGAGAGTTAGAGGGATTGGGAGTCAGGTATTCCTGTTTCCCTTGGATCTAAGTGTCCTCTCTGGTCCCTTCACAGGGATCCTGCCTCTCTCTAAAAAAGGTTGTTGTTGTTGTTCAGTAAATCTAGAGTTCTCTCTGGTCTGAAGATTTGCTCTTAGTTCATAATTCTCTCTTTTTTGATGATAGTTTCCTCGTCTGGTCCTGGTGTTATAAGGGTGAAAGTCATCATTATCAGAGTTCTCAAATTCTGAAGAGCTAATATCAGAACTTCTTTGGTTAGCATTTAATTTTGGGAATCTTCTAAATATCCTGCCTGTTTTAAAGTCAGTCTGATCCCTCCAAAATTTATTTTGTTTGCGTTCTTTAATCTCTTTCTTGAACCTGTCTATATTATCATTCAACCTTATGCAAAACATATTATACTCAGATGCTTCACTGAATTTACCAAACTCTTGTTGGTATAGTGCCAACTTTGGTTTAATAATTTCTAAGTTTTGTTGTTCAGTCTCGATTATAAGAGACATAAGCTCAAATGAGCATTTTAACAGTATTTCTTGCCATTTTTTTGTGAATGTTTCATTCGACAGGTTACTTGCTGGACTTATATTTATTCTAAGTCCTCTAGGAACAATTTGATTTTTTAGGTAGTTTTGCAGGCTACTGATTTCCCATATAGATCTTAGCTGCTTTTTAGCCGTTTTTAACAATTCACCAAATTGATCTTTGATGTTTCTCTCATTAGCTATAATGGACTGGGCCCTAGAGCCAAAACTTTCATCAGCTTCCTTTTGAAGTGAATCCACATCTATATAGTTAATAGCAGAGTCTGCCATTTTAAAGTGGGCTTTGTACAATTCACTTGCTCCCTAAGATAAGCTCAAATGAACAATTGTAAAAAAACTCTAAATCACTGGGGTAGAGTTAAGAAATTTAGGTAAATAGTTTCCTCTTGTGTGGATTGAACCACTAATCACTATCTAAGAAAGAAAAGTGAGGATTAGGATTTCCCTGGGTGTTTGCCACCCCAATATACAGTGTACAAAAAAATGGGATAAATATATACAAAAATCAAAATAATTTTATTTAATAAATGACAGCGGCGTCTTTAAAAACAGGGAATGTTTAAAATACTAACACGGGGAATAAAAGAGGGCAAAATGTAAGGAATAGTAATGAACCTTGAAGCACTGGTATTGTGCAATGTATAACTCTTAAATGAGTGGGTTTTACTATTCACACCTAGCGGGCGAGCCAAAATAATTACAAAGAAAAAAGGGCAGAAAAAGCCCTATTGTTTCACAAAGAATATATATATAAAGCCCCTTGTGCCTAAATCAATGTCCTCCGAATAACTAGGGGGTACATTCAACAGAGCAATAAATTTGCATAAAGATGAGATATAGGTCACTGTATGTCTTACTGACACCCCTTTGATATTATAAATTAGGGTACCCAGAGTTAGTACCTATATAAGTCAGATTTAAAGGGAGCTCAACCTAAAGTGCACACAAAGTCATTGCAGCAGTTACACGTTACACAGCATACAATCCAAGCTGTGTCTATATACATTTATCGACAACTGACTGTGTTATGGCACATAAAGTGCCTAAAGCTGTGTCTACAAGGTAGAGGCTGTTCCCCCACTATTAGGGTAATAAAGGTGATATCAGATTCATACAGACATAATATGAGACTGGTAGGGTAAAAGGGGCTTTAAACTAGGCTGTAATTTGAACAAATTCGCGGTTTCTAGAGAGCTCGACCGCCAGGTATGCAACGCGCATGCGCACGCCTAACGTGATGACGTGCGCAGCGTCGTTGCTAGGAGCCTGATGCGTTTCGACGTAGCACGTCTTTGTCAAAGGGAAATTGCATAACGCTGTCTCTAAGAGCTTTATATAGGGAGCTGTCACCTAGGCAACATGGAAATAGCGAATATATTGCCCAGAACGGGCCTGGAGGAAATAAGAGAAATGAAGGATAATATATACAATATATACAAAGGACAAATGCGAAATATATACAGAAGAGTGGGAACGACATAGATATGAGCCAAACTGTACTTATTGTGGATATCTGTGTATAGACCATGCGTAGGAGCTTACAGGACTTATGATAAGCTGGAGGGGAAAACAATACAGATGGGTGGTGTAATAACTATACCATCTATAAAGTGAAAGACTGCCAAAAGAAAGGCAGAATTAAGGATCAGAACGTGAGCAAATAATTCCCATGTGTAAGAGACCGTTATATAAAAGGGGAACAGTCCCATTATGTAACTAAAAAGTATATATCAAGAGGCTAGTGATGCGTAATTATAAGTCATACAGGGGTGTGAACAGAGAAAAAATAATAAATAATAATGAAAGAGTACTCAGGGACCCCACATTATGTGATAACCAAAGTGATAAACACCTATAATAGGTTATGCGTGTAATAACCAAGATGATAAACACCTATAATAGGTTATATGTGTATCAAAAAAATGTGAGTGTTGATGCATTTAAGGTCCATCCATATAGGATGAACATGGTGGTGAGAGAAATTACACTCACTGGAGTGAATATGTACAATTGTGGAAAACTAGGGAAGATGGGATTAAAAAGGGTGGAAAGGGGATAGTGTCTATGTGACAGAAAAAGGTCTAGCATAATAGTACAAGATAACACATATCATAAAAAGAGAAAAGAGAACCAAGTATTAAATGAAAGGCGTGAAAGTGAACCCCTCATTGAGTCCATTAGGTACTTGGGCCTTCAATTGGTATATCCAGCGTGCCTCACATTGTAATAATTTTTTCTCCAAGTCTCCCTGTCTTGGGCCTATATGTACCTGGTCTATTGCACAAAAAGATAAGACTTCACTTTTATTGTTGTGACAATATTTGACATGGCGGGCAATTGGTGTATCCAATGCATTCTTGATACTGTAAATATGCTCGCCAATCCTTCTGCGCAACTGGCGCCTCGTTTTTCCTACATAGATCTTTCTACAAACACAGGTGGCCACATAGATAACCGCCGTAGAACAACAATTCATGAATTCTTTTATCTTAAATTTCTCCCCAGTAATAGCATGTTCATATATTTTTAAAGGTGTAACATACCTACAAAATTTGCATTTGCTGCATTTGAAACATCCTGTTAGGGGTTTTAACCAGGTCCCAGGTTTCTGCTCCTTGAAAGAACTATGGACCAACCTATCTTTAAGATTTTTGCCCCTACGGTATGTGATAGAGGCCTTAGGCGTTAGAACATCTATTAGGTCCTCGTCGCTCCTCAAAAGATGCCAATGTCTGGATAAGATGTCTCTAACAGCCTCAGAGTCATAGCCAAAAGTCATAATGCAGCGGGATAGTTTGCTTTCCTTATCTGCATTCTTGTTAGGGCCATTTAGAAGTTCAGATCTACTGTAGTTAGATGCATAATTAAAAGCAGATTTGAGACATTTATTAGAGTAACCTCTGTCTCTAAATGTATTACTTAGTTTATCTGCTTCTAGTTTGAACTCTGCATCAGAACTGCAGTTCCTTCTTATTCGAAGGTATTGACCTCTCGGTATGCCCCTTTTAAGGGGTTCAAAATGCTGGCTGTTCCAGGTCAGTAAAGAATTCATGGCTGTATCCTTCCTATAAGTAGTGGTTGATATCTTTCCTTCCACATCTTTTGTTATCAGCAAGTCTAAAAATGTAATGGAGGATAGGTTTAGCTCATATGTAAACTTAAGGCCCAAATTGTTGATGTTAAGGTCAGACATGAATTGTTCAAATTCAGGCTTAGTGCCTGTCCAGACTACTAACACATCATCAATATAGCGCCGCCATACTAATGCGTGTTCAGAGAGTGAAGGTGTAGATTCTTTGAAAACAAATTTCTCCTCCCACCAACCCAGGAATAGATTGGCATAACTGGGAGCACATGGTGTACCCATGGCTGTCCCCTTTTGCTGGTGGTACCACTTGTTATTGTGTGTGAAATAATTGTGTTTTAACACAAATTCCAGCAGTTCCAGTAGAAGTCCATTAAATTTGGTGTGAGTAACACCTTTCATATTTAAAAAGTAACCAAGGGCCTCTATACCGCATTCATGCGGTATACTGCTGTACAAGGCCTCTACATCAATAGAGGCTAGCCATGCTGAGTTAGGTATATAGAGGTCATCCAACTGATTTAAAATGTCATTGGTGTCTTTGACATAAGAGGGTAGACTCTCCACCAATTCTCGCAGATAGTGGTCAATAAATATACTGGCGTTGTGGGACAGGTTATCAGTGCCGGATACAATAGGCCTACCAGGGATAGGTGATTTCTTTTTATGTATTTTAGGGAGGGAATAGAAGATTGAGATAGTAGGAAATTTGGGGTATAAAAACCTATAGGTTTGCTCATCAATAAGGCCCTCTTTCATTGCATTATCCAAAATAGTTTTCAAGAGTATCTTATACTCGTTAGTTGGATTTTTTTGGACCACCTTATATGTGCTATTGTCACCCAAAATTCTGTTACACATATCTCTATATTCCTCATTATTCATAATGACAATGTTGCCTCCCTTGTCGGCAGGCTTGATTTGTATCTCCTTGCATTTCTCCAATTCTTTTAATGCTGTGAATTCATTACTAGTCAAATTGAATTTCTTTTTCAGTTTGTAATAGTCTATGTTCTCAATATCTAAAGTGGTCTGCTGAAGAAAGACCCAGATATTGGCATAGTCTTTCATTCCAGGTGTAAAAGTGCTTTTATTTCTCCAGGTTTTTGATTTGACTTTACTCATAGGATCTACTGGTTCGTTCTCTTTTAGTAAAGACAACAAGGATTGTAAAGTTTCTATGTCTTCCTTTCCCACACCCAGGTTCATACATTCTCTCTCCTCCTTTAGTTTATAGAATTTATGCAATGCTAACTTGCGGGCGAAGAGGTTCAAGTCTTTAATGTGTGTGAATGTATCCGATCTGGATGTTGGGACAAATGTCAAACCTTTCTGTAACACTGAAGTATGATGTTTATTGAGGGGAAAATTGGACAGATTGACTATCTGTGAATTCACAGCTAGAGAGTTAGAGGGATTGGGAGTCAGGTATTCCTGTTTCCCTTGGATCTAAGTGTCCTCTCTGGTCCCTTCACAGGGATCCTGCCTCTCTCTAAAAAAGGTTGTTGTTGTTGTTCAGTAAATCTAGAGTTCTCTCTGGTCTGAAGATTTGCTCTTAGTTCATAATTCTCTCTTTTTTGATGATAGTTTCCTCGTCTGGTCCTGGTGTTATAAGGGTGAAAGTCATCATTATCAGAGTTCTCAAATTCTGAAGAGCTAATATCAGAACTTCTTTGGTTAGCATTTAATTTTGGGAATCTTCTAAATATCCTGCCTGTTTTAAAGTCAGTCTGATCCCTCCAAAATTTATTTTGTTTGCGTTCTTTAATCTCTTTCTTGAACCTGTCTATATTATCATTCAACCTTATGCAAAACATATTATACTCAGATGCTTCACTGAATTTACCAAACTCTTGTTGGTATAGTGCCAACTTTGGTTTAATAATTTCTAAGTTTTGTTGTTCAGTCTCGATTATAAGAGACATAAGCTCAAATGAGCATTTTAACAGTATTTCTTGCCATTTTTTTGTGAATGTTTCATTCGACAGGTTACTTGCTGGACTTATATTTATTCTAAGTCCTCTAGGAACAATTTGATTTTTTAGGTAGTTTTGCAGGCTACTGATTTCCCATATAGATCTTAGCTGCTTTTTAGCCGTTTTTAACAATTCACCAAATTGATCTTTGATGTTTCTCTCATTAGCTATAATGGACTGGGCCCTAGAGCCAAAACTTTCATCAGCTTCCTTTTGAAGTGAATCCACATCTATATAGTTAATAGCAGAGTCTGCCATTTTAAAGTGGGCTTTGTACAATTCACTTGCTCCCTAAGATAAGCTCAAATGAACAATTGTAAAAAAACTCTAAATCACTGGGGTAGAGTTAAGAAATTTAGGTAAATAGTTTCCTCTTGTGTGGATTGAACCACTAATCACTATCTAAGAAAGAAAAGTGAGGATTAGGATTTCCCTGGGTGTTTGCCACCCCAATATACAGTGTACAAAAAAATGGGATAAATATATACAAAAATCAAAATAATTTTATTTAATAAATGACAGCGGGGTCTTTAAAAACAGGGAATGTTTAAAATACTAACACGGGGAATAAAAGAGGGCAAAATGTAAGGAATAGTAATGAACCTTGAAGCACTGGTATTGTGCAATGTATAACTCTTAAATGAGTGGGGTTTACTATTCACACCTAGCGGGCGAGCCAAAATAATTACAAAGAAAAAAGGGCAGAAAAAGCCCTATTGTTTCACAAAGAATATATATATGAAGCCCCTTGTGCCTAAATCAATGTCCTCCGAATAACTAGGGGGTACATTCAACAGAGCAATAAATTTGCATAAAGATGAGATATAGGTCACTGTATGTCTTACTGACACCCCTTTGATATTATAAATTAGGGTACCCAGAGTTAGTACCTATATAAGTCAGATTTAAAGGGAGCTCAACCTAAAGTGCACACAAAGTCATTGCAGCAGTTACACGTTACACAGCATACAATCCAAGCTGTGTCTATATACATTTATCGACAACTGACTGTGTTATGGCACATAAAGTGCCTAAAGCTGTGTCTACAAGGTAGAGGCTGTTCCCCCACTATTAGGGTAATAAAGGTGATATCAGATTCATACAGACATAATATGAGACTGGTAGGGTAAAAGGGGCTTTAAACTAGGCTGTAATTTGAACAAATTTGCGGTTTCTAGAGAGCTCGACCGCCAGGTATGCAACGCGCATGCGCACGCCTAACGTGATGACGTGCGCAGCGTCGTTGCTAGGAGCCTGACGCGTTTCGACGTAGCACGTCTTTGTCAAAGGGAAATTGCATAACGCTGTCTCTAAGAGCTTTATATAGGGAGCTGTCACCTAGGCAACATGGAAATAGCGAATATATTGCCCAGAACGGGCCTGGAGGAAATAAGAGAAATGAAGGATAATATATACAATATATACAAAGGACAAATGCGAAATATATACAGAAGAGTGGGAACGACATAGATATGAGCCAAACTGTACTTATTGTGGATATCTGTGTATAGACCATGCGTAGGAGCTTACAGGACTTATGATAAGCTGGAGGGGAAAACAATACAGATGGGTGGTGTAATAACTATACCATCTATAAAGTGAAAGACTGCCAAAAGAAAGGCAGAATTAAGGATCAGAACGTGAGCAAATAATTCCCATGTGTAAGAGACCGTTATATAAAAGGGGAACAGTCCCATTATGTAACTAAAAAGTATATATCAAGAGGCTAGTGATGCGTAATTATAAGTCATACAGGGGTGTGAACAGAGAAAAAATAATAAATAATAATGAAAGAGTACTCAGGGACCCCACATTATGTGATAACCAAAGTGATAAACACCTATAATAGGTTATGCGTGTAATAACCAAGATGATAAACACCTATAATAGGTTATATGTGTATCAATAAAGTGAGTGTTGATGCATTTAAGGTCCATCCATATAGGATGAACATGGTGGTGAGAGAAATTACACTCACTGGAGTGAATATGTACAATTGTGGAAAACTAGGGAAGATGGGATTAAAAAGGGTGGAAAGGGGATAGTGTCTATGTGACAGAAAAAGGTCTAGCATAATAGTACAAGATAACACATATCATAAAAAGAGAAAAGAGAACCAAGTATTAAATGAAAGGCGTGAAAGTGAACCCCTCATTGAGTCCATTAGGTACTTGGGCCTTCAATTGGTATATCCAGCGTGCCTCACATTGTAATAATTTTTTCTCCAAGTCTCCCTGTCTTGGGCCTATATGTACCTGGTCTATTGCACAAAAAGATAAGACTTCACTTTTATTGTTGTGACAATATTTGACATGGCGGGCAATTGGTGTATCCAATGCATTCTTGATACTGTAAATATGCTCGCCAATCCTTCTGCGCAACTGGCGCCTCGTTTTTCCTACATAGATCTTTCTACAAACACAGGTGGCCACATAGATAACCGCCGTAGAACAACAATTCATGAATTCTTTTATCTTAAATTTCTCCCCAGTAATAGCATGTTCATATATTTTTAAAGGTGTAACATACCTACAAAATTTGCATTTGCTGCATTTGAAACATCCTGTTAGGGGTTTTAACCAGGTCCCAGGTTTCTGCTCCTTGAAAGAACTATGGACCAACCTATCTTTAAGATTTTTGCCCCTACGGTATGTGATAGAGGCCTTAGGCGTTAGAACATCTATTAGGTCCTCGTCGCTCCTCAAAAGATGCCAATGTCTGGATAAGATGTCTCTAACAGCCTCAGAGTCATAGCCAAAAGTCATAATGCAGCGGGATAGTTTGCTTTCCTTATCTGCATTCTTGTTAGGGCCATTTAGAAGTTCAGATCTACTGTAGTTAGATGCATAATTAAAAGCAGATTTGAGACATTTATTAGAGTAACCTCTGTCTCTAAATGTATTACTTAGTTTATCTGCTTCTAGTTTGAACTCTGCATCAGAACTGCAGTTCCTTCTTATTCGAAGGTATTGACCTCTCGGTATGCCCCTTTTAAGGGGTTCAAAATGCTGGCTGTTCCAGGTCAGTAAAGAATTCATGGCTGTATCCTTCCTATAAGTAGTGGTTGATATCTTTCCTTCCACATCTTTTGTTATCAGCAAGTCTAAAAATGTAATGGAGGATAGGTTTAGCTCATATGTAAACTTAAGGCCCAAATTGTTGATGTTAAGGTCAGACATGAATTGTTCAAATTCAGGCTTAGTGCCTGTCCAGACTACTAACACATCATCAATATAGCGCCGCCATACTAATGCGTGTTCAGAGAGTGAAGGTGTAGATTCTTTGAAAACAAATTTCTCCTCCCACCAACCCAGGAATAGATTGGCATAACTGGGAGCACATGGTGTACCCATGGCTGTCCCCTTTTGCTGGTGGTACCACTTGTTATTGTGTGTGAAATAATTGTGTTTTAACACAAATTCCAGCAGTTCCAGTAGAAGTCCATTAAATTTGGTGTGAGTAACACCTTTCATATTTAAAAAGTAACCAAGGGCCTCTATACCGCATTCATGCGGTATACTGCTGTACAAGGCCTCTACATCAATAGAGGCTAGCCATGCTGAGTTAGGTATATAGAGGTCATCCAACTGATTTAAAATGTCATTGGTGTCTTTGACATAAGAGGGTAGACTCTCCACCAATTCTCGCAGATAGTGGTCAATAAATATACTGGCGTTGTGGGACAGGTTATCAGTGCCGGATACAATAGGCCTACCAGGGATAGGTGATTTCTTTTTATGTATTTTAGGGAGGGAATAGAAGATTGAGATAGTAGGAAATTTGGGGTATAAAAACCTATAGGTTTGCTCATCAATAAGGCCCTCTTTCATTGCATTATCCAAAATAGTTTTCAAGAGTATCTTATACTCGTTAGTTGGATTTTTTTGGACCACCTTATATGTGCTATTGTCACCCAAAATTCTGTTACACATATCTCTATATTCCTCATTATTCATAATGACAATGTTGCCTCCCTTGTCGGCAGGCTTGATTTGTATCTCCTTGCATTTCTCCAATTCTTTTAATGCTGTGAATTCATTACTAGTCAAATTGAATTTCTTTTTCAGTTTGTAATAGTCTATGTTCTCAATATCTAAAGTGGTCTGCTGAAGAAAGACCCAGATATTGGCATAGTCTTTCATTCCAGGTGTAAAAGTGCTTTTATTTCTCCAGGTTTTTGATTTGACTTTACTCATAGGATCTACTGGTTCGTTCTCTTTTAGTAAAGACAACAAGGATTGTAAAGTTTCTATGTCTTCCTTTCCCACACCCAGGTTCATACATTCTCTCTCCTCCTTTAGTTTATAGAATTTATGCAATGCTAACTTGCGGGCGAAGAGGTTCAAGTCTTTAATGTGTGTGAATGTATCCGATCTGGATGTTGGGACAAATGTCAAACCTTTCTGTAACACTGAAGTATGATGTTTATTGAGGGGAAAATTGGACAGATTGACTATCTGTGAATTCACAGCTAGAGAGTTAGAGGGATTGGGAGTCAGGTATTCCTGTTTCCCTTGGATCTAAGTGTCCTCTCTGGTCCCTTCACAGGGATCCTGCCTCTCTCTAAAAAAGGTTGTTGTTGTTGTTCAGTAAATCTAGAGTTCTCTCTGATCTGAAGATTTGCTCTTAGTTCATAATTCTCTCTTTTTTGATGATAGTTTCCTCGTCTGGTCCTGGTGTTATAAGGGTGAAAGTCATCATTATCAGAGTTCTCAAATTCTGAAGAGCTAATATCAGAACTTCTTTGGTTAGCATTTAATTTTGGGAATCTTCTAAATATCCTGCCTGTTTTAAAGTCAGTCTGATCCCTCCAAAATTTATTTTGTTTGCGTTCTTTAATCTCTTTCTTGAACCTGTCTATATTATCATTCAACCTTATGCAAAACATATTATACTCAGATGCTTCACTGAATTTACCAAACTCTTGTTGGTATAGTGCCAACTTTGGTTTAATAATTTCTAAGTTTTGTTGTTCAGTCTCGATTATAAGAGACATAAGCTCAAATGAGCATTTTAACAGTATTTCTTGCCATTTTTTTGTGAATGTTTCATTCGACAGGTTACTTGCTGGACTTATATTTATTCTAAGTCCTCTAGGAACAATTTGATTTTTTAGGTAGTTTTGCAGGCTACTGATTTCCCATATAGATCTTAGCTGCTTTTTAGCCGTTTTTAACAATTCACCAAATTGATCTTTGATGTTTCTCTCATTAGCTATAATGGACTGGGCCCTAGAGCCAAAACTTTCATCAGCTTCCTTTTGAAGTGAATCCACATCTATATAGTTAATAGCAGAGTCTGCCATTTTAAAGTGGGCTTTGTACAATTCACTTGCTCCCTAAGATAAGCTCAAATGAACAATTGTAAAAAAACTCTAAATCACTGGGGTAGAGTTAAGAAATTTAGGTAAATAGTTTCCTCTTGTGTGGATTGAACCACTAATCACTATCTAAGAAAGAAAAGTGAGGATTAGGATTTCCCTGGGTGTTTGCCACCCCAATATACAGTGTACAAAAAAATGGGATAAATATATACAAAAATCAAAATAATTTTATTTAATAAATGACAGCGGCGTCTTTAAAAACAGGGAATGTTTAAAATACTAACACGGGGAATAAAAGAGGGCAAAATGTAAGGAATAGTAATGAACCTTGAAGCACTGGTATTGTGCAATGTATAACTCTTAAATGAGTGGGGTTTACTATTCACACCTAGCGGGCGAGCCAAAATAATTACAAAGAAAAAAGGGCAGAAAAAGCCCTATTGTTTCACAAAGAATATATATATGAAGCCCCTTGTGCCTAAATCAATGTCCTCCGAATAACTAGGGGGTACATTCAACAGAGCAATAAATTTGCATAAAGATGAGATATAGGTCACTGTATGTCTTACTGACACCCCTTTGATATTATAAATTAGGGTACCCAGAGTTAGTACCTATATAAGTCAGATTTAAAGGGAGCTCAACCTAAAGTGCACACAAAGTCATTGCAGCAGTTACACGTTACACAGCATACAATCCAAGCTGTGTCTATATACATTTATCGACAACTGACTGTGTTATGGCACATAAAGTGCCTAAAGCTGTGTCTACAAGGTAGAGGCTGTTCCCCCACTATTAGGGTAATAAAGGTGATATCAGATTCATACAGACATAATATGAGACTGGTAGGGTAAAAGGGGCTTTAAACTAGGCTGTAATTTGAACAAATTTGCGGTTTCTAGAGAGCTCGACCGCCAGGTATGCAACGCGCATGCGCACGCCTAACGTGATGACGTGCGCAGCGTCGTTGCTAGGAGCCTGACGCGTTTCGACGTAGCACGTCTTTGTCAAAGGGAAATTGCATAACGCTGTCTCTAAGAGCTTTATATAGGGAGCTGTCACCTAGGCAACATGGAAATAGCGAATATATTGCCCAGAACGGGCCTGGAGGAAATAAGAGAAATGAAGGATAATATATACAATATATACAAAGGACAAATGCGAAATATATACAGAAGAGTGGGAACGACATAGATATGAGCCAAACTGTACTTATTGTGGATATCTGTGTATAGACCATGCGTAGGAGCTTACAGGACTTATGATAAGCTGGAGGGGAAAACAATACAGATGGGTGGTGTAATAACTATACCATCTATAAAGTGAAAGACTGCCAAAAGAAAGGCAGAATTAAGGATCAGAACGTGAGCAAATAATTCCCATGTGTAAGAGACCGTTATATAAAAGGGGAACAGTCCCATTATGTAACTAAAAAGTATATATCAAGAGGCTAGTGATGCGTAATTATAAGTCATACAGGGGTGTGAACAGAGAAAAAATAATAAATAATAATGAAAGAGTACTCAGGGACCCCACATTATGTGATAACCAAATTGATAAACACCTATAATAGGTTATGCTTGTAATAACCAAGATGATAAACACCTATAATAGGTTATATGTGTATCAATAAAGTGAGTGTTGATGCATTTAAGGTCCATCCATATAGGATGAACATGGTGGTGAGAGAAATTACACTCACTGGAGTGAATATGTACAATTGTGGAAAACTAGGGAAGATGGGATTAAAAAGGGTGGAAAGGGGATAGTGTCTATGTGACAGAAAAAGGTCTAGCATAATAGTACAAGATAACACATATCATAAAAAGAGAAAAGAGAACCAAGTATTAAATGAAAGGCGTGAAAGTGAATCCCTCATTGAGTCCATTAGGTACTTGGGCCTTCAATTGGTATATCCAGCGTGCTTCACATTGTAATAATTTTTTCTCCAAGTCTCCCTGTCTTGGGCCTATATGTACCTGGTCTATTGCACAAAAAGATAAGACTTCACTTTTATTGTTGTGACAATATTTGACATGGCGGGCAATTGGTGTATCCAATGCATTCTTGATACTGTAAATATGCTTGCCAATCCTTCTGCGCAACTGGCGCCTCGTTTTTCTTACATAGATCTTTCTACAAACACAGGTGGCCACATAGATAACCGCCGTAGAACAACAATTCATGAATTCTTTTATCTTAAATTTCTCCCCAGTAATAGGATGTTCATATATTTTTAAAGGTGTAACATACCTACAAAATTTGCATTTGCTGCATTTGAAACATCCTGTTAGGGGTTTTAACCAGGTCCCAGGTTTCTGCTCCTTGAAAGAACTATGGACCAACCTATCTTTAAGATTTTTGCCCCTACGGTATGTGATAGAGGCCTTAGGCGTTCGAACATCTATTAGGTCCTCGTCGCTCCTCAAAAGATGCCAATGTCTGGATAAGATGTCTCTAACAGCCTCAGAGTCATAGCCAAAAGTCATAATGCAGCGGGATAGTTTGCTTTCCTTATCTGCATTCTTGTTAGGGCCATTTAGAAGTTCAGATCTACTGTAGTTAGATGCATAATTAAAAGCAGATTTGAGACATTTATTAGAGTAACCTCTGTCTCTAAATCTATTCCTTAGTTTATCTGCTTCTAGTTTGAACTCTGCATCAGAACTGCAGTTCCTTCTTATTCGAAGGTATTGACCTCTCGGTATCTCCCTGATATAGCGTTTTCTTTGATGGCCGAAAAGTTCAATTTTATTCTCATCAGACCAGAGCACCTTCCTCCATACATTTTGTTAGTCTCCCACATGCCTTTTCACAAACTCAAAACGTGCCACTTTGTTTTTTGCTGAAAGTAATGGCTTTCTTCTGGCCATTCTACCATAAAGCCCAACTCTATGGAGCGTACAGCTGATTGTCGTCCTATGTACAGATACTCCAGTCTCTACTGTGGAACTCTGCAGCTCCTCTAGGGTTACCTTAGGTCTCTGTGCTGCCTCTCTGATTAATGCCCTCCTTGCCCGTTCCATGAGTTTTGGTGGGCAGCCGTTCTTTGGCAGGTTTGCTGTTGTGCCATGTTCTTTCCATTTGGTTATGATAGATTTGATGGTGCTCCTGGGCATCATCAAAGATTTGGATATTTTTTTTTACCTAACCCTGACTTGTACTTCTCAACAGCATTGTCCCTTACTTGTTTGGAGAGTTCCTTGGTTTTCATGGCAGTGTTTGGTTAGCGGTGCCTCTTGCTTAGGTGTTGCAGCCTTTCAAAAAAGGTGTGTATATGTAATGACAGTTCATGTGACACTTAGATTGCACACAGGTGGACAACATTTCACTAATTATATGACTTCTGAAGGTAATCGGCTGCACCAGAGCTTTTTATGGGCTTCATAACAAAGGGGTGAATACATACGCACATGCCAATTTTCTGTTTTGTGTTTCTAAAAAAGAGTTTTATGTATATATTTTTCTCATTTCACTTTACTAACTTAGCCTATTGTGTTCTAATCCATCCCATAAGATTCAGATTAACAAAACATTGAACTTTAGGCTGTAATGTAACGACATAGGTAAAAAGTCAAGGGGGGTGAATACTTTTGTACGGCACTGTAAATGTTGAGATGACCATGTGACATTTCATGGGATGAGAAAGTCTGCCCACGATGCTCACCTCATTACAGAGAGGTTGTTCCATTACCTTACTCTGATCAGCTAACATTTTGCTGAATATTAATATATTAATATCCCACAGAAACACACCTGGATGCAGTTTTAAATCAAGCTAAGATATCTGTAAAACACACTGCTCCACATAATATCCCACAGAAACACACCTGGATTCAGTTTTAAATCAAGCTAAGGTAATTTCAGAAGAACAGCCTCTCACTTGATCCATATATGCTTCTACAATGGACTTTTTAATATTATTCATATCTGTGTTATGATAATTGGTGAGATAGACTTATTTCTGTTAGATTGAACTGCTATTGTCCTGCTATATTACTGTTTATTTGTAAACCAGAAATACTCTGTGTTCACTCCCTCTCTATTTCATAGATATCTGTAAAACACACTGCTCCACAGAATATCCCACAGAAACACAGCAATCCCCTCCCTCCCTGCCCCTCTACCCGCCCCTGTTTACATTTAATATATTGAGGCATACTAATTACCTGCACCTGTTCAAACAGTGACATCTGCTTATTGCCTCTAACCACCCTCCTTTACGAATACTTGCTTATACAGTGTAACAATGTTTTCTCACACCATCTTCCTCACCTGCTGCCTCTTTCTCAGCCTCTTTTATACAGTCTCTAGACATCATGTCTCCAATAATATAACTATCTCACCTTCCCTGCTTTCCTCTTCTCGTCTCTGCTCCCATGAGCTCCTCTCCTTCCTCCAGTCACTATCTCATCCCTCCTTTAAAGCTCAAAAGCAGAAATGCTCCTGTAAGACCTATTCCCATCTCCTTTTACTCTCTCTCCTTCTTCTGATGGCTTTTCGAGATATATCCCCTAACCCAGGCCCCTCACTCATTCCCACCTGCTGTCAGCCATGCAGAGTCCCCAGGGCAGCAAATGCCCAAAACTCCCATAATCTAATACCCATCACCTGTTACAAACCATCTACTTTGCCCTTCTCCTGTGCCCTCTGGAATGCAAGGTCTGTTTGCAATAAACTTACTTTCATTCATGACCTCTTCATTTCCAACTCCCTCAATTCACTGGCTATCACAGAAACCTGGCTTACTCCATCTGACTCTGTCTCCCCTGCTGCACTCTCTTATGGTGGTCTACACTTCAGCCACACTCCTAGACCTGGGAACAAACAAGGTGGAGGTGTGGGCATACTACTATTCTCTCGCTGCACTTTTCACTGCATACCCTCTGTTCTCTCCCTCCAATTCTCATCTTTTGAAGTCCACACTATTCGCATCTTCTCTCCCATCCCTCTGCAAGTAGCTGTGACCTATCGCCCGCCTGGATCACCCTCTCAATTTCTGGACAACTTTGCCGCCTGGCTCCCTCACTTTCTCTCCTCCAATATACCTTCACTCATTCTTGGCGATTTCAACATAGCCACTGACACTCCCACCTCCCCAACAACTGCAAAATGACTTGGACTTACCCCTTCCCTTGGCCTCTCACAATGAACAGATTCAGCAACTCGCAGGGGTGGACACTCCATTGACCTTATTTTTACTAATCTCTGCACTATCTCCAACCTTGACATCTTCCCACTTTCCCTATCTGACCACCACCTGCTAACGTGCAAACTCACCTCATCTTCCGCTCACCACCTTTCTTCAATCCCTGCCACCAGAACACACAGAAACCTGCAAGTACTCAACCCACAACAATTTTCAAATGTACTAACACCCCTTCTCAGCCCCCTCACCACCCTTGCCTGCCCTGACGTCGCCACTTCACAATACCACACTACCCTAACCTCCACCCTTGACTCTCATGCCCCCATAATCACAAACAACACTACTTCTCATCACTAATATCAAACCTGTCCTCCAACCCTAAACGTTTATTTGCGACATTCAACACCTTCCTCTGCCCACCCCCAACTCCTGCCCCTTCCTCTCTCACTGCTGATGACTTTGCCAGCCATTTTAAAAATAAAATCGAAACCATCCGAAATGAGCTCTCCTCCCAGCTAGTCCCTATCCCACCATCCTCTCCACAAACTGACAACACTCAGCCCTTATCCTTCCGCAATCCCACCTCCACTATGGACTCCTTTGACCCTGTAACCGAGGATGAAGTATCTACTTTACTATCAACCTCTCACCTTACCACATGTCCTCATGATCCTGTTCCATCACAGCTAATCCCTCCCCTATCCACCACACTTATCCCAGCTCTCACACATCTATTCAACCTCTCCCTAAACACTGGCAAGTTTCCATCCTCCTTAAAACATGCCACAATTACACCCATTCTCAAGAAGCCCTCATCTGACCCAGCTTCTGCCTCCAACTATCGCCCTATCTCACTACTTCCCCTGGCTTCTAAACTCCTTGAGCGGCTTGTTTACAATCACCTCACTCAACTTATTTCCTCCAATTCCCTATTGACCCCTTCCAATCTGGTTTCCGGGCCCAACACTCTACAGAAACAGCCTTCACAAAAGTCACCAATGACTTGCTAACCACCAAATCAAAGGGCCACTACTCTATTCTAATTCTCCTGAATCTCTCTGCTGCCTTTGATATAGTTGACCACCCTCTTTTAATCCAAACTCTCCGCTCTTTTGGCATCCACAGCTCTTTCATGGTTCACATCCTATCTTAAAGATTGTACAATTAGCGTCTCCTTCTCTGGCACCTCTTCTTCACATCTCCCTCTGTCAGCGTTCCCAAAGGTTCTGTCCTAGGCCCCCTCCTCTTCTCCATCTACACCTCCTCCCTTGGCACCCTTATAAAATCCTTTGGATTTCAGTATAATCTCTATGCAGATGATACTCAAATCTATCCCCCTCTCATTTAGCTCAAGTTTCCAACTGCCTCTCTAGCATATCCTCCATGATGTCCGCCTGTCAACTCAAACTCAACATGTCTAAGACTGAACTCCTAATCTCTCCACCCTCTACTACAGCTTCCACTGCTCAAATATCTCTCACTGTTGACAACACCATCATCACTCCTTCCTCCCATGCCCGTTGTCTTGGGGTTCTACTGGATCCCGCCCTCTCTTTTATTCCTCACATACAATCAATAACAAAATCATGTCAGTTTCACCTAAAAAACATCTCCAAAATTCGTAATTATCTTACAGAAGACACAGCTAAAATTATAATACACTCTCTCATCATATCTCGACTCGACTACTGCAATTCCCTCCTTGCTGGCCTACCCATCTCTCCTCTGTCTCCCCTCCAATCCATAATGAACGCCTCTGCTAGACTCATCTTCAATACCAAACGCTCAGTGTCTGCAGCTCCTCTCTGTCAATCACTCCACTGGCTTCCCATAGCTTCCCGAATCACATTTAAAATCATGACCTTAATGCATAAAGCCCTCAACAACAGTGCACCCCCTTATATCTCTGCTCTTGTTTCAAAATACTCTCCCAACCGCCCCCTTCGTTCTGCTAACGACCTTCTTCTTTCCTCCTCTCTCATCACCTCCTCTCACTCCCGTCTTCAGGACTTTTCTCGTGCAGCCCCTACTATTTGGAACTCCTTGCCTTGCTCCATTAGATTAACTTCCTGCCTCAAAACCTTAAAAAAATTACTAAAAACACACCTATTTAAAAAATCATATCACCTTCAGCCTTTTTAATTACAACTGCACACTCCACAGCTTAACAACACCTACACCCACAATCTACAGTACAACACACAGACCCCTCCACATTACTGAACCAATTGCTTTCACACTGCCATCTTGCATTTGTCACCCTCTTGTATCACACATAAACCTTTAGATTGTAAGTTTGCGAGTTTTCAATCTTGTGTCAGTGCCTTGGAAAAAAGCTCTATGTACATTTGATTTTATGCTCAAAAACAAGGTGTTACATTTGTTTTGTGCTATGTACTTAACCCCTGTACAGTGCTACTGAATATGTTGGCGCAATATAAATAAAGATAATAATAATAATAATAATTTTGAATATATAAATATACTATAAATATACATACAAATTTATATATCAGTAAAGTGAGGCAGCTGTGAGTGTCCAGTAATCTAGTTGAATAATCACAGTATTGCAGTATATAGTGATACCTTTTTTTATTGGACAAACATATTAATAATTTTTATTTATAGCTTTCGAGAGCTTCCTCTCTGTGTCAAGTCATAAGCAGTACTGCTTCGAAATTCCCATTGAAATAGAGACATTACAGGCTTCATAAATAATGTTCTGTTCAGTATATATATTCATGCACAAATTAGTAGTGGCTTAATAGGAACATGTGATCTCCATTTTAGGACACGTGGTCTCCGTTTTCATGATGTGGAGGCTGAGACAAGAACTAAAACAGAGCCCATCACCATGTCATTGAGAACATCGAGGACTGATTTCACTCCCTTAATGTGTATGACATCAGCACACATATGTACATACAGAAAAATGTTGTTAGTGTTTCCTGTTAAACCCCATATCAAAAAATATTAAGTTTAAACTCTAGTTCTTTTTGTATTATACTTCAGATGCGTTCAATGATTATGGGCAAGTAAAGAATTCAATGAATCGTCTTATTTTGTCAGTTTGTGGCATCTTGCACAGTGCAAAATAAGTAGGAATAAATAAATACTTAGGAAAAAAAGTGCATTCAATTCTAATTTCAGAGGTCATTGTAATGTCAAAACATGTATGAACTTGCAGCATTAAGATGCACATATATTTGTAAGGACAGCAAACTTGAGTTAAAATGTACTTTAATAAAAATTATAATATGACATTTCATTAACGATAAATAAAGATAAATATACAACATACCGTGTAGGCATACATTTCTTTGCAATAATGAAGAATAATTGGTAGATATATTATGAAGATATGTGAATGGAATTTAATAGTATTTTTGCTAAATGTGTAAGTTCTGCTTAATATACTTCACTTTTCTCTAATTAATACTATGGAAAATGTTAAAGAATTGTAAAGAATGGTAATGAGTGGTTTAAAAAATTGAATTTTTTTTTTGTACCCTACACTATAAAATGACTATAGGTGTTTTATGAGATATAGAAAGTAAAATTCCTGCCTCCACTACTGCAACTTGCTTCTGGCTGGCCTCCCCATCACCCATCTGCCCCCACTTTAATCCATAATGAATGCCTCTGCTGGACTCATCTATCATATATATCATCTCATATATATCATATTCAACCCTCAGTGTTTGCAGCACCTCTCTGTCAGTCACTCCACAGGCTTCCCATAGCCTCCAGAATAAAATACCGGACACCTTAGTTCTACTAATGACCTTCTTCTTTCCTCCTCTCTTATCACCTCCTCTCACTCCTGCCTTCAGGAATTTTCTCTTGCTGCCCCTATTCTTTGGAACTTCTCGCTCCACGAATCCATCCTCCTGTCTCAAAACCTTTAAAAACTCACTACAAATGCTTTTGTTTAAAGAAGCTTATTACCTTAAGCCTAAATATGCACAATGCATCCATTGCCCTCCTGTACGGAACCCTTTAGATTGTAAGTTTGAACGTTTTCAATCTTGTAAGGTGCTTTGGGGAAATATGTTGGCAAGTTACAATTAACAGATAATAATAATAATAATAATAATAATAAAAGACAAGAAGGTAAATTACAATGATGCTGAAGTAGGAGGAGGGAGCTTTACACATTTAAAAAAGGTTAAGGGAACAAACAAACTGAAGGCATCACTTTACTACACAGTTTCTTTGGGGAATTGATGCTTCTCCGAGTGATAAAGTATATAAGATCACAGACTTTTTTCTGTTTAATATATGTTTAGAAGAGTCACATAGTTTCCTTTAATAGTACTATGAAAGAACATAGTTTGATTGCAGATACTGATAAGCAACTTGAAAGGGAAGCAGACTGCATACCCTTAGTTCTTAATACTGTGTATTGCCCCCTTTAGCATCAATGATAGTGTGCAGTCTTTTGGAATAGTTTTCTATGAGGCCCCAAAATTCTTGCAGGTGTTATAGATGCCCATTTGCCTTGGCAAAATGCCTCCAGGTCATGCAAAGTCTTTGCTCGTCTTGCATGAACCACACGTTTGAGATCTCCCCAGAGAGGCTCGATGATATTAAGTTCAGGAGAATGTGATGGCCACTGCACAACCTACACCTTTTTCTGCTGCAACCACTGGACGGTCAACTTGGCATTGTGCTTAGCGTCATTGTCATGATGGAAAGTCCAAGAGCGTCCCTGGCGCAGCCTTCGTGCAGAAGAATGCAAATTGCCTGCCGGTGTTTTCTGATAACATGCTGCATTCATCTTGCCATCAATTTTCATAAGATTCCCTGTGCCTTTAGAACTCCCCCCCACTTCCCCCAACTTCAGTGAGAGCTAACAAACTCATTGGCTCTTTTTACACAGACATTAATTGCAATTTAAAAAGTCACAGGTGTGGGAAATTAACCTTTGCCATTTTAACCTGTGTGTGTCACCTTGTGTGTCTGTAACAAGGCCAAATATTTTAAGGGTATGTAAACTTTTGATCAGGGCCATTTGGATGATTTCTGTTATCACTATGATTTAAAAAGGAGCCAAACAACTATTTGATAATAAATGGCTTCATATGATCACTATCCTTCAATAAAAGACATTTGTTTTGCATGATCAGTCATATTGTCAAAATACATGCAAACATTTTAAAATTTCGGCCAGGGTATGCAAACTTTTGAGCACAACGGTATGTCCAATTATAAGTAGGCATATCCAATTAATAAAAGGGTGAACGGGCCACTGCAGTTTTTAAATACTATTTTTATAAGTACAGAAATCCATTTTGTGTTTGTTACATTACTTCCTCAGAGCTGGTTAATGATTTTATTTGTTTTGGCTGTCAGTGGAGAGAGGGGTGGAGAAGGAGGGTAGGGAGAGTCATGGTAAAGATAACTGAATGATATAGACACAATGCCTGTTCTCTCTTACTTGCCCTGAAGCAGACTACTTGCATCATTCACTACATCAGTAGCTCTCCAGAAATGCAAATGTCCTCACAAACACACAACTTCCACCAAGGTATCATGAAGCTTAAAACCATTAAAGTGAATCCTTTCTGAGAATTTTTTATTGTGTGATCTGCATTTTTATGCAAATGAGGAATTGTTTAATAATACTAGCTGCTTTGATGTTAAAGACATGCAACAATTATAATTTAAAATATTTTTGTTTTCATTGGTGGTTAAAGAGCAAGAGTGGTCTTTTTCTTATTCGATATCTAAAGAAGGTGCACAGAACATCTGTATGCAGCAAGTGGAGACTGCAGGGACAGTATTGATGGTAAATATGAAACAACAGATGACATTACAGCCTACATTTATAATGCAGTTATAACTAGTCTGTAGATAAGATCACTAGAGAATTGTATTATAAAAATGTATTTTTGCTTATGTAAATGTGTTTACGATGATATGCATCTTCAATACATTATTCTGACACTTTCTGACATGTCCTTTAAAGAAGAAACTGTATACAGAATATGAAATTTTGTAAAAGTTGAATCAAACTATGTTGTAATTTTTTTTTTATCCATACCCTGTAGATTGTATTTTTATAAAACTATTCAACTGAAATAATTATATTATACACCAAACAGAAGCATTGTGTTTTCCGCCTTATTTTACAAGTTTAATAACCCTTTTACTCAAATTCATGGTGACACAAGTCATTTTCTGTGACAGTTTAATGTATCCCCTTTATAATCATGATTGTATGACAAGTCGTGTAAATACATTGAAACATTTGAATAAGATCAAGCAGGTACATTCTGCTAAGATAACTAGTAAAACAGAATTTAACAGTCTGGCTTTTGAACTACAAAGATACATAAAAAATATTAACATTAATAAATCATATGTGGGGATATGCACTGTTTCAACAATTCTAAACAGCAAAATAAACAACATATGAAACAAAAATTTTAAAAAGTACATGTATTATCAATAGTTCTAAATTTGTGCAAAAGAAATGTAAAACACTCTGATATACAGTATATTTCCACATAAATAATACAGCTAAAAGTAAAAATCTTTAGAAGATATAATAAAAATCATTAAAAGGTAGATTATATAATATGGGAGCTTGTATGCTCATCTCTAGATGGTCCCAACAAGTCACTCCTGAAGTCCCCCTATATTTTAAAAAATGCTACGGAAAATAGCAGATGAAAAAATAATGAAATATTGTTTTAGAAATATTTAAACAGAAAACAAATATACAGTTTAGAGCACTCTTAAATGTTACTTGTCTTTGTAGTGAAAATAATTACCAATTTATACCAAATGTGTATTTGGTGAAATAAATATAAAAACTATGTCCTCCATTTAATTTCAAGCCCTATTCTATTACTTAGATCGTAATGTTACACATACTTAAAGTTGTAAGTAAATTTGCCATGTATTCTATTAGCTACTTGTATCCTAATTGCGAGTTACCCACCCACAATCACTACTGATAAGCCAAAGACGCAACTTAGGGCTAGCCTCTTTATTGATTTTTGGACATCTCAAACATTATGAGTGCAATATTCTTAAAGTTACACCAAATCCATATTCAATTGGAATTGCACATCTAACTGCAAATTAAGACAGACCCACAAAATATTAAGAGTACTAAATAAATCTCACAAAGGGTTTTAACGCCAGTTATAATAGCTGTAGCAGCAATTAAAATCATGCTACTGCGCTTTAAAAGAATGAGAAGGCATGAAAACACATTATAATTCTTTGCAGAACCCTCTCCAATTCACAAATATACAATTATTAAATATTATTTGTAACTGTTATTTATGTGTAATATTGATCCCAGTACTCAAGGGTTACATATTTACATAGTAATTGAGGTTGAAAAAAGACCTTTAGCCCGTCAAGTTCAACCTTTTAAGATCTCCTCTGAGCTGCAATATGCGGATTAGTTGTTAATTAATCCAGAGGAAGGCAAACAAAAAAATCCAAGTGAAACTTTGACAATTGTCTCAATGGGGAAAAAAATTAATTCCTTCCTGACCCCAGACACTGGCGATCAGATTCCTCCCTGGATGAATATTCCCTCTCTAATTAACCATGATAACCCTGAATGCCCTTTTTAATTAAAAATATATCTAATCCCTTTTTAAAGTTATCTATCAAATCCACTGTCACCACCTCCCTTGGAAGAGAACTCCACCCTTACTGTGAAGAACACTTTTCTTTCTTTAAGGTGTAATTTTTTTAGTTCTAATATCAAAGGATGTCCTCTTGTCAGTTGAAAACCTCTTGACACAAAAAGCTCCCTTGACAAATCTTTTTACTGACCCTGGATGTATTTATATATGGTAATCATATCCCCTTTTAGACGCCTTTTTTCTAGAGAAAATACGTTTAATTTGGTTAGTCTTTCTTAATAACTTAGCCCCTCCATTCCCCTTATTAGTTTTGTAGCCCTTCTCTGTACTTTTTTCAGTTCTAAAATGTCCTTTTTATGAATTAGTGCCCAAAACGGCACTCCATATTCCAAATGAGGGCATAATAGGGATTTGTATAGTGGCAGAATTATATCTGCCTCCCTTGCTTCTATACCCTTCTTAATACATGCTAATATTGTACTTGCCTTTGCAGCTGCTTGGCATTGAGAACTGTTACATAGTTGGTTGTCCACAAGCACTCCCAAATCCCTTTCTATATCAGATACCCCTAGATTTGCTTCATTAAGTTTATAGATTGCATGGTTATTATTCCTTCCCAGATGAATAACTTTACATTTATTTGCATTAAATCTCATCTGCCATTTAATTGCCAATTTCTCTAATTTATGCAAATCCCTTTGGAGGGAAAGAACATAATTTTCTGATTTAATTATCTTGCACAACTTTGTTTCATCAGCAAAAATGGAGACACTACTTTCCAATCCTACTTCTATGTCATTAATAAATATGTTAAAAAGGAGAGAACCTAACACTGAGCACTGAGGAACCCCACTTACCACATTGGTCCAATCCGAGTATGTTCATTTACAACAACCCTTTGTTTCCTTTCTTTCAGCCAGCTCTCAACCCATTTGCATATATTTACTGCAATTTATGTATCCCTTAGTTTGCACAATAGTCTCCCATGTAGCACTGTATCAAAAGCCTTTGCAAAATCTAAAAACTACACCCACTGAGTTGCCTTGATCCAGGTTCCTACTAACCTCCCAATAGAAACTAATTAGATTTGTTTGACACAACCTATCCCTCATAATGTTGGCTCCTACTTATAATGCTTTTTGAATAGACATACTCTTGTATATTATCCCTTATTAATCCTTCTAAAAGCTTTCCCACTTCAGAAGTGAGGCTTACAGGTCTAACATTCCCCGGATTTGCTCTTGCCCTCTTCTTAAATATAGATATCACCTCCACTTTTCTCCAGTCATCTGGTAGTGACCCAGTGTTGAGTGAATCTTGTAAAATTAGATATAATGGTTTGCTATTACAGAACCCAGTTTCCTCAGTACCCTTGGATGTATTCCATCAGGACCCGGGGCTTTATCGACATTTATTTTTTCCAACCACTTTTGGATTTCTACCTGCATTAACCAATTATTTGGTGAATGTAGTGTAGCCCCATTATGGTGCAGTGACACAACCACTGGTACCTCCCTTGTATATACAGAAGAAAATATCCTATTTAGCTCATCTGCCTATTCCTGGTCACTAATTGTCAGATGGCCTGTTTCACATTATAATGTTTCTAAAGCTTCCATCCTGGCCCTCTTCCCATTTATATACTTAAAAAAATATTTTAGGGTTAGTCTTACTCTCTTTTGCAACTAATTTTTCATTTTCTATTTTAGCCAGTCTAATATCCCTTTTGCAAGCCTTGTTGATTTCATTTGTACTCCCATAAAGCAATCTCTGTCCCCTCTTTTTTGTATAATTTAAATGCCTGTTTTTTACTCCGTATCTTGATCTTTATATCATTGTTAAGCCATGTTGGATGTAATTTAAGTCTTTTACTTTTATTCCCACATGGTATATGCCGATGTGTATGTATGTTTAGTACAGATTTAAATGTTGTCAATTTATGTTCAGTATGTTTACCTGCCAGTTCTCTGTCCCAGTCTATACTTTGTATTGCTGCCCTTAGACAGTTAAAATCTGCCCTTTTAAAATTAAGAGTTTTTGTTGGCCCCTTACAGATATATCTTCTCTAAATATAGGCTTAAATTCAGGCTTAACAAACAGACAAATCCATCCTCCTCTTTTACCATTGCCCCTATCTTTCCTACATAGGTTATAACCATCCAGATTAACAGTCCAGTCATGAGATTCATCCCACCATGTTTCGGTAATGCCTATTATATCCAATTTTTCGCTTATTGCCAATAATTCTACCTCTCCCATTTTTCCTAGCATGCCTCTGGCATTAGTAAGCATCCATCTTATGTTATAAGTTTGTAGTTTTGATGTGCCTTCCTCTGTACTTGAATTACTTAGTAATACCTCCTTATTGACTATACTAACCATCCCCCCATCTCCTCTCACATGAGTAATTAATTCATCCCTTATCCCCTCTATGCTTTATACCCCATTACTTCTATCTAGCCCCCCCCCACCTATTAGTTTAAAAACTCCCCAAGCCATTCCACCATCCTTTCCCCTATCACAAAAGCTCCCTCATCACTAAGGTGCAATCCATCCCTGCTGTAGAGATTGTACCCAAGTGAGAAGTCAGCCCAGTGCTCTAAAAACCCAAACCTCTCCTTAGTGCACCACATATTTAGCCACTCATTAAACTCCCTAAACTCCTTCCGCCTCCCTGGGCTAGCACGTGGCACTGGTAGTATCTCAGAAAATACTACCTTGGAGGCCGTTCCCTTAAGCTCATTCTCTAATTCTCTGAAATCATTCTGTAGGACACTCCATCTTCCCCTAACTTAAACATTGGTACCAATATTTACCAAGACCGCCAGTTCATTTCCAGCCCCTCCCAATAATCTATCTACCTGATTCACAACATGCCGAACCCGAGAAACCGGGAGACAGCAAACTGTTTGATTGCTGGGATCTGGGTGACAAATCCCCCTGTCTACCTTCCTAATAATAGAGTCCCCTACCACCAAAACCTGTCTGTTGCTCTGCCTAAACTGCCCTCCCACCAGTAGCACTGTTCTCCCGGCTGTTAGAGGGAACAGCTCTATCTGGCTTTGTCATTCCTGAATGGACATCACCAACAGTTTCTCTCGATCTGGCAAATCTGTTGCTGCTTGCCAACTCAGTATTGGCCTGCCTCCTGTTCCTGTAACCCCTGCTTCCCCTTCTAACTGTAACCGAGATACCTCCCTGGACATGGTCACTAGCCCCAGCTCCACCCTCCATGCTAGGCCCAGCTAACCTGTGCTCTGTAAGCACCAACCACCTTTCCAGTGGAATATCAGCAAGTGCTGCAACTCTCTTCTCCAGTTCTCCAATCTGAGCTTCCAGAGAGGCAACATACTCACACCTCTCAAAGAGGTATGGATTATCTGTTCCAGTAGTGCATACATATGACAGGATGTACACTGAATGATAATTACTCATAATTACAAAAAAAATACTACAATTTGACCCTTTTGACACACAAGGCCAAAACATATATGCAATTTAAGGTAAAAGGCGCTCATTGCACTGCTTGCCTCGCAAAGCATTTGAAGCACGCAAGGCGCTCCTTGCGAGCCACGCGATGAGCATCAGAAGGCGCTCAGCACGTGGCTCGCGATGAACGCTGAAGGTGCTCAGAAGAGCAAAAGACTCACATTGTGTGGCAAACAGCATTGCTAGCCTTACAACTTTATTCCTGTAATTTTTGACGGCAATTTTCTAGTCTTATAAATAAAGTATTGTTTTAGAAATATAAGATTTATTTAAAAAAAATACAGTGGTGGCAACAGGTAACCCAAATAATAAAAGTAGCTATTGGTGTTACTTTCTGTGTTGTCTGTTCTCTAGAGTAGGAAAACATATCTATTTTTGAAGCAGGGAGTCCATTTTTTTGTCTCAACAACTTGGGCCAAAAACAGTTCATTTTAATCTCTCTCTATATATAGGTAAGGCCAAAAATATCTATCACTTATATCCATATTCAATTGTAGCCTTGCAAGTCCAACGTTTTCCTCGCAGTGGCTGCAGGGTCAAAATTTGCCCTACTTACGTTGCTATTAAATTAGAATTGGCTGTGAGCTATGAGCGAGAGACAATATTTTGGAAACCAGTTCTCACCCGTCAGAGATGCGTACTCAAACGCAAACAATTAGGCAATTACATAGCTATGGGTTCAGATGGAGCCAATGGAAAAATAGATTGTTAGCGTTACATCACTGAAAAAGGGGAGGATAGATTTCAAATTCCTGTGTGCTTTAAGTACAGTTTGCGATCAGACCGCAGGTCAGAAATAATGCAATATTAATAAAGCAGTAAATATGATATTCTATTACATGCGAGTTACAGTATATGTCTTAACACATTGATTGCCGGGATCGATATAGCACAAAATATGAACATGAAATAAAGTATTTTGGGGGGCCAATTTGCAGGCTTGAGAATGTTGTGCTATTAATTCTAAGACTTAACATCACTTTCCCTTATAATAAATGCAGTAGTGTGTTTTTATTTGCCTACGAAGTGCTACGTATTGGACTTTACCCCCCTTCCTGGTTTTCTCGAGCACGCGTTGGCATTTAGGCTCCGTATGCGTGTTACGCGCTTGCTAGCGAGTTGCCACATTGCAATTTAATAGCTGAATTGAACAAGTAGCAGTTACAGGCTCGTCAGATCAAAGGATTTATGTGCGCAAAGGTCAAATTAGCTCAAATCGTAGGCGATTTTCACCCGTCCTGCGTGTTAGCACGCAAGTTGGCTGCGAGCAACGTTAGGTGGCTAATTTAATAGCCGAAATACGTAAATCTCGAATTACGGCCCCAATTTAACGAGGCTTTTACCAGACAGGCTGTTTCAAGGAGCTCTGTTCCTTCCTTCACTGGTAACAGTTTTTTTCATTTGTGAAGAGAAGAAAATAAGACTAGTTAAATAGAGGAGGTTAATATAGATCTTTGCCAAGATCAGTTATGTTCTGTGAAGGTAGATATTGATTGCATAAATAATATATCTACATAAAATTAGTGAATGTTAAAAGGTGACGATAAATAGGAAGCTATCTAATAAGACCATCCATTCTACTCATCAGCATTATGTGAGGAAGATATTTTACAATCATTGAACAATTACATTGCGGTTTTGGGCAACTGAACTTCATTGCTATAAAATGATTTATATTAGTTTGCAGACATATTACAAAATAAAGCACTATGCATTGTAAAAATTAAATGAGCTGGCGGGATCGCATATTAAAAAATTAATAGGAGGCCTTGGAGCAGAATGTTAAATATTTAATGTTGCAATGTCCATACACTGATACAATCTGTTATGTTGGAAAGAGAGTTCATAAAAAAGGATGAATTTTAAAGACAAAAACACAAAAAATGCATATATTATTAAACTAAACCTAGGTATGTCATAGTGTTGCCTGGAACATGGGTTATATTCATTAAGGTGATTGGTTAAATTGTGACCTCTCCACTTAAAGAGACAATGTATTTTTTTTGCTTTATATCAATGTTTTAACTATTGTTATGTAAAATGTACCCTTTACTTACTTTAAAAAATCCACCAGAGTAACATAATCTTACCTACTATAAACATCCCTCTTTCTTTCTGTTCTTCATCATGGGGGGTGATATGTTGCAAAGTTGTGACATAAAGCCATGCACACATGAGAGGGGTCTCACACTACTAATATCTCTTGGTCCTAACAAACAGTTAAATTATGTGTGTCTGAGCAGCGTGACCCCCACTGATAATGTCAAGCCTCTATGACCGTGACTTTAGATCACAAAAAATAACACCCTAGATGAAAGGGAACAGGAAGAAAGGGGGAGATTTTAGGACATGAGAATCTGTTTCCGTGGAAGTCTCTTAAAGTCTCTTCTAAATTTTAAAATCAAAATGACATTGAAGAGGATAAAAAATATTTAATTAATCTAGTTCAATCATTTATAGAAAATAAAAAAATGCCTAGAGTCCCTTTACACTGTTATTTTGTTTAGCTTACCAACAAAGAGCATGAACCAATGTCTCCAACTTTAAAAAAGTATGCCCTAGGCCACCATCTGTATAGGTTGGACCAATTTTATGTAGAACAATTGGGTGTCATCAAAAAGATGGAAAGATGTTGAACAAATAAATTCACCTCCTCAGAATAGTGATTCATATATTATTTTTTAGTAAACTGAAAAACTATTATGTTAAAAAAATAATTAGTAGTAAATGGAAAAGGGCTTATATGATACATTGTTTGTAATCATATAAAATATAATTAACTCCACAAAATAGGGAATACAGAAAATATATTTTAAAATGGAAACAAATTGAGCCTCTAATTTATTACATTTTATACACAATTTTGCTGGCATGGAATATCTCATTTTAATTTCTGCTGATCAATTTCCTGAGGTGGGAGAAAACAATGAACACAAAGAACATTTCCGTATGAACATTGGAATAGTAGCATCTCCAGTTTCCATTGTTTTCATTAGGTCTAATGTAAAGTTCATTAGGATATGCCCTCCTGATAAAGAAGAAGCACAATGAGAAAATAAATTGAAATCCTGCAGTAAAAAATAATTTCTTGTAAAGGTTAAAAATTTAAAAATTGCATCTTATTTATTTTGTCTGATCTTAATACTATATAGAAACAAATAATCACAGCAACTATTTAATCCTACCTTATGGGATTATTACATTACATTACTGCCTGCTGGCTGAATACATATCATGCCAGCTTGAATCTATTTATAAAAGCTTTCTATTTCCAAACATTATTATGACCAGCTAATAGCCCGAATAACCACTGTGTGCAGCACGGACAGTTGCTAGACTCCATGATAGTGAGTCAATAAGATGCTGGAAGGTTGGCAAGGGTATCTGGAGCCATGCAGACTGCAGTACATCTGAAAGCCGCTGAAGAGTGCGTGGTGTAGGATCGATACAGCAAACATGGAAATCAAGGTGGTCCCACAGGTGCTCGATGATGTTCAAGTCAGGGTAACTTAGAAGCCAGGATAGTATTTGGAAGTTTTTGTCATGCTCCTCCAACTATTCCCAGAGAATTCTGGCCATATGACATGTTGCGTTGTCTTGCTGATGATCCCATCCGCACCAGGGAAGACAGTTAACATATATGGGTGTACATGATCTGCAAGGATGGATAGATACCTCAATCGGTTGAGAGTGCCTTCACTATCGTGTCACTTTAGACACACTTCAGCCCCCTGGTTTGTTAGGATGGAGAGTTGCTCAACTCTAGCGTGTTGGTTGGCCCTTCACAGCCGGCATTCACTTCTGATATCAATGGCACGTGGTGATCCCCAGTTTCTAGGCTGTTTATTCTCCTTGGTACCATTTATCCAGTCACGGTAAAATTTAACCGCAGCAGCTTGCGAATAGTTTAAAAACTGTGCTGTTTCAAATATACTGCCACCCTTGGCTCCAAAGCCAATGATCACCCCCTTTTCTAAAGTCGGATAAATCACATGCATAACCCATGACAGCACTGGTTGATATGTTTGCAGAAGGTCTACATGTCACCTTATGTACATACCAAGCCAACTCATGACATGTATTTCATTGGCTACACGCTGCTGACATTAAAAGTAGGCAGTAGTGATAAAAATGTGACTCAACCCTGTATATTTCTGTACCCTTAAATGACCACCATGATCATATATTTAAAAAATGCTATATTCAAATATAATATCATTTAATATACTAATTTAAAGAAACACACTTGAAAATACTACACTTGAAATATCTTACCTTTTATATGAAATTATGCTGGAGTGTACCATTTTGTTTTCTGTTAATCAGTTTCCTGAGATGAGAGAAGATTTTGATTGCACAGGACGTATGTATCTGCTCAGGGAAAATGTGGCATCCAAAATGGACAGTCTAATAGAAAGCTCATAAGATTAATGGGACACACCCACCTGTGAAAGGTACAAAAGTATCTCTCATGCTAGAAAATTCGGGTAAATACACCAGTTACATAACAACAAAACTTGCATCAATCTTTCACTTGCTCAATCCAATTGACTATAAAAAAATCTGGATTAGAAAAAATAATTTACGAGGAAGTCATTATTAGCATTCGTATTCATTATTAGCATTCCTCATGGGTAAAAATTATTAGAAGTTAAGTGTTGCTTTCTTAGAAATAGATTGTAATAGTTCATCCAGATATTTTCAAATAACTAATAATTATGTAGTATGTTCCTTGAAATAAGTTCTTATACTTGTTTAATGGACCAAAAGAAAGCTACTGACTGAATTGTGTGCATTAGGACATGCAATATGGAGATTCACCAATAGATTCCCACCTACATCACACAGTGGCTTGCTCTGAAGGGTAGAAGGACTGGGAGAGGCCATCATGGCAGCCATTTAGAGATGAAGAGGACGTTAGAAAGTAGGTATACATCATAACTTTATAAACATGGATTAATAGTGGTTTGATTATGCTAGATGTAATTTATACTTTAAAAGGGTCATGACTTGTTTTACTACTACTGTGTTCCTCTAATTAGATCAAAAACTACACAATTAATATTATATAAAATGTATTTACATACTATATTTTTCAAAAATACACCTTCTTTAATACTTATATAGTGACTATGTGCATATAAGGGACTGTAAGATGACTAATAATTAGGCAAATGTCTAATATATTGTGGCTACAGTGATGAACCCCTGGTTACAAGGAATACAATAGAAACATTTGAATCTGATCTGTGAATCAGCGCATGAAGGTAAAGGGTGTTTTCTGTCCTGTGGTCTGTAATCAGTGTCCAGGTGAGAGTTGGTGTTGTTTGGCCTGTGTAAAGGTATATCTGTGTGCACTTGTGTGGAGTTCTGTTTGAATCTGATCTGTGAATCAGGGCTGGAAGCTAAGGGTGTTTTCTGTCCTGTGCTCTGTAATCATTCTGCGGGTAAGTAGGCAGGGTCTATTTTAACAGGGGATGGAGCGATCTTGGTAGCTTTCAAACATTTCTAGTGTAAGTGCAGTTAGTGGAAAAGTGTGGGAGTTTAAATATAAGAAGGGAGTTCAAAGAAAATGGGTAATATACAAAAAAATAGAAAACAAAATATATTGATTTGTATTCTCACTGTATTTTTGTAACTGGTAATCACGAGTCAGGGCAGCGGCAACCTAGAGGGGTGGCCATCCTGCCACATCTATGCACTACTGGAACAGATGATCCATGGTCCATACATGTGAGAAGTGTGAGCATGTTGCCTCTCTGGAAGCTCAAATTGGAGAACTAGAGAGGAGAATTGCAGAACGGGGTGATATTGCTCCACTGGAAAGAGAGCACAGTTTAGCTGGGCCTAGCTTGGAGGGTGGAGTTGGGGCTAGTGAGGATGTCCAGGGAGGTACATGGGTTACAGTTACAGTGGGAAGCAGAGGGATCAGGAGGAGGAAGCAGGCCAGTTCTCAGTTGACAAACACAAAAAGATTTTCCAGATTGAGTGAACCTGTTGGGGATGTCCATTCAGGAATGGCAATGCCAGATAGAGAAGGCAGGAGAACATATCAACTGGAGGAGAGAGACGGCAGAAAAGGCAGAGAAGCAGACAGGCTTTGGTGGCAGGGGACTCTATTATTAGGAGTGTAGGAAGGGTGATTTGTCACCCAGATCCCAGCAATCGAACAGTCTGCTGTGTCCCTGGTGCTCGGGTTTGGCATGTTGTGGATCAGGTGGATAAATTATTGGGAGAGGCTGGAAATTAACCGGCGGTCTTTGTACATATGATACCAATGAAAAAGTAAGTGGAAGATGAAGTGTCTTAAAGAATGATTTTAAAGACCTAGGGAATAAGCTTTAAGCAAGGACCTCCAAGGTAGTATTTTCTGAGATACTACCAGTGCCACATGCTCACCCAGGGAGTCAAAAGGAGCTTTGGGGGGTTAATGCATGGCTAAAAAAGTGGTGCAGGACAGAGGGTTTGGGGTTTTTAGAGCACTGGGCTGACTTCTCACTTGGGTACAATCTCTATAGCAGTGATGGATTGCGCCTTCATGATGAGGGAGCTGCTGTGCTAGGGGAAATGATGGTGGGGGAGTTTTTAAACTAGTAGGTGGGGGTGAGGAACTAGATAGAAGTATTGGGGTAGAAAGGGTAGAGGGGAAAAGGGATGAATTCTACCCATGGGGGAGAAAAAGGGGGAGGGTTACAATAGACAGTAGGGAGATATTACTAGGTGACTCAAATGCAGTGGCAAGCACTTCACAATTGCAGAGCCATAGCAACATAAAGTGTAAGCTTACTAATGCAAGAAGTTTTCCTGGGAAAATAAGTGAGCTAGAAATATTTGCAGCACAAGAAAAATTGGACTTAGTAGGCATTACTGAAACATGGTGGGATGAATCTCATGACAATTAATTTGGATGGTTATAACTTATTTAGGAAAGATAGGGGTAATGGTATGGATGGATTTATCTGTATGTTAAGCATGGTTTTAAAATTGTAGTCAGAGAAGATATTTATAGTGGAACTAGCAACAACATTGAATCTGTGTGGGTTGAGTTAAATAGTGAGAAAGCTAATTCTAACTGCATATTGGTAGGAATAAGCTATAAATACCCAAACATAATTGAGGGTGATGAACTGCAACTATTGCTGCAAATAGATAATGCAACTAAGCATGGGCAAGTTCTAATAATGGGAGATTTAAATTTTTGATTTTAACTACCCTGAAATAAACTGTTTAAACCAGCAGTTCAGCTAAAGGGAGCACATTCTTGAGTACACTCAGGCATGATTATCTGACCCAGGTTATACAAGGACCTACTAGAAATGATGCTGTCTTGGATTTAGTCATCACAAGTAATCACATATATAGTTGTGAGCAGGGCTCCCAATCAGCGTCCAGGGTGCTCAGAAAACCATTGGTGAACAGTGATCGCAACACAGTCTCATTTGAGATTGAATACAAAAAACAGAGTTGTAAGGAGCCAACAAAAGATTTCAATTTTAAAAGGTCTAACTTTAATGGGCTAAGGGCAGCAATACAAAATATAGACTGGGATAAAGAACTCACAGGGAAAAATACTGAAAATAAATGGACCGCATTCAAATCCTTACTAAATATACATACACATTGGCATGTACCATGTGGAAATAAAACGAATAGGAGTAAATCACATCCCATGTGGCTTAACAATGACTTAAAGATCATGATGAGGAAAAAGAAACATGCAATTAAATTGTATAAGAAGGAGTGAACAGAGGCAGCTTTATGTGAATATATGGAAATCAACAAGGCTTGCAATAGGGCTATTAGACTGGCTAAAATAGAAAATGAGAAGTCAGTTGCAATGGAAAGTAAGACTAACCCTAAAATATATATTTTTAAATATATTAGTGGGAAGAAGGTGAGGAGGAAGCTATAGGAACATTACAAGGTGACACAGGGCATCTTATAATTAGTGACCAGGAAAAGGCAGATGAGCCAAATAGGTTCCTTTCTTCTGTATATTCAAGGGAGGTACCAGTGGGGCTACACTACCATAAATAATTGGTTAACGCAGTAAGAAATCCAAAAGAGGTTGGAGAAAATAAATCTTAATAAAGCCCGAGGTCCTGATGGAATACATCCAAGGGTACTGAGGGAACTAAGTTCTGTAATAGCCAAACCATTATATCTATTTTTTCAAGACTCACTCACCACAGGGTCGCTACCAGATGACTGGAGAAAAGCAGATGTGACCTATATTTAAGAAGGGAGCAAGAGAAAGTTCAGGGAACTATAGACCTGTAAGCCTCACATCTGTTGTAGAAAACTTTTAGAAGGGTTAATAAGGGACAGGATACAATAATATGTCCATTTGAACAAGATCATAAGTAGAAGTCAACACAGATTTATGAAAGATCGGTCATGTCAGACCAATCTAATTAAGTAAGTAGGAACTTGGATCAGGGCAACTCAGTGGATGTAGTCTTTTTGGATTTTGCAAAGGCTTTCGATACAGTGCCACATGGGAGACTATTGTGCAAACTAAGGGATACAGGAATTGCAGTCAATATCTGTTCATGGATCGAGAGCTGGCTCAAAGACAGGAAGCAAAGGGTTGTTGTAAATGGAACATACTCCGATTGGACTAATGTGGTAAGTGGGGTTTCTCAAAGTTCAGTATTAAGTCCTCTCCTTTTTAACATATTTATTAATGACGTAGAAGTAGGACTAGGAAAGTACTGTCTCCATTTTTGCTGATGACACTAAGTTGTGCAAGGTAATTAAATCAGATAATGATGTACTTTCCCTACAAAGGGATTTGCATAAGTTAGACAAATGGACGGCTAAATGGCAGATGAAATTTAATACAAATAAATGTAAGGTTGTGCATTTGGGAAGGAAAAATAGCCATGCAATTTATAATCTTAATGGATGAAATCTAGGGTCATCTGATATTGAAAGGAATTTGGGAGAACTTGTGGACAATGCCAAGCAGCAGCTGCATAGGCAAGTCAAATGTTATCATGTATTAAGAAGGGTATAGAAGCAAGGAAAGCAGGTATAATTATGTCACTATACAAATCCCTAGTACACTCTCATTTGGAATATGGAGTACAATTTTGGGCACCACTTCATAAAAATTACATTTTAGAGTTGAAAAAAGTACAGAGAAGGACAACAAAAGCCATAGTAATTGTGGGTGGGTAACCCATAATCTGATTGCAAGTAGCTAATAGAATATGTGGCAATATTAATATATATTTTAAGTGTGTGTACATTTACGAATTGGGCAAAAGAATCATAAAAACTTTAGATAGTCATAATTTGATACGTTAACAGAAAAGCTGCTGTGGCAGGGCGCCCCCTTCTGACGGGGTTTGCGTCCTGCTCTTTTACGTTTTTATTCTCTTTATGGAGGACTCTGGAGCCTTTGTATGCTTTCACAGGCTTTAATATGTGGTAAAAAATAGCTTACGGTCAGCAAGAAACAAAAATCTACTTAAACAGACTTACTATGACCTGGAACGCCCTGTCTATCCCTGAGGTCGCTACTCGGCCTGCAGGTAAAACAAACACTCCCTCACGGTCTCTTCTGGAAGGAGTAGCTTTTGCACAATAGCGCCACCTAGTGGCCAGGATACAGTCAGTCTCTTATTTAGCTTGTAGTGCCATCTTGTGGCCAGGATCCACATAATCTCTTCTCACTTATGCTGCCACCTTGTGGCCAGGATACACACCATCTTTTCTTACTTATACTGCCACCTTGTGGCCAGGATACACAATCTCTTCTTACTTGGACTGCCAGCTTGTGGCCAGGATACAAGTAATCTCTTCTTACTTGGACTGCCACCTTGTGGTCAGGACACACATACTCTTTAGTACATCTGGAAGTCTCTTCCACGGTACTCTTTACCTTCGTGGGTGAAGCATAGGGCCCACCCGTCTCTCCCGTATGCTTCACCCCAGGGACCCTTGAATATATAACAACTCCAAACTTGTAGTCAATCAGCCTCTTCCCTGGGGCATAATAAGTCTTGGGGCCGTCCTTCTGTCTGCCTGGGGATTCCCACTAATCCCTTCACACTTCTCTCTTCACACTCAGCCTTTTCCCTGGGGCATAATACGTCTGGGCACCTTCACTGAGAGGCCTCTGACAGCTTTACACACGCCTAGGCCTTTAAGCAACTCTGCATGAGTATTCTCACTAATCCCTTCAGCCTCAGGACACCAAGTAAGTGTATTCACTCTTCCAGCTCACACGTCCTGCGACTGCAAACAGCTAACACGACTTGCTGTTGTCCCAGTACTCCAAGTCACAGTAAATAGGGTGAACTCTTACAGGCTTGTTCCAAAACTCACTGTAATTCCACACAGGATCAGCTTGTCAGCTTGTCAGCTTCACTTTCTGACGTGCCCTGGCAGCAAACGGCCTGCACAGAGCCTAGCCGGCCACACCCCCATTTCCATGTCTGCTTTCAGGCTTTTAAAGGGAAGTTGCACACTTATATAGTTGTGGATCTTGCGATGTTGGTGACATTTGCGATGTTGGTCATGCACTCGCTGGCCTTTGCACAGCGAGCGCCTCTTGTGGGCCTCGCGAAGCAAGCTGACCAGTTAAAGCATGCAGGACTTAGGCTGCAATGAGCGCAAAAGACGCCTATTGCCCTGCAAACCTCGCAAAGCGAGCCATTGAAGCACGCGGGACTTAGGTTGCAACAAGCGCTGAAGACGCTCATTGCACTGCGAGCCTCGCAAAGCGAGGTGAGCAGTTGAAGCAAGTGGGACTTAGGCTGCAATGAGTGCCTAAGGCAATGATTGCACTGTGAGCCTTGCAAAACGAGGTGAGCAGTTGAAGCACGCGGGACTTAGGCTGCAATAAGCGCCTAAGGCGCTCATTGCACTGTGAGCCTCGCAAAGCACAGGACTTAGGCTGCGCAGGTCGCAAATGTGAGCCAAGCACGTAATTCTAAAAACCCGAAAAAACTGCTAAATAATTTAACAAAAATAATAACATATTTGGGTTTTTTTCATCAAAAAAATGGCGGCCAAAGAACGTAAAAATTCAGAAACTGGATGAAAACAAGGCTGAACAAAGGTAGGCATGCAGGACTTCGAAAATACACAACGACGAAGACAGTAACACTTACACCGGTAACACCATCCATATGGGACTTTAAAACCAAAGGCCTTCAACGCGTAACACGCAAACATACAGCAGACACACAGAGGAGAAAGACACAGGGAAGGGACAGGGGGAGATGGTGGAAAGAGACACATGGCATTCCCAAGCACAAAACTTGCAGGTTAACTTGCAGGTGGGTGGAAAGGCTCGCAATGAGCGCCAACGGTGCTCATTGCGAGCCCCGCGATGAACGCCTTCGTCGCTCATCGCGGGGCTCGCCATGAGTACAGCGAGCAGGAGAGGCTTGCATTGAGCACTGAAGGTGATCAGTGCAAAGCAGGAAAGTTGAAGTACACGGGGCAGAGGCTCGTGATGAGGTGCTGTGAGGATCAAAAGCCTCACATTGTGTGGCAAACAGCATTGCCAGCCTTACAATTGTATTCCCGTAATTTTTGATGGGCAAGTTTCTAGTGAATAAATAATATATTGGCTTACTTTTAGATGGCTTGAACAAGAGTATTCTCTCACTTGTTTTAGGTAAATAAAAGCTGCTCAATAATACAAATACGTTTTCCTCTTAAGGTTACAGATCTTGAGGTGTTCCCTAAGAGTCCCCTCTCACTGGCCCACTGTAGTGCAGTAGATGAAGCAGTTGACCTCGTCTTTCTCAACGTGTTTCTGAAACAGCATTATTTTAATTATTCATGGTGAAAAAATATACTGACTTAGAAGAAGTTTGTTGTTCAATATTTTGCTTTTTTGGGTGGTCAATCAAACCAAGAGGAGACTAAAAGTGGGAACCCAAGCACCACCACAATTTATACTATAAAAATAAAAGTCACCTGCAGCACAGAAACTTATAATATAAGAAATACAACTAAGCACTAATTGTAATTTCATTTTAATATTCTTATTGAGTTGTCAATATATTTTATGGGTTCATGACTCTTTTTTTCTTCTTGGAATACCAGATGACATTGAACAAAGCATATCATTGTTCCCTGAGCAGTGATTCCACTAAAACTATTAAGATCTGTTTGACGTCTTGGATGCAGAGTTTGCATGCAGTGCTGTGATGCTTGTCTGCATACAGAGTTTTTCCCAGACCATAGAGTTTGGAAACTTTAGAACCTCAGCTAATTGAACAGAACAGACATTCACCACTGTCACAAGCCCTGAAAACTTATGCCTTTGAGTATAGGAATTCTCCCTCAGGATTGTGAGAGGGTGGGAGACTTCTTGGTGCCCAGAGGTCATATCAGGATCACCAGAAGCATCAGGAACACAGGATCACTGGATCAACATAAACTTTAAAGTAGCATTTTAGAGCATGATCAATTAAGCAAGCCTGTAACTACCGATTTAGAAACAACCAATAGTAAATTAGACTGTCATCATGACATCAGTAAAACATAGCGTGCAAACGCCAATCAATGTGTTTTGAGGTCCCATATGAGATCGGACTCGCAATCCAGCAATTTAAAAATCAATAAAAATGAATGAATAAACTGTTATAGTCCATCTACTGTAGGTGACCTGATATGTAATAAATCCTTGATTCCCAAGATTGATATAACATGGAAAATCAATATCCCAAAAAATATTTTTGATTGCAGATTTGCGAGCTTGAGACTATGTTGGGAAAAATATCTCATACATACCCCACGTCTTACACCCACTTGCAGGCAGACACCAAGATAACAAAGACCTCTGGTTAATCATTATTAGAATGTATTATTAGGAAGAAATGTGGAACAGCAATACCAACATGGCTGCTGCTGGTCCAGCTGGAAAACGAACAACTAACTGAAATATATCCATGAACACACTTATATATTTGTTTACATAACAAATTAAATATTCCATTCTTGCAACATGGTACGACCCACTAACACCATTGAAAGTTTATTTACATATGATAGCCATAAGAATCTAACACATACTTTGATGATGTGCGTACATCTTTTTTATATGATACACTTGTGGACAGTACATAATACTTATTAGGCCTTGAGGATGACCGATTATTATGTATAAAAATCTGTCTACTGTCTATAAATGAAATTGCCAAGTCATAGGTCATGTATACTTAACTATTTCATACCTAATATCTTGCAATTAAATATTACTGGTTTCACAGCCTATATCTCAGTCAAATATCACACTAACTGAAAAGAGTGCTAATTGTATATATATATATATATATATATATATATATATATATATATATATACGCAAAAAAAAGTATGAATATTTGTATAATTTTCCGCAACAACTGCAATTAATTCTATGTCTTACATCGCTTTATTTCCTGTATTTTAAATGCAGTATTGATTTTTTATTTGCTTTTATAGTGTTACGAACAGGTGTTTAAACCTCTTGCGAGTCCTCTCTAGTACTCGTAAGATTTTTGGCTACAGTTGCCATTTACAGGTGTGAAAGCAATTGCGGGCTTGAGGAATTGTAGCATTTGAATAGTGATTTGCGATTTTAGCGATTGCGAGCTTGACAGGTCAAAGGCTTAACTCGGTCAGAGTTTTGATTTTGACAACCGCAGTTGATTTTGATCCTGTAACGCACAGATCGATTGCGGGTAGCTAAAAGAGGCAAATTTAATAGCAGTAACTTTTTGGTGGGCTACATTACGGGCTACAGTAACTACAATTTGGACAATTTAATAGTGCCCATTGTATATTAAAAGCTTTGAGCTCGCAGTAGACTGAGATGAATTTAATACATGCAGTTATATAAAACTGATGTTAGATTTTATGCCAAAGACTGAAGAGTAGAGTATAGGACTAAAATGACACATTAACATTTCTTGGAGTCAATCTTCAAACACTTACATTTAAGCCCTGTAATAGTACTTACAACATAGATTACATAAAACTGTAATAAAATAAATAATTATAGCCAAATGGCTTAAAGATAAGTGCTTACTGAACTACAGTAATTTTCAAAAGTTAATACTTTGCTTAAATCTTATACTTGCTTCCACAGACTTTTCAAACTGAATGTGGCTCATTTCGCAAAAATATATGATCACGGGCTTGCTGGATTTGTCTGAAGACAAGTAATAAAAAAAGAAATGCACATAAGGCTCATTTTTAATGTAACCATTTTACTGCTCTAGTGATTGCATAACATTTCCCTTTATATGTCAGTTTTGAAAAAGATTTGATGGCTGTGTTGCTGCAGAAACTGATAACACAGTTGGCAGTGTATTTATAGAGTCTCAACCAAGCACTACAATGTTGCTTCAGCTCTATGCATTATGATAGAGCAGTTTGCACAGTGTAGTTCATGTGAAATGTATATGCTAGTGTAGATTGAATTTAAAAAAACTTATACTGTAATAGTATAACTTCCATGATTTTATTTTTAATATATTCATTATTTTATAAAGTACTCTGGTGCTAAACTAGCAGGTTTTCTATTACTATTACTTCTGAATTATTCTTTATACTGACTAAATTTAAGCCTCAACATTTCTAAATATATTCAGTGAAAACAAGTTTAACACAAAAAAATGTTCTTACAAATATAACAACTTTTCTGTTTCTTTATGTTCTTGTTACTTATTTTTCTGCTTGTTTTGGGTTATTGTACCTATGTTGCTTTTATTTTGTTCTTTATATGTTATATTAAGATTTTTTTTTAAAGAGATGACCGCAAATATTATTTAATGATACCGATATATTGAGTTCTCATCACTTGAGCATCTAATTTACTTATAATGCAGAACTGGATACTTCAAGTTAAAAATACTCTACAAACTGAAAAAAATATATTTTGCTAAAACTAATGAAAAATATTGTTTTGAAATGAAAATTAATTTAAAAAAAAAGATAAAAAGAAAGAAGAACAGAGGAGACGAGGACAAGTAACTAGAATGAACGTCAAGGCATGTGTAGTCAGGTCAACATAAAACCTAAAACCTTTCTGGAGCCATGCAAAACTTTGTTGACTGTTCAATTAAATTCTCAAGGCTTTACACTTATTTTACAATAAGAAACCTAAACTAATAGCCTCATTAAATTCGGGCTACATTTCAAACAGCCAACTGAGCCCAAAGCCCAGTGCTGGGGAGGACTTGCAAAGGCTGCCAAAGCCCTTACGTATGCTGCGTAAGTGGCAGTAGCGACCCCCGCTCTGGCCCCTGAACCTCCATACGGCGCCTAAAGCTCCCACCTGCTCCCCTGATAAATCCCAATGCTGCAGGGGTCCCGATCGGGACCCACGCATCCTCCCAATCAGGACCCCCGTGGCAGTTAAAAATTTAACGGCGGCCACAGGGGTACTTCAAGTACCCCCCCGGCACATAAAATGAACCCCCCTATGCTGGGGGTCCCCATCGGACCCCAGCAGTGTCACCATATCACCCCTCGTGATTCGATCGGGACCCCCACTGCATTTCAAATTCAAATTTTCTGCCCCGTGGGTCACTAAAGAATTAACCCCTGTCATGGGGGTTCAATAAGTACCCCCCTAGGCTCCTAAAATGTACCCCAGCACTCATGGGGGTTGTCATGATTACATTGTTTTAGGACTGATATTGCCAGTAATTATGAATATGGCCAAGTCAGCTGTATGTACATCAAGTAGTCCTAAGCAAACACTTAAAATTAACTTCAAGGTTCACTAGCCAGCTATAGATATCTGGTGAATCTGATCTCAAGAGCTTTGATAACCCCAAGGTTGCAAGTCAGATGGGACTTAGTGCTAACATCACACATACATAAATATACACAAGGGTGTGGTATTAGAGAGTATAAATATGTTGATTCCATAATTCAATAAAGGTTCAGATCTAGTTTTCACATATCCAAGGTGTGAAACTATTTCTGTGTTTTGTATCGTGACTTGGGGAGTGGTCTTGCCATAGGCCACTAGTAACCTATATCCAGTATTGTCTGCCTGTACCTTTGGTACCTTTGGGCCTTGCCCTCTTCAGAAGCCACTTTTTGTGCCACAGAGAACAAGAACTACATGATATTGCTGTGGTAGGTTTGAACTAGGTTCATATCAAGACTCTTTGAAGAAGCAGATCATGATATTGGCTGACAGTGGTGGGATCTCGGTAAAAAACACAGAAAATGGCAACTTATGAAGAGATGTCTGCAGCAGAGGAGGAGGAAGTGTCCAGATTGTACCAAAGATGGATAGAGATAATGCCTGCAGCTTCAACCAAGGATCAGCAGAGGGAACTCTGGATACAGATCATACAGGAGTTACAGGAGAAGTGGAGAGGGGTAAGCAATGGCCCTGTCTCAGCTCCTGTGGAGGGGAAATGCTTATTCCCAGTAGAGACAGATAATTTTCTGGTGACTGTAAAGGACTGTAGAGGAATGGGCCTTCTAAACAAATGAATGGCGTTCCTGGGACTATGGTAAGGTCATGAGCTAATGGAATGGCTGGAAGAATTAGTATGTGAGGAGGTTGCCCTGGAAGAGCAATATGCTTATTGGGTGGGACCTGTTGGGATACCTCATAGGGGGCCCTGTTTTTCATTGGGACTGGAAGAGGCACTTTGGGACATAGTATATGGGGATCTGGATTGTTTCTTGGGGACAGAGAAAAGACAGCTGTGTCTGTTTGCCAAGTGCTGTCACAGGCTGGGACTGGAGAAAGGCTCTCAGACAGCTAACTTACTATGGCCTTTGATCCAACAGGAGCTACAGCTGAAGTTTGAATATATAGACTTGCTAGATGAAGCATCCCTGGATGAGTTTGGTCACTAAGTTGGGAGTGCTCATGCCAGTCAGGCATGGAACAGAACCACCTAAAAGAGACTACATGGTCCCTGCTAAATGTTGCCAAGGCTGGGTCAGAAGATAAAGGTATGGACAGGGGTGAGAATTCTGATATCAGGGATTCTAAAAATAACAAAGATGCCTTCAGACAGTGGCCTGCTCTTAAGCCTGAACAAGAGGCAGAAGCAGCTGCTTCTCAAGGGCTGCCTGTATCTACACACCAGGCAGTCTCAGAAGGAGAGATACAGGAGGTTCCATCTCAGGATCCGGAGACCAAAGAGCCAGAGGGTACCCAAGATTGTGGTTTGTTTCCTGGCCTCCCTACATTGACTCCCCTGCAGCTGCCCAAATACACTGCTTGTGTGCCTTTAACCCTGGAAAGGAGGGGCCACTGGCCAGGCTTGTGGAGAGGGGGGTTGACTACTGACCCACAATGGCTTATGTCAGAACTGCTCATTATTCCAGCATGGATGACACCAGAGAATGTCACTAGCCCATGTTGCAACTCTAGCATCCCAAATCATTCAGGAGAAAGCTCAGGCCTGACCAAGGGAAACTTGTACTCCTTAATTTTACACATGGGACTGAGTACTGATCCAGAATCAGCAGGACAGGAGGTCTCCCTAGCCTGGAAGGAGAGGGCTTTGCTGGGTAAGGATCCTCACAAGTTTTTGATTAACATACTAGCCTAGATGTACTGTTCCCCGACTACCTTGAATGGTCGTCCAGGGCAGTGGTCTTATACATTTAGTCTCCCCAGGGGCTTGGGAAGGTCACTAGGCCACTGGGAAGGAGTGCATATTCACCCTGGACAGGGGGAGGCAGGGTGCCAAGATAACCACTGAGGCTATCACATGGATGGACTGTCACATCAAGAGGACCGGTAACCACCTGTATAGATGGGTAGTTATCCGACAGAATAAACTTTACATGCTATACTAAAAAGTAAAGGGAAAGAAATTGTCATGATAACATTGTTTAAGAACTGATATTGCCAGTAATTATGAATATGGCCAAGGGAGCATGACATTGTTGCATTTGCATTATGTATTATTGTGTGTGGTTATATGTTGCCTGTACATGGTTATTGTACTAGTTATTATATGTTACTAGCGAATTGCCCGTCAAAAAATGACGGCAATGAAATTGTAAGGTAGCTAATGCTGTTTGGTGTATAATAAATATGTAATACATTACTAAATGAATATACTGTACCTATTTTGAAGCATTGTGATGAAGAGCTGGCAATGTGTGTTGATGTTGCTGCAGCATTAGTGGTGTGGAGCTGCTGTGTAAGCGTGCTTAATGTGTGCACTGTGTGGTATGAATATCCGTATGTCGTTTGTGGCGTTTTGCGAGTTTCTTGTGGTGTTTTGCGAGTTTAGAGTGCTGTAGCCTCGTTTTCGTTTTGTTCGGCGGCCATTTTTTCTCTCGCTTAGATTTTTTTTTAGTCTCTAAACTCTTTTATTTGGAGTAAAATCGAGGTCTAAGTTGCATTTTTGAGGTTCTGGGTGCTCCCTCTTGGTGTAGGTAATGTTTTTATGTATGTGCTGTGTGCATGTATTGTGTTTTACATTTTGTAATGTTCGCGAGTTGCGTCCGAGTGTTGCGAGGCCGTAATGTGTGTGAACGTGTGTCGTATGTTGTTTGCGAGTGTCGTAATGTGTGTGTCGTACTGTTTGGGTTGCGACGTGAAGTTTGCGAGGGTCGCAGTTGCTGGCATGGAGCGCCGAAGGCGCTCCTTGCAGCAACTGAGACCCTCGGACAGTGCCCTCGCTTCGCGAGGGCCGCAGCTCGCTACGCGAAGCGAGGGCCGCGGGCTCGCTACGCAAGCCCGCAGCGTTAGCAACAACTCATACGCTCACAACTATATATGTGATAGAGGGAAAATGTATATAGAACAGGAGAATACATTAGGATAAGGTAAAAATGCTCTGCACATAGGCTGAGCTGCAGAACATGGAGTCCTCAGACATACAGACCTTGATAAACAGCAGTCAAGACAGATGTATGTACTTTAAGTAGTCCTAAGCAAACACTTGAAATTAACATCAAGTTTTTTTCACTAGCCAGCTATAGATATCTGGTGAATTTGATCTCAAGAGCTTTGATAGTCCCAAGGTTGCAAGCCAGATGGGACACAAATGTACACAAGGGTGTGGTATTGGAGAGTATAAATATGTGTGAATCCAATTGAGATTGGCTGAAGTAATCTGCGCCTTCTGATTGGCTGCAATTTGATTGACAGTTACATCAGCCAATCAGAAGATGCAGATGCTTGGAGCCAATCCCAATGGGATTCACCCTGTTGTATCCCATTCTGATTGGCTTAAGGGAATAGCGCCTTATGATTGGATTAGAAATGATTGACAGATCCACCCACCAATCAAAATGAGACAAAGGGGTGTATCGCATTATGATTGGCTCATATCTTGGCACCTTCTGATTGGCTGACATATGATTGACAGGTCAGATAGAGATTAGGTCAGATAGAGGGTTTTTTATTGTATGTAGTTTGGGGTTAAATGTATGTAGATAGGGGTATTGCTGTATGTAGTTAGGGGTTAAATGAATGTAGATAGGGGTATTGATGTATGCAGTTAGAAGTTAAATGTATGTAGGTAGGGGTATTAATGTATGTAGTTATGGTATATGTAGTGAGGGTATTAATGAATGTAATGTATGTTTTATTTCATGTGATGTATGCCTTTTTTATTTTAAGTAATTATGTTTTTTTATTTTTGATAATGTTCTTTTTTCTTTTTGATGATGTTTATTTTTTATTTTCTGCATTGGTGCTTTTTTATTTTTTGTAATGTAGGTTTTTTATTTTCTGTGATCTTGTTTTTTTTTGTGTGCTTTTTTATTTTTGGTATTCTAGGTTTTACTAGTTTTTGTAATATGTGGGGGGTTTAATAGGGGGTTAGGTCGGTAGTGTAGGTGTTAATACATTAGGGTAGAGGGGGGTAATTATGATAGGGAGGAGGAGGGTTCATTAGTTAGAGGGGGTTAATTTAGATGTATTGGTTTATTGGGGGTATAGTGTAGTGATGTGTCATACAATGTAGCATATCATCTATTAATTTAAACATGGTTATAAAAGAAAAATATGCTATACAATAACCTATTACATTCACACACACATCCACACCCATTAAATTCCTTAAAACTTTTTAGGGGTAATCAAATATATGATCTGATTAATTGGTAGACAGTAGAATGGCAAGAGGGAAAATTTAAGCAAACCAATGAAAGGGAAAGGGAGTATTTTGAATATAACTACTCCTAGAACAGTTCCTAATATGTCCGAAACTTTCTTTAGCTTTGTTTTAAAGAATCCCAAATTAACCATTTATTGTTATCTTGTGATGATAAACCAACCAACCTGAAATTTCTCTCTGATTCCCTACATCTAACAACTTTCCATAGTACTTCATTCCATATTGGGGGGGTTACGTTGTTTCCATTTTGAGACAATACATAGTTTAACCATTGTAAAAAGCTGAATCATTAAACCTAATTCTGCTTTGTTATATTTGTCTGCAAAAATCTGCAGTATTCCACTACTGGGGGCAGGGATAATTTTTCTACCAATTGACGCCGAAACAAATTCATAACACTTTATTCATAGAGGTTTAAGGCAAGGACAGTCTCACCATATATGGATTTGACTGCCACTAAACCCACATTCTCTCCAACAATTTTTATCATCGCTCTTATGAGTAATCTTGTATAGACTTGTAGTGACCAAATACCATTTATTAATCGTTTTAAAAAACATTTCTCTCTGAGCAGCGTTTTTAATAAATCTATTAGTGTTATTTAAGGCTTTTGACCAGTTAGAAGGTGATATAGAACTTCCTATATCTCTCTCCCATGTCTTCATCGCCCTCAATACATCCCTAACCAACTCCAAGGAGATAATATTGAATACCTTAGCAATCATATGGGAATAATCAGACTTTATTATATTTAATTACCAGCCTTTCATAGTCTTGTATGGATTTACCCCTGATCTCAAGGAGATAATAGCATGCCTCATCTGATCAAAAACAAGCCAGTCATTTATTCTAATACCCAACCTTCCACTAATTTTTTTTCTCCATCTTCTCATTTATAAACAATTGTAATCCCATTCTCCCTCCATATTTTCGGTCATGGTATGTTAAAATGTTAATTATTTAATCTTTTCCATATTGACAGAATATTCTTAACAATATAGCGGTCTTTTCTTATGTAACTTAACTGATAATTCTGAATATATATTAAAGCTCTTAAATCCCCACTTTTAACGGATGATTTTTCTATCTGATACCATGGAAAATTATCTGCAGGGTATAACCATTTTAGAGCATGTGTCAACAAAACTGCATCTTAGTACTCTTAATAGTAATCTTAATAGAGGTTAAGCAATCCCACCTTGGGTAAACCTACATGCCATAATTTCTCTCTTCACTCTAATATGTTTTCCCAAATGAATACATTTATCAATAGTGCTCTGAATTTTTTTAACCCAGAAATTTGGCAATTTACTTTGGATACACCTAAATATACTGTATAATTAACTTTCGGCAGTATCGCCATTTTAATAGAGGACATTCTCACAGAGAAGGACAATTTAAAATCCTTCCAACTCTCTATAATCACCTTAATTTTATCATACAGTTTCTTGCAGTTATATATTAACATTTAGTTTGCATCATCTTTAAAAGTGATTACCAAGTGATTTATGGCATTAGAGTCCCATTTAAATTTATATTTTTCATACAGCCAGTTTCTCTTTTTGTTCAAAATATAAAAAATCCTAGATTCGTTTTTTTTGAGCATTAAAAAAAATGAATTTTTTGGGCTTATAGTTAGATACTTGACCAAATTATTCAATTATTCTCATCACATGTGGTAGAGATTCCAATGGTCTGGTCAAGGTCAGTACTGTATCATCAGCAAACATAGTAATCTTGTTCTCTTTCTCCCCCACCCTTATGGCCCCTATACCCCCAGAGCTCTTAATGGCCTCTGCCAGTGGCTCTATGAGCAATGCGAACAGTGGGGGTGAGAGAGGACACCCTTGTCTTGTGCCATTGCTGATTTTAAAAAAATCTGACAGGAAGCCATTACTACTGACTGCAGCCATTGTTGCCGCATAAAAGGGTCCTATGGCCAATTAACCAAATTTATTGAAGCCCATCTTATTTAACGTGGCCATCATGTACTCCCACCCTACCCTGTCAAGTGCTTTTTCTGGTCTAATGACATGAATATGGTGGGAGCATGGGAGGATTTTATCTCCATCATCAAATTCATTAATTTTTGTAAATTATCTTGTCGATATCTTCCCGATATAAACCCTGTTTGATCATTCTGAATCAATGTATCTAGCATGTTTTTTATTCTATTAGCCAGAATCTTTGCATGCACTTTCAGATCAATATTCATTAAAGAAATTGGTCTGTAATTTTTACAGCACTGCAACTCCTGTTTATTTTTCGGTATCATAATTATCTTTACCTTCAACATCTCCTCAGGAATTGATCCTTCCTTAGCAAAGTCGTTAAACAGTATTTTCATATATTTACTTAATATTAGAAGAAATATTTTATAGAAATCATTAGTATACCCATCTAAACCAGGAGACGTGTATGGTTTTAAACTCTTAACAACGTCTTCGATTACAAGTTCAGTAAATGGCGTATTCAGTTCATCCAACTCTCTACTTGATATTCTAGGTAATTTACTTTTCTCTAAAAAAGTTTCTATATCTTCTTTTGTTGGTTTTCTAAATGACGGGTCCTTAACAAAGTTATACGACTTTTGATAATAATTTGCAAAAGTTTTAGCTATCTCATTTGCTTTATAAATATATTTACCTTCACTGTGCAAACATTCAATTCTAGTACTAACATTTATTTTTTTAATTTCATTTGCAAGGATTTTACTGATTTTATTATCATGATAATGATATACCTGTTGTCTCCTCCAAACTGTTTTATCCAAAATACTTTGATTAATTTTATTCATCTGATTTTAGAATTTCTTAATTTCTATGGTGGTACTATTATTTGGATTTATCTTATTACTCTGCTCTAATTTATACATTTGAACTAACAATTTTCGCAGAGGCAAACCTTTTTGTTTTATCTGTTGAATTTTTGTTTTAATCACAATGCCCCGAATATATGCTTTAAAAGTTCCCCAGAGCATGCTACTACTTCTGCTACTATCTGCTTGATCGTTAATCTCAAAGAATTAATACATTTCCTTTTCAAGGGACAACTTAATCACCTCATCTTCCAACAATGTATCATCCAGTTTCCAGAGAGGTCTACTGTATTGTAGATTTCCTACTAAGCATGATCTTATATTGTATTTGATCCTAACTCAACTTTATTTACTTTATTAATACCCCTAGGCCCTCATTCAATTGCGATTTGGCCAATTGAATAGGGCCCTAAATAAGCACATAGCATATTTTTTTTAAAGAAATTTTTAGTCAGTGAAGACCTTGCTTTTGGATAGATGTTTACTAACTAAAAACTTCTTTAAAAAAAATATGTTATGTGCTTATTTAGACCCCTATTCAAATGGCCAAATCGCAATTGAATGAGGGCCCTAGTATCCACCAGTACTAAATCTAACCTTGAATATACATTGTAAGTAAGGAAAAGCAAGAGTAATCTCTTTGATTCGAATGTAATGCTCTCAAAATATCAAACATATTATTATCTTTTATTATTCTTGAAAAATGTTATTTTATCAAATTTAATCTTGAAGAATTTTTCATTAATTGAACATTATTTTTTGTTACTCTTTGAGATTTCCAATCAAGATTGGGATTAATAATCAAATTAAAGTCCCTTCCATTATAACAGTGCCTTGTTCAATTTCTTTTAACTTAATAAACATACGTTTAAAAAAGAGCAACTGCTTTATATTTGGAGCATAAATATTAAGTATCGTGAATTTCTGCTCATTAACTTTGCACACCCATAGAATATATCTACCATTAGGATCAATTTCAACAAATTCTTCCTTAATTCTGAATTTTTTTCCCAAAAAAATCGAGACCCCTCTAGAATTTTTTTTGAACAGAGAACTATATCTATGATTAAATGAATTCTGGACAAAACTATAAATTTTACCTTTCGCCCAATGCGTTTCCTGCAGAAGAATTATCTCTGCCTTTTCCTGTTCAATTACTCTAAAAATAGCATTTCTTTTAAACGGTGAATTTAACCCTCTAGCATTAAAACGCAAAAGTTTTACTGCCATACTTCAAATACCTGCTATACTGTCAGTTCCAGTTTCCCTTATTCTGTTCTTCCTTACTTCCCTATTTCCTTTTTTCCTTTTCCTTTTCTAAGATCTTAATAGTTTCCTCTCTCCACCAAAAAGCTTACCCCCCAAACATTTCCGAAAAACATCCATACTTCCATTCATCCTAACAAACATATATTTCTCTGCTGATCTTTCTCTTGCGGAGAAACAAATAAGGCTCTGCCCCAATACTAGGTTGAAATACTAGGTCCTTTTATATTCGAGGGGGGACTTGTTTTCTCTATTTCCTAGGTATTCTTTTCTAACTTTCCATAAATTAGTTCTTTCATATTAATTTTCTCCCACTATTACTCTAACATTGGAAGTCCAACAAAAGCTCTTACTTTAACTAAATAAAACTATATCTTTGCGTGATTAATTATGTAATTAATACTAATGAACTTAAAATATTTATGTATAGGCCACCATAATTGACCATGGTTTTATATATATTCCTCTACTGTCTAAATTGTGTATTTGTGAAATTCTCTTTATCTGTTTATCATTGTGTTATTCTCCCTCACATATTACTTTAAGTGAAAGTGTTTCTATAACTATTACCTTATCACATCTAATCGTTTTTTATGAAACTTGTAACTATCTTACTTTCCTCTTTTAATCCTTTCTCTTACATCTTTCACTCAATCTATCACTTTATTAATTCCTTAAGGATTATTACAATATTACTGTGAAAAGTAACTACATCTAAACCTAATTCCTAAATATTAGAGCTTTACAACCCAATATGTTGGGCTTCTACTTTGAAAAAACAAAATATTCATATACCTATAAACCCCTATCTTCCTGTTCTAATTACACCTTTAGCAACCATTTTTAAGAGCCGTAAAGACACGTAACCCTAAATAAATTAACTATAACAAATCATATTACAGATAGCCAGTTTATTGTTCAATCAGATTGTTCACATTGTCCCATTTTACTTCAGATGCCAATCCGGTTTGAATAAACTTAATCCTCGTGGGCCCCCGTCTTCCTTATCTAATGAGAGATTCCAAGATTTCACCAGCTCTTCACCTCGATCCACCGAGCTGATTTTGTGCCATTGGGTATCTTTCTGTACTATCAATCCCCCTTGAGATAACCATTTATATCTTATTCCTTCTTTCCTTAACAATTGAGTAATTTTAACATATTATTTCCTTCTGGAGAGTGTTGCAGATGATAAATCCGTATAGATCTTAATCTATTGGAAAGGAACCTCCAAGATCTTTGCTCTGAAACTAGCTCTTAATATTGCCTCTTTTGATGACAGATGATTAAATTTAACTATAACATCTCTGGGTATACTCTTATCGATAAAAGTAGTTTTTTTAATCCAATGGAATACATCTAATCTGGTTTCTTCTTGTGACAAAGTAGGAACCAGAGATGAAAATACTTTGAGTAAATATATTTTTAACTCCTCCTCCAAAACACCTTCCGGTATCCCTTTGATTCTTAAGTTACATCTTCTTGATATATCTTCCATGTTGCACATTTTATTAGACAGTTCATTTATTTTTCCTTCTAAGTTTGTGGTATATGACAGTAATGTATTATGATCCACAACCAACTTATCAAACTTTATTTCTAGATCAAGGGTTTTATTAGTAACTTCTTTAATTGCCTTGGAATTTTCGAATATCTGAACTTTGAGGTCGGACATAAAGTTATTCTGAAAATCTTGGAAAAGTTTCTCCACTTTAGATACAGTAAGTAGATCTTCAGCCTGTGAGGTGGAATCATTATCCGTAGAATTATTCGATAGCATTGTCGAGTTTGAATCAGGCGTTATATCTCCCTGAGATGGATCCATAGATAAAGCCTCTAGTTCATTATCTTTATTTTTGCCAAAGAAAAATTCTGTCGATTTCTGTGCATTATTCTTTTTTCCTCCACTTTTTGATTTACCAATCATAGTCTTTTTAGGTTTAGACATTTTTGCTCGTTCCCCAAACCAATAAGATCTGTAATGCAAGATATTTTCCCCCGTCAGTATAGCTCACAATCCTTTGAGTGGGGTTTAGACTGATATAATCTATTTTCTGGCACCTATCAAGGCCCCAAGTGGAAAATCATATGAATTCTTCAGTAAAACTAGGTACGGCTTTGATAAATTAGTCTTTATTCCTTAACTCTATTGCTTTCAAATATGGTTTATAACCAATTATTCAGTTGTCACAAATCCATTGTAATTTTAGTTGCTTTATATTATTATTATTATTATTTTATTATTAACTTTTATTTGTATTGCGCCAACATATTCCGTAGAGAAATACAAGGGATAAAAACAAGGGAAAATACAGAATTAACATCTATCCAAAAATGGAGGACCCTGTTTTGAGCTTAGAATCTTTGCAGAAAGTGCTTTTTCCCAAAGCATCGTAGAAGACTGAAAACTCGCCACTTACAATCTAAAGGGAATGAAAGGAGCAGAAGTCGGGGAAAGATTATACAGATAAGGAATAAAAATGGTCAGAAAAGAAGTGAAAGTTAGAAAGGTTTTTCATATAGAGAGAGAGAAGGAACAGAGGTGAGGGCTCTAGCATTCAAAAATGTTGTCTGCCCCTAGTGGTGAGATAATATATGCAAGTAGGAAAGTCAGGTGATTCCCATTTCACTATATATTTAATCAGAAATGGGGTGGGAGGGTGAGGGGCAGGGAGGGAGGGCAGAACTCCCAGAATTCAGAGTAACCAGTGAGGCCTTCTGAAACCAGATGCAGGTAAAATTTGGGGCTAAAAGACAACAATAAAATATGGTATAAGGGACCAATAGAACAGGGAGAGAGAAAGAGGGAAAGAGAGAGGGAGAGAGGGAGAGAGAGAGAGAGAGAGAGAGAGAGAGAGAGAGAGAGAGAGAGAGAGAGAGAGAGAGAGAGAGCAGTTAGCAGTTAATAGAAAGGAAATGCCAAGACATGTGGAAAGGAGGAGATCTAGGCAAATTATACAGGCCATAAAAGGGGGAAGGGGGAGTAAAGCCAGGCAAGGTACAGTAAACATATGTAAAAGTTTGAACTAATGTTAGAAATAGTTTTATGTCATCAAAAATAATAACAAGCATATAGTAGAAATATTAATAAAATATATTGGCTCTTGGGAAGATGCAGCTTTCAAGGTCTTCTCCATACCTGATGGTGTGTATAGAACTCCCAGAATTCAGAGTAACCAGTGAGGCCTTCTGAAACCAGATGCAGGTAAAATTTGGGGCTAAAAGAAAACAATAAAATATGGTATAAGGGACCAAAAGACCAGGGAGAGAGAAAGAGGGAGAGAAAGAGGGAGAGAAAGAGGGAGAGAGAGAGGGAGAGAGAGAGGGAGAGAGAGAGAGAGAGAGAGAGAGAGAGAGCAGTTAGCAGTTAGCAGTTAACAGAAAGGAAATGCCAAGACATGTGGAAAGGAGGAGATCTAGGCAAATTATACAGGCCATAAAAGGGGGAAGGGGGAGTAAAGCCAGGCAAGGTACAGTAAACATATGTAAAAGTTTGAACTAATGTTAGAAATAGTTTTATGTCATCAAAAATAATAACAAGCATATCGTAGAAATATTAATAAAAGATATTGGCTCCTGGGAAGATGCAGCTTTCAAGGTCTTCTCCATACCTGATGGTGTGTATAGAACTCCCAGAATTCAGAGTAACCAGTGAGGCCTTCTGAAACCAGATGCAGGTAAAATTTGGGGCTAAAAGAAAACAATAAAATATGGTATAAGGGACCAATAGACCAGTGAGAGAGAAATAGGGAGAGAGAGAGAAGGAGAGAGAGAGGGAGAGAGAGAGGGAGAGAGAGAGAGAGAGAGAGAGAGAGAGCAGTTAGCAGTTAGCAGTTAACAGAAAGGAAATGCCAAGACATGTGGAAAGGAGGAGATCTAGGGAAATTATACAGGCCATAAAAGGGGGAAGGGGGAGTAAAGCCAGGCAAGGTACCGTAAACATATGTAAAAGTTTGAACTAATTTTAGAAATAATTCTATGTCATCAAATATAATAACAAGCATATAGTAGAAATATTAATAAAATATGTTGGCTCCTGGGAAGATGCAGCTTTCAAGGTCTTCTCCATACCTGATGGTGTGTATAGAACTCCCAGAATTCAGAGTAACCAGTGAGGCCTTCTGAAACCAGATGCAGGTAAAATTTGGGGCTAAAAGAAAACAATAAAATATGATATAAGGGACCAATAGAACAGGGAGAGAGAAAGAGCGAGAGAGAGAGGGAGAGAGAGAGAGAGAGAGAGAGAGAGAGAGAGAGCAGTTAGCAGTTAATAGAAAGGAAATGCCAAGACATGTGGAAAGGAGGAGATCTAGACAAGTTATAAGGGCCATAAAATGGGGAAGGGTGAGTAAAGCCAGGCAAGGTACAGTAAACATATGTAAAAGCTTGAACTAATGTTAGAAATAATTCTATGTCATCAAATATAATAACAAGCATATAGTAGAATATTAATAAAATATATTGGCTCCTGGGAAGATGCAGCTTTCAAGGTCTTCTCCATACCTGATGGTGTGTATAGAACTCCCAGAATTCAGAGTAACCAGTGAGGCCTTCTGAAACCAGATGCAGGTAAAATTTGGGGCTAAAAGAAAACAATAAAATATGATATAAGGGACCAATAGAACAGGGAGAGAGAAAGAGTGAGAGAGAGAGGGAGAGAGAGAGAGAGAGAGAGAGAGAGAGAGAGAGAGAGAGAGAGAGCAGTTAGCAGTTAATAGAAAGGAAATGCCAAGACATGTGGAAAGGAGGAGATCTAGACAAGTTATAAGGGCCATAAAATGGGGAAGGGTGAGTAAAGCCAGGCAAGCTACAGTAAACATATGTAAAAGCTTGAACTAATGTTAGAAATAATTCTATGTCATCAAATATAATAACAAGCATATAGTAGAATATTAATAAAGGATATTGGCTCCTGGGAAGATGCAGCTTTCAATGTCTTCTCCATACCTGATGGTGTGTATAGAACTCCCAGAATTCAGAGTAACCAGTGAGGCCTTCTGAAACCAGATGCAGGTAAAATTTGGGGCTAAAAGAAAACAATAAAATATGGTATAAGGGACCAATAGACCAGGGAGAGAGAAAGAGGGAGAGAGAGAGGGAGAGAGAGAGAGAGAGAGAGAGAGAGAGAGAGAGAGAGAGAGAGAGAGAGAGAGAGAGAGAGCAGTTAGCAGTTAGCAGTTAACAGAAAGGAAATGCCAAGACATGTGGAAAGGAGGAGATCTAGGCAAATTATACAGGCCTTAAAAGGGGGAAGGGGGAGTAAAGCCAGGCAAGGTACCGTAAACATATGTAAAAGTTTGAACTAATTTTAGAAATAATTCTATGTCATCAAATATAATAACAAGCATATAGTAGAAATATTAATAAAATATATTGGCTCCTGGGAAGATGCAGCTTTCAAGGTCTTCTCCATACCTGATGGTGTGTATAGAACTCCCAGAATTCAGAGTAACCAGTGAGGCCTTCTGAAACCAGATGCAGGTAAAATTTGGGGCTAAAAGAAAACAATAAAATATGATATAAGGGACCAATAGAACAGGGAGAGAGAAAGAGGGAGAGAGAGAGGGAGAGAGAGAGGGAGAGAGAGAGAGAGAGAGAGAGAGAGAGAGAGAGAGAGCAGTTAGCAGTTAATAGAAAGGAAATGCCAAGACATGTGGAAAGGAGGAGATCTAGACAAGTTATACAGGCCATACAATGGGGAAGGGTGAGTAAAGCCAGGCAAGGTACAGTAAACATATGTAAAAGCTTGAACTAATGTTAGAAATAATTCTATGTCATCAAATATAATAACAAGCATATAGTAGAATATTAATAAAAGATATTGGCTCCTGGGAAGATGCAGCTTTCAAGGTCTTCTCCATACCTGATGGTGTGTATAGAACTCCCAGAATTCAGAGTAACCAGTGAGGCCTTCTGAAACCAGATGCAGGTAAAATTTGGGGCTAAAAGAAAACAATAAAATATGGTATAAGGGACCAATAGACCAGGGAGAGAGAAAGAGGGAGAGAGAGAGGGAGAGAGAGAGAGAGAGAGAGAGAGAGAGAGAGAGAGAGAGAGAGAGAGAGAGAGAGAGAGAGAGAGAGAGAGAGAGAGAGAGAGAGAGAGAGAGAGAGCAGTTAGCAGTTAGCAGTTAACAGAAAGGAAATGCCAAGACATGTGGAAAGGAGGAGATCTAGGCAAATTATACAGGCCTTAAAAGGGGGAAGGGGGAGTAAAGCCAGGCAAGGTACCGTAAACATATGTAAAAGTTTGAACTAATTTTAGAAATAATTCTATGTCATCAAATATAATAACAAGCATATAGTAGAAATATTAATAAAATATATTGGCTCCTGGGAAGATGCAGCTTTCAAGGTCTTCTCCATACCTGATGGTGTGTATAGAACTCCCAGAATTCAGAGTAACCAGTGAGGCCTTCTGAAACCAGATGCAGGTAAAATTTGGGGCTAAAAGAAAACAATAAAATATGGTATAAGGGACCAATAGAACAGGGAGAGAGAGAGAGGGAGAGAGAGAGGGAGAGAGAGAGGGAGAGAGAGAGAGAGAGAGAGAGAGAGAGAGAGAGAGAGAGAGAGAGCAGTTAGCAGTTAATAGAAAGGAAATGCCAAGACATGTGGAAAGGAGGAGATCTAGACAAGTTATACAGGCCATACAATGGGGAAGGGTGAGTAAAGCCAGGCAAGGTACAGTAAACATATGTAAAAGCTTGAACTAATGTTAGAAATAATTCTATGTCATCAAATATAATAACAAGCATATAGTAGAATATTAATAAAAGATATTGGCTCCTGGGAAGATGCAGCTTTCAAGGTCTTCTCCATACCTGATGGTGTGTATAGAACTCCCAGAATTCAGAGTAACCAGTGAGGCCTTCTGAAACCAGATGCAGGTAAAATTTGGGGCTAAAAGAAAACAATAAAATATGGTATAAGGGACCAATAGACCAGGGAGAGAGAAAGAGGGAGAGAGAGAGGGAGAGAGAGAGAGAGAGAGAGAGAGAGAGAGAGAGAGAGAGAGAGAGAGAGAGAGAGAGAGAGAGAGAGAGAGAGAGAGAGAGAGCAGTTAGCAGTTAACAGAGAGGAAATGCCAAGACATGTGGAAAGGAGGAGATCTAAGCAAATTATACAGGCCATAAAAGGAGGAAGGGTGAGTAAAGCCAGGCAAGGTACAGTAAACATATGTAAAAGTTTGAACTAATGTTAGAAATAGTTTAATGTCATCAAAAATAATAACAAGCATATAGTAGAAATATTAATAAAAGATATTGGCTCCTGTGAAGATGCAGCTTTCAAGGTCTTCTCCATACCTGATGGTGTGTATAGAACTCCCAGAATTCAAAGTAACCAGTGAGGCCTTCTGAAACCAGATGCAGGTAAAATTTGGGGCTAAAAGAAAACAATAAAATATTGTATAAGGGACCAATAGATTAGGGAGAGAGAAAGAGGGAGAGAGGGAGAGAGAGAGGGAGAGAGAGAGAGAGAGAGAGAGAGAGAGAGAGAAAGCAGTTAGCAGTTAATAGAAAGGAAATGCCAAGACATGTGGAAAGGAGGAGATCTAGGCAAATTATACAGGCCATAAAAGGGGGAAGGGGGAGTAAAGCCAGGCAAGGTACAGTAAACATATGTAAAAGCTTGAACTAATGTTAGAAATAATTCTATGTCATCAAATATAATAACAAGCATATAGTAGAAATATTAATAAAAGATATTGGCTCTTGGGAAGATGCAGCTTTCAAGGTCTTCTCCATACCTGATTGTGTGTATAGAACTCCCAGAATTCAGAGTAACCAGTGAGGCCTTCTGAAACCAGATGCAGGTAAAATTTGGGGCTAAAAGAAAACAATAAAATATGGTATAAGGGACCAATAGACCAGGGAGAGAGAAAGAGGGAGAGAGAGAGGGAGAGAGAGAGAGAGAGAGAGAGAGAGAGAGAGAGAGAGAGAGAGAGAGAGAGAGAGAGAGAGAGAGAGAGAGAGAGAGAGAGAGAGAGAGAGCAGTTAGCAGTTAGCAGTTAACAGAAAGGAAATGCCAAGACATGTGGAAAGGAGGAGATCTAGGCAAATTATACAGGCCTTAAAAGGGGGAAGGGGGAGTAAAGCCAGGCAAGGTACCGTAAACATATGTAAAAGTTTGAACTAATTTTAGAAATAATTCTATGTCATCAAATATAATAACAAGCATATAGTAGAAATATTAATAAAATATATTGGCTCCTGGGAAGATGCAGCTTTCAAGGTCTTCTCCATACCTGATGGTGTGTATAGAACTCCCAGAATTCAGAGTAACCAGTGAGGCCTTCTGAAACCAGATGCAGGTAAAATTTGGGGCTAAAAGAAAACAATAAAATATGATATAAGGGACCAATAGAACAGGGAGAGAGAAAGAGGGAGAGAGAGAGGGAGAGAGAGAGGGAGAGAGAGAGAGAGAGAGAGAGAGAGAGAGAGAGAGAGAGAGCAGTTAGCAGTTAATAGAAAGGAAATGCCAAGACATGTGGAAAGGAGGAGATCTAGACAAGTTATACAGGCCATACAATGGGGAAGGGTGAGTAAAGCCAGGCAAGGTACAGTAAACATATGTAAAAGCTTGAACTAATGTTAGAAATAATTCTATGTCATCAAATATAATAACAAGCATATAGTAGAATATTAATAAAAGATATTGGCTCCTGGGAAGATGCAGCTTTCAAGGTCTTCTCCATACCTGATGGTGTGTATAGAACTCCCAGAATTCAGAGTAACCAGTGAGGCCTTCTGAAACCAGATGCAGGTAAAATTTGGGGCTAAAAGAAAACAATAAAATATGGTATAAGGGACCAATAGACCAGGGAGAGAGAAAGAGGGAGAGAGAGAGGGAGAGAGAGAGAGAGAGAGAGAGAGAGAGAGAGAGAGAGAGAGAGAGAGAGAGAGAGAGAGAGAGAGAGAGAGAGAGAGAGAGAGAGAGCAGTTAGCAGTTAACAGAAAGGAAATGCCAAGACATGTGGAAAGGAGGAGATCTAAGCAAATTATACAGGCCATAAAAGGAGGAAGGGTGAGTAAAGCCAGGCAAGGTACAGTAAACATATGTAAAAGTTTGAACTAATGTTAGAAATAGTTTAATGTCATCAAAAATAATAACAAGCATATAGTAGAAATATTAATAAAAGATATTGGCTCCTGTGAAGATGCAGCTTTCAAGGTCTTCTCCATACCTGATGGTGTGTATAGAACTCCCAGAATTCAAAGTAACCAGTGAGGCCTTCTGAAACCAGATGCAGGTAAAATTTGGGGCTAAAAGAAAACAATAAAATATTGTATAAGGGACCAATAGATTAGGGAGAGAGAAAGAGGGAGAGAGGGAGAGAGAGAGGGAGAGAGAGAGAGAGAGAGAGAGAGAGAGAGAGAGAGAAAGCAGTTAGCAGTTAATAGAAAGGAAATGCCAAGACATGTGGAAAGGAGGAGATCTAGGCAAATTATACAGGCCATAAAAGGGGGAAGGGGGAGTAAAGCCAGGCAAGGTACAGTAAACATATGTAAAAGCTTGAACTAATGTTAGAAATAATTCTATGTCATCAAATATAATAACAAGCATATAGTAGAAATATTAATAAAAGATATTGGCTCTTGGGAAGATGCAGCTTTCAAGGTCTTCTCCATACCTGATTGTGTGTATAGAACTCCCAGAATTCAGAGTAACCAGTGAGGCCTTCTGAAACCAGATGCAGGTAAAATTTGGGGCTAAAAGAAAACAATAAAATATGGTGTAAGGGACCAATAGACCCGGGAGAGAGAAAGAGGGAGAGAGAGAGAGGGAGAGGGAGAGAGAGAGAGAGAGAGAGAGAGAGAGAGAGAGAGAGAGAGAGAGAGAGAGAGAGAAAGCAGTTAGCAGTTAATAGAAAGGAAATGCCAAGACATGTGGAAAGGAGGAGATCTAGGCAAATTATACAGGCCATAAAAGGGGGAAGGGGGAGTAAAGCCAGGCAAGGTACAGTAAACATATGTAAAAGTTTGAACTAATGTTAGAAATAGTTTTATGTCATCAAAAATAATAACAAGCATATAGTAGAAATATTAATAAAATATATTGGCTCTTGGGAAGATGCAGCTTTCAAGGTCTTCTCCATACCTGATGGTGTGTATAGAACTCCCAGAATTCAGAGTAACCAGTGAGGCCTTCTGAAACCAGATGCAGGTAAAATTTGGGGCTAAAAGAAAACAATAAAATATGGTATAAGGGACCAACAGAATAGGGAGAGAGAAAGAGGGAGAGAGAGAGGGAGAGAGAGAGGGAGAGAGAGAGAGAGAGAGAGAGAGAGCAGTTAGCAGTTAACAGAAAGGAAATGCCAAGACATGTGGAAAGGAGGAGATCTAGGCAAATTATACAGGCCATAAAAGGGGGAAGGTGGAGTAAAGCCAGGCAAGGTACAGTAAACATATGTAAAAGTTTGAACTAATGTTAGAAATAATTCTATGTCATCACATATATAGTTGTGAGCGTACGGGCCGTTGCTCACGCTTGCGGGCTCGCGAGGCTCGCAGATCAACGCAAATGCGGGTCCTCGCGAAGCGAGGGCCCGCATTTGCGGTGGTGGGAGCATCCCAACGTCCCGGCAAATGCGGATCCTCGCAAAGCGAGGGTCCGCATTTGCGGAGGTGGAGTCTCAACGTTGGCTGTGTTAACACACACATACACACACACGACTTTAAATCAAAATAAACCCAACCTCCCAGCCAACAAAAACCCAACAACGTCCCCGCAAATGCAGATCCTCGCAAAGCGAGGGTCCGCATTTGCGGTGGTGGGAGCATCCCAACGCGGCTGTGTTCACACACATACACATACACGACTTTATAACAAAAAAAACCTCAAAGGCCCCTCACACCCGCTTACACCCAGACACACACAAGCAAGACTTAACAAAAAAACAGCAAAAAAGGCCCGTCACACGCTCTTAACACACATACGCACGACTTAGAAACAAATACACTGTTTCGTACACGTAAAAGCTAACTGCGTATATCGCAAAAAAATACGGCAACATCGCAACAAAATACGGGCGCATGGGAAAAAAATACGGCCGCAAAAGACCTATTACAAACGCTGCGCATCAAAACATCACAAACACAAGAAATAAACACAACGCACACATAAAAAGCTTACTTACAGCAAGGGGGGGCATCCGGCACCTCCAAAAGTTCATTTACACGTCCATTTAAGTTAAAAAATGAGTTTAAACGGCCGAAAATCGGCTAAGCGAGAGAAAAAATGTCCGCCAAACAAAACGAAAACGAGGCTTCAGACGTAACTACACTGCAGTAACTCGGAAAAATGAAACACATACTATGCGGAACGTACCACAGTCACAGTTAAACACCATTTTGAACACTACTACGCACAAAATGGCGGATGGAACGCAAATTGTAAGCTGGAACGCAAATAGCGAATGCGTATTGCGTTATAACGTTCTGAGGCACTTGAAAGTTTAAAAAAATACTGCCTACTTTCCAGAAATTTCTACAAGGTTATAAATACTGCCTACTTTCCAGAAATTTCTACATTTCTACTCAGGTGATGAACAGAGTGACTTCAGAGTTAACTGCTGCTCTTACTTTAGAAGATAATTGTTTCCTAATTTACTACTTTACATTGTGCAAATTACAACTGAGAGGTAAACTATAATATATTACATTTTATTATAAAGACACCACAAAAAAAAATAAAGAACTATAAAAATGTGATTTATGTAGTGACATGTCACACGCACATTTATGTCTATCATGTATAGTCACATGTCACACACACATTTATGTGTGTAGGCCCACAAAAAAATAAGGTTCATTTAACAAAAAAAAATGGGATTTATGTAGTGACATGTCACACGCACATTTATGTGTATTGCTCCTGCAACAAAATGATCTTAAAACAAACTAATTAAACTACATTTAAATGACATTACAAAAAAAAAATTTGTAATATTAAAATATGAGTCATGTATACTGATATGTGACACGCACATATATGTGTATCATCTATAGTCACATGTCACACACACATTTATGTGTGTTGGCAAAAACAAAAAATAAGGTTCTTTTAACAATTAAAATATCATTCATCTAAAGTGATATGTCACACGCACACAAAAAAATTACATTGAACTCTGAAAATGTGCTTCATGTATGTGACATATGTGTGTAGCCCCCCCAAAAAAATAATGTTAATTGAAAATAATTACAGAAGTATATTTAAATGACATTAATTTAGTGCAATTCAATATATTACCTAAAACTCAATCTTTCTACTTCTTTTAATATTCAAAGAGACTCTAGATCAACAGCGTCACTCAACAATTTGCACCGTGCATTGTGAAGCACAATCCCTTTTAAAGAACACCAACAAAGAAGAACAGGTAAGATAGAACAAGACATTACATGCTGAAAAGACCATGCTTTGCTAAATCAAAAATAAGAAATATACAATAAACCATTTCACTTTCTTTTTCAAACAGACACTACAAGAAGACCGGCGGATTAAGATTGGCAGGAGGGGACCCTCTGTCATTCGACACTTCAATCAAGGTAAAGTATTAAGTATAAAAAAAGAAACAAACTATGAGCCTCATTCAATTGCGAGTTGGCCAATTGAATAGGGCTCTATATAAGCACATAACATATTTTTTATGCAGAACTTTTTGGTTACTGAACTTGTATCCAAAATCAAGGTCTTCACTAACTAAAAACTTCCGTCAAAAAATATGTTATGTGCTTATATAGAGCCCTCTTCAATTGGCAAAATTGAAATTGAATGAGGCCCTATATATCTTTAATGCCCGAGGGCCTCATTTGAATGTGATTGGCCCATTTCAATAGGGCTCTATATAAGCACAGAGCATATTTTTTTACTGAACTTTTTAGTTAGTGAAGACCTTGCTTTTGGATACAAGTTCACTAACTAAAAACTTCTGTAAAAAAATATGCTCTGTGGTCATATTCAGCCCTATTCGATTGCCCAAAACGCAATTGAATCAGGCCCCGACAATATAACAAATGCAGCAACCAAAGGCCCTCATTCAATTGCTATTTGACCAATTGAATAGCGGTCTAAATAAGCACATAGCATATTTTTTTTTAAAGAAGTTTTTAGTTAGTGAAAACCTTGATTTTGGATAGATGTTGACGAACTAAAAACTTCTTTAAAAAAAAAAATGTTATGTGCTTATTTAGACCCCTAAAGCCTCATTCAATTCCGAGTTGCCTAATTGAATAGGGCTCTATATAAGCACATACAAAAAAATGTAAACAAACTTTTTAGTTACTGAACCTCTATCCAAAACCAAGGTTTTCACTAACTAAAAACTTCTGTCAAAAAAAAATGTTATGTGCTTATATAGAGACCTATTCAATTGACAAACTTCTAATTGAATGAGGACCCTATTGAATTGGCCAAACTGCAATTGAATGAGGCCCAAAGTATGCAACATATGGTACACACAAAGTGGTACACACAAAACAGGATTGTAACAAACTCAGACAAACACATAGCAAACTAAATTAACTTTCTTATTCAATGTTTAACAACCTATAAGCATTAGAAAAAAGCCTAAATAAGCATACACAAGTGGTGCGCACCAAACAGGATTGTACAAAAACTCACACAAACACATAGCAAAGTAAATTAATATTCTTATTTAATGTTTAACAACCTATAAGCCTTAGAAAATAGCCTAAATAAGCATACCACAATTGGTACGCACCAAACAGGATTGTACAAAAACTCATACAAACACATAGCAAAGTAAATTAATATTCTTATTTCATGTTTAACAAACTATAAGCCTTACAAAGAAGCCTAAATAAGCATACCAAAAGTGGTGCGCACCAATCAGGATTGTAGAAAAACTCTCACAAACACATAGCAAACTAAATTGATATTCTTATTTCATGTTTAACTACCTATAATCCTTAGAAAAAAGCCTAAATAAGCATACCAGAAGTGGTGCGCACCAAACAGGATTGTACAAAAACTCACACAAACACATAGCAAAGTAAATTAATATTCTTATTTCATGTTTAGCAACCTATAAGCCTTAGAAAGAAGCCTAAATAAGCATACCAAAAGTGGTGCGCACCAAACAGGATTGTAGAAAAACTCTCACAAACACATAGCAAACTACATTGATATTCTTATTTCATTTTTAACTACCTATAAGCCTCACAAAGAAGCCTAAATAAGCATAGCAAAAGTGGTGTGTACTAAACAGGATTGTCGAAAAACTCACACAAACACATAGGAAACTAAATTAAGATTCTTATTTAATGTTTAAGAACGTATAAGCCTTAGAAAGAAGCATAAATAAGCATACCACTTTTGGTGCGCACCAAACAGGATTTTAAAAAAACTCACACAAACACATAGCAAACTAAATTAATATTCTTCTTTAATATTTAAGAATCTTTAACAACCTATAAGCCTTACAAAGAAGCCTAAATAAGTATACCAAAAGTGCGGAACAGAAAATAGGATAATGCTAAAACCAGTGCAATCATATACAAAATAATTCACAAAAAAATAATTACAGTATAAAAAAATTATCTATGCAATATAAAAATACATTTAAAGTATTTTGAAAAGGTTGCACAAACAAATAAATAGTAGAAAAATTCACCATAACAGATACAGTACACAGAAATAATGTCATTTTTTAGTTAATACAAATACATTCAAATCAAATAACATTTTCATTTTTATTTTACAACAGATACTGCGTGAAGAACATCGGACCAGGAGTTTCAACTGAGGACCAGACCAGCGGGCGACGACTTTCAACAGAGGACTACACGATTGGACGAGGACTTTCAACACAGGACCAGACCATCGGACGAAGGCTTTCAACACAGGACCAACAAAGATTCTGCTTGAAATCAAACTTCAACCAAGGTACAGTATAACAAGTAAAAAAAGAGAAAAATAAATAAATATCTTAGCTTTGTATCGATGTCAACAGAAAATAAAATTTCAAAAAAACCACCAGTAACTATAACTTTGAAAAAAATATAACTAACACATTTTTCTGCTATCTCTTCTTTGTCTTTTAGGGCCAATAATCTTTAACAGTAAATACAAACTTCAATGTAGCCAGAAAAAAATAATGCATACTCCAAAAAAGGCTCTAAACACAGACTCTATACAATTTCGCATTGGACATTTCCAGTCCTACACCCTCATTGTATTGCCATTTGACAAATTGAATAGTGCTGTAAATAAAACCATAAAACTTTTTTTTCAAAAAACTTTTTTGTTAGTGAAAACCTTGCTTTTGGATACATGTTTACTAAATAGAAAAATTCTTTAAAAAATTATATGATGACCTTATTTAGATCTCTATTCAATTGACCAAATTGAAATTGTTTAAGTATAAAATGTAAACACACTTGATAACAATTTTTGATGAAAACAAACTTAACATCTCAAAATAAACTAAAGATGCATTATTTTATTTTTACAGAATAACATGGCTGATAACGAGAGTAAACAAGAAAAGAAAAGACGCCAAGCTAGAGAACGACGACAGAGAGCAGACAGCCAGCAGACACCGGAGAAGAAGGAAATTCGACGAGAAAAAGAAAGTAAAAGAATTGCAAGCAAAAGACTGTCACCTGCAAAAATTAAAGATATGACAAAAAAAACAACAAGCAAATAAAGCATTTAAAACCTGTTGCTGAAACATCAGATGACATTTTAGCTGAAAAAATACAACGAATACAAAAAAAAGCAACGAAAAAAACAAAGCATTTAGAACCGGTTCATGAAACATTACATGACATTTTACCTCAAACAATACAACATATACCAAGAAAAGCCACGAAATAAACGAAACATTTAGAACCTGTTGAAACATTATATGACATTTCACCTGATGAATATGAAAGTCAAAACCCAATATGCTTTCCAAATTGTCCTTTACTCAAGTCTTTAGCAGTAGAGGTTCATAGTTGTGGGGACATGACTACTCAAGGTCAGTTTTGTGAGGCTTATTATTTTAAACAAGAGAGACCCAGAGATGGCCAATTTATTAGTTGCTGTCAAAAAGGCAAGTTCAAACTTCCAGAAAGGAAAGAATTTCCTATCTATTTACAAAACATTATGACTGAACCTACTTTTCCAAATTACAAAAATTTTAAAACAAACATAAGATCCTACAATAGTGCCATATCCTTTGCATCTATGGGGGCAACATTAGCTGCTAATGTACCAGGACATGGTCCTTACTGTTTTAAAGTCCAAGGACAAATTTATCATCGCACTTCCCATTTACATCCAGAGGAAGGAGATCAAAGAAAATTTGCTCAACTATATGTCCGAGATACAATGGAAGCTGTTGACCAACGTATGCAGATGGAAGAAAATAAAACATGCTTACACAGTGTTTTTATAGAGCTAAATAACATTATGGACAACAATCCCTACAGTAAAGCTTATAAAAAATTGGCAGAAGTAGAAAATGAACAACTACTTCATGCACAAAGACATCAATTACCAATGCCCAAGGTTAATATGGTGCTTAAAAGAGACAGACATACTGATAAACGTTGTTATAACTTGCCAACATCAAATGAGGTTGCAATGGTGTTTCAGAATGATGAAGGAGAACCACCATTTAAAAGATACATTAGAATATATCCCAGAAATGAGGAGCAACCGTTCATTAATATGAGTATTTTAAGTCCAAATTTAGATCCAATGACATATCCCATCTTTTTCCCACACGGAGAAGCAGGTTGGCAACCAAAATTAACACTTCCCAGTTACCCAAATGCTAAAGCCAGAATCCGAAATAATGTTTCTATGCTTGAATTTAAAGTAGCTCAAATTGCCATTCGACATGGATTTAATCCAATTTTATGTGGTGGAAAACTAACCCAACAATGGATTATTGATTCTTATTTGCAAGTTGAGGCAAATAATTTAAACTTTATCAAATATAAACAAGATAAACTCTGTGTAGAACAATATTCTGGACTCATGGACTATGTTGCTGACGTGGCTACAAGCAGAGACATGACAGCTGGCAAAGCCATAATTTTAATATCTTCCTTTCAAGGATCTCCTCGAAATATGAGAGAAAGATACAATGATGCTATGGCTATTGTCACCAAAATTGGCAAACCCGATTTATTTCTGACATTTACATGTAATCCACAATGGCCAGAAATTACACAAAATCTACTTCTTGGACAAAGTGCTTCAGATCGACCAGATTTAGTAGCCAGAGTTTTTAAGATTAAATTAAATGAATTAATACGTGACTTCACTATAAATCAGTTATTTGGCAAATGTCTTGCTTATGTATATACCATTAAATTTAAAAAAAGAGGCCTTCCACATGCACATCTTCTAATAATACTTCAAGAAAAAGATAAATTAGATACTTCGGACAAAGTGGATACAGTCATTGTTGCTGAACTACCAGATCCAGAACTATATGGTAGACTATATGAGATTGTTACTCATCGCATGATTCATGGACCCTGTGGTGACCTTAATCCACAATCACCATGTATGGAAAATAAGAAATGTTCCAAAGAATTTCCAAAAGATTATAGAGACAAAACCTATGCCAATTGTGATGGATATCCACTTTATAAAAGAAGAGAAGGAGATAGTGCCATTATTCGTGGAAAAAAAGTGGACAATAGATATGTAGTACCCTACAATCCACATTTACTCATGAAGTACAATGCCCACATCAACGTAGAAGCCTGCACTTCCATCAAATCCATTAAATATGTCTACAAATATATTTACAAAGGCTACGATGCAGCTACTGTAGTCGTCAAAAGTGCAGACAACCCTGAATGTAGTGAGTTAGTACATGATGAACTTGCATCTCATGTAGATGCTCGCTATGTCAGTGCGCCAGAAGCTATGTGGCGGCTTTTAAAATTTGAAATGCATGATAGATCACATGCAGTATATAGATTAGCAGAACATTTGCCACAACGACATTTAGTCTATTTCCATGCTGGAAATGAAATGAATGCATTGGCCCAAAGTGAAGATCGTCACACTACACTAACTTCATGGTTTGAATTAAATTCCACTGATTCTGAAGCAACACAATACTTAAATTTTGAAATTCCATATCACTATGTTTTTGTGAATGGATTATGGAGAACAAGAAAAAGAAGAGGTAATAAAATAATTCCAAGAATTTACACAGTCAGTCCAAGAGATGTTGAACGTTTTTGCTTACGGATATTACTTTAAATGTTCCTGGAGCACAAAGTTTTGAACACTTAAGAACTGTTAATGACATTGTATATGGATCCTTCCATTTAGCTGCAAGACATAGAAACTTACTAGCGGATGATACAGAATGGGAAAGATGTTTAGAAGAAGCAGCACAATGTCAAATGCCACGACAGATGAGAGAACAATTTGCTTTTATTTGTATCTTCTCAAATGCTCCAAATGCATTAGCTTTGTGGGAGACTTTTAAAAGTAATATGGCTGAAGACTTTATGCGACGATACAATGAACCCATTGCACACTTAAAAGCGTTAATGGAAATCCAAGAAGTATTTTTAACTCATGGATTAAGTTGTGCAAGTTTTAATTTGCCTGATCCAGGTCTTATAGATGACATAAACTTTGAAGACTATGACATTCAACTACAAGCAGAAATAACACAAGAAAGACTTGCAACTTTAAATACATTTCAATTGCAAGCATTTAATGCCATTCAAAATGCAATAGATGATGACATGGTGACAGAGCGTTATTTCTATCTTGATGGACCTGGCGGATCAGGAAAAACCTATCTGTATAATTTATTAATGAGTTCAGTACGAGCACAAGGTCAAATAGCAATGGCGTTTGCCACTACTGGAATTGCTACACTTTTGTTAGAAGGTGGAAGAACTGTTCATAGTGGAGTTAAACTGCCAGTGCCTATTTTAGAAACTTCTGTGTCAGATATTCGCATGACATCATTACAAGCAAAGAAATTGAACAAATGTAAATTAATTATAATAGATGAGGCCACAATGATGTCATGCTATGCCCTCCAATGTATTGACCGTTTGCTTCGTGAAGTCATGGATAATACTTTTCCATTTGGTGGAAAGGTAATGTTGTTAGGTGGCGATTTTAGACAATCATTACCTGTCGTTGTACATGGAAATCGAACTGACATTATTGAAACATGTATAAAGTCAAGTACAGTATGGAAACATTTTACCCATCTTCAACTGAAACAAAATATGAGATCAGAAGGCCAAACTGATTTCAATGATTGGCTTATTAAAATTGGAGAAGGCAGAACAGAAAAAATACCACATTTACCTGACGACACTGTAGAGATCCCACCTCATATGATTTGTCAACAAGATATTATATCCGCTATATTTGAAGGGAGCATAAATAACCAGGAATATTCCGAGCTTGCCAACCAAGTCATACTGACGTGTAAAAATAAAGATGCATTAATCCTCAATAATGAAATCTTTAAAAAAATTAATGCACCACAAATAAATTATCACAGTGCTGATTCTGTACTTGCTGATGACAATGAAAGTCAGGCCAACTTTTCGACTGAATTCATAAACTCACTAACTCCTTCTGGAATGCCACCACATATTTTGCAGCTAAAGAAAGGAGCAATTATTATGTTACTGCGAAATATGAACCCCAAAAAAGGCCTATGTAATGGGACAAGATTAATTGTTCAACAATTAAAGGACCATTTTATAGATGCTGAAATTTTAACTGGGACCCATAAAGAAGAGAGAGTTTTCATACCAAGAATAGATTTAGCACCAAGTGAAAGTAGTCTCCCTTTCATACTTCAAAGAAGACAATTTCCCATTATTATGTCATTTGCCATGACCATCAATAAATCACAAGGTCAAACTTTCAAATCTGTGGGTATTTTCCTGGAAGAAACAGTATTTGCACATGGTCAATTGTACGTTGCATTGTCATGGTGCAAAAATCCACAGGCTATTAAAGTTTACATTGAAAAGAATGAAAGTCAAGGTGATTTATTAGAAGATGGACGTATTTTTACTAAAAACATATTCTCTTCTATGAAGTACTATAACTTTTCAGTAAAGAAAGAAAACACAAGGAAAACAAATTAAATAACATTCAAAAATAATAAACAATAAACAATTTCAGTCATAATTTATGGAAAGACTCTTTATGGATGATTCACCTCAAAAAACACTTGCCTTGCAACTACATATGTGATAATTATGTTAAAATGTTAATTAACTATGTTACTGTTTCTAATGTTACAAGTTGGGAAAACAATATTTTAACGATCTTTACTTCAACATATTACAAAGTTCATGTTAACAGCTCAACCACGTTTTAAGACACAATGTTAATATTGTCTGTTATGTTAAGATTACTCCCTGTATTAATGTTTATCAACAGTTTATGTGGTCAGGAAGGAATTTATTTCATTGGGTACATTTTAAAGAGAGTTTTCACTGTTTGCCTTCCTCTGCATTCAATGTATATTGAAGTTAACAATTATTCGGATACAAATTGCATGTTAAAAAACCATTGCCTCAAGTTTAAAATATTGATTACTTTAAAGTTCAAATGTTTTTACATTCAAATGTTAATACTTTTAATACAAAATTATGTAAAAAAATGTATTCACTATGTTACTGTTTATAATGTTCAAAGTTATACAAATGTTTTGTCAAGTTCCAAAGTTACACAAATAATAAAGTTAAAGTTTAAAAAAAGTTTCTTACTTACATATATTACAAAGTTCAGGTTAAAATTATGTACGTTTCAACAAGGGTTTTTACTGTTTGCTTTCCTCCGAATTTTCATGTATATTGAAGTTAACAATTCTTCACATACAAATTGCATGTTAAAAAAACCATTGCCTAAAGTTTGCAATAATGATTAATTTCAAGTTCCACTATTATTACATTTATTCATATTAATACAAAATGCTTTACAAATTATTGTTCACCAAGAGAACATTTTACAAAACTAAACATCTTTTAATATCACAATACAACTTTCACATGAGAGAGAGAGAGAGAGAGAGAGAGAGAGGGAGGGAGGGAGGGAGGGAGGGAGGGAGAGAGAGAGAGAGAGAGAGAAAACTCCCAGAATTCAGAGTAACCAGTGAGGCCTTCTGAAACCAGATGCAGGTAAAATTTGGGGCTTAAAGAAAACAATAAAATATGGTATAAGGGACCAATAGAACAGGGAGAGAGAAAGAGGGAGAGAGAGAGGGAGAGAGAGAGGGAGAGAGAGAGAGAGAGAGCAGTTAGCAGTTAGCAGTTAACAGAATATAGGCGTCATAGACCCTCTGTATGTTTGCCAGCAATTGTTATAAGTCTGAACCCATTACGGAAGACCTGGAATCTTATTAATTATGAACTCATTGCATTATATAGTACCAGTCCATAAATACAGTCCATAAGCAAAAACCTTAGAGCTTAGACTGTATAACTTGCATAAATCATTAATCCTTAATGGATACTTAGCTTTAATAGTCTTCTGCCACAAACATAGGGGTCTCAGATAGCAGCGATTACTTCTTTTTTGACATCGACATAGGTCCTTTCAGGCAAACACATGGTTAATAACCTCTTGTGCAAATAAATTATTTCAATGTAATGGCAAATAAGCCTCAATACGTCACTCTCATGTTTATAACTGCTTGTACAAGTGTGTCAGATTGCTGCAGCTTTGGTTAATTTGATTAAATTTTGATTAATTTGCCTTATTCCTGAATTCTTTAGCTCTCAAGTATGGTTTATAACCAATTATACAGTTGTCACAATGCCATTATACTTTTAGTTGCTTTATAAGCGTCATAAACCCTTTATATATTTGCCAGCAATTGTTATAAGTCTTAACCCATTAAGGAAGACCTGGATTCTTGTTGGTTATGAACTCACTGCATTATATAGTACCAGTCCATAAATACAGTCTATTAGCAAAACCTTAGAGCACAGACATGTATAACTTGCACAAACCATTAATCCTTAATGGATACTTAGCTTTAGTAGTCTTCCACCACAAACATAGGGGTCTCATATAGCATCGATTACTTCTTTATCAGCCTGACTTGAATCCGATATTCCCTGTGGTAAAGGCTATTCGCCACCTCCACTTATCTTTAACTCCAGGGTTCCTGGTCTGTGTCTCACGCTACACTCTGCTCACTGCCAAGCGTTGCGCTATTTTAGACCCCCCAGTGATCTTTACTGGCAGGGCGCCAGGAGACATGCCGACTACACTGAGGTTATTACCACACTGCTACTGGGACCAGCTCGCAGCTGCACCACCTTAGCCCTCCAGCATAGGTTTAAATAGGGTTAATTACTTAGATGGGGTTAATTAGTTAGAGGGGGGTTTATTACTTAATGGGCGGTTTATTACTTAGATGGGGTTAATTTAGATTTATTGGGGTTGCTAATAGTGTAGTGTAGGGTAGTGCTTAGACTTAGTGTCATGAGGGTCCTAATTATAGTGTTAATATTGGGGTTAATTTGTGTCCTATAAGGCTCTGTATAAATCCATATGGGACTGATGGGCTTAAGTAGTCTCCTATAAGGGTCTGGATAGACCTTTATGGGACTGAGGGGGTTCATTTTAATCTCATGACGGTCTGTATATACCCCAATGGGTGATGGGGTTAATTTGTTAACTTATAGTACCTCCATGGCAGCGTTTAATTTTTTAGTAAATGCGGGTCCTTTAAGGACTTTTACGGTCTTTTGAAATTTAAAATGCAGCAGGGGTCGCGATTGGGCCCCCCGCTGCAAGGGGTGATATGTGGAGCAGCATTGGGGGGTTAATTTTCGGTGCTGCGTGGGTACTTACAGTACCCCCTGCAGCTAGGATTGCACAATAGTGTGCCACAGGCCCTTTAAGGACCCGGGCTCAAATTTTTTATTTTAAATGCAGCAGGGGTCCCGATCGGATCACGATCAGGACCACCGCTGCATGGGTTAATATGGGGACACCAGCATATGGGGGTTAATTTTAGGTGCTTGTGTTGGCAGGGCTTGTGTTGTTAACTTCTGCGGAGGTCCCAATAGGGACCACCGTGTCAAGTGATGATGTTGGGAGCCTGCGTGTTTACACGCAGACTTTCATTAGCCATGATGGCAATCTGTTTTGCCATTGGCTAATGCTAACACATTGCTACGTGCTAGCTTAATTGTTATTAGCACTGCTGAACACCCAACATGCAACAGTTTTTTGTGTCTCTCGCTCGTAGAACGCAGACCCTTCCAGTTTAATAGCAACGTAAGTAAGGCAAATCTTGAGCACGTAGCCTCTGCGAGGCTCACATTGGAGTTACTGGGATCAAATTTAATAAGGCTGTAAGTGAAACAGAAATGTGTTCTAAGTACTGCAAGAACTCAAAAAATACATATAAATTCTTTGGAAAATGTTTGTAATTAAAACATCAAGCTCTGCTGTTTAAAATGAAACCATGGGAATTATTTTTTTATATAGATAATTTAGGTATGTTTAAGTAATTAATTTGATCCTACTCAATGTAATTTTCATATAAACTCAGCAGTCACTGTAAGAGACTCACAGAGTAATAGTTCTCAGTTTCTGGATCCTCCTTATTTCTCCCTTTAGTCTTTCCTGTAGGCTGCCATCTTGATCACTTACAGAACTGAATTTTGTGAGCTAAGGACTGTCCCAGAGGTGAGAAGGATAATGTTACCAGTGTCATGCTATTAAAAGTTTAAAAAACAACACTAAACGGACAGGTCTTTCACATTGATAATGCCAGCACGTGTATTACAAATCAAGATTATGTTTAGAAATTCTGCCTGTTTAGTGCTTTGGCAACTTCTAACCCAAATAATTTCACTGTATGCTTACAGTCTATTTTCATGGCAGAGGTGATATAAATCCTTACCCCTTTGAGTGTCTCCATAGCTAACAAAATAAAGTGCTGCAAGTCACAGGTGAGCAAGATGGCTGCCACACAGGGAAAAATGGTGAAAAAACTGTTATTATTTTGTTTTGTTATAAGTGAGTATTAATTCATCAAATATACCTAGCTTGACATTTTATATAAAATACGTTTTGCTTATAGAGCCCTTTTACAAGTTGATTTTCACTTATTAAAGACAAGTTATGACCATTGTATTGAATTGTATTGATAATTGTATTTTTAATTTTAATTTTATATAATTTTATAATATTGAACTCAACTAGAAATACATTTCTTAGACACTGGCTACATTTATTTTTACACTTTGTCCACATATCTAGATTGTACCTAATAATATTATTGTTTATGGCTTGTCAACATTTATTGATGTCCCTATACCTGAACAATCTCTGTTTTCTAAATTTACCCAACTACTTGGCCATTCCAAGAACAGGAACATTCATACCATAAGTCTTGAATGTTTTCATCTAAAACACATGGTACAATGTTTCTTTGAATATATGGCAAAACATATTTCTGTATTCCTTTGTAAAATTTAATTTCAGTGAGATGAAATTAAATTTTAGAGACTGTCAGAGCAGTTTTATGCACTAATAGTGCAATATGTGTTATTTTACTTTTATTCCACTAATAAAAGTAAAAACTTCACAAAATTGAGAGGAAGTGTTAGATAAATGGTATCTTATGTTTAATTATTAAAGTCTTATCATTATCTTAATGTATACCAATTTGTCATGCTGATGAGGCATATCATACTGTGATAGATATTTAATTAAGAGATAAATTCATTAGTAGAGACAGAGGATATTTTCATGTAATTTATGCTTAACACACACAAATCCCAAGCTCACTTAACTTACACTTATACTCACATTTTTGCCTTCATATTTTATTAGGAAGGATTCGTACATCAGTGCTTTCAGACATGTCATAATAAATTGTCACTGACAGTAAATGATAAATGGTATATCAGTATTTTATGAATATATTTCAGCAAATCAAGAAATGCATCAATAAAAATTATTTCTTTAACTGAGACAATATGTCCTCCTTTTTTTTCAACATTTTTCTTTTAGGTACATGTAAATTATGCTTTGCACACATCCATTGCATTTGATATCCAACATTAATAAATCATACTCATAAAAACCAAAAAAAGAAAGAAAATAAAAAATAAGACTAGAACTTCTCTCACTTGCACTTCAGCTAAATAAGGAACCTACCTCATTATCATCCCATGGTGCTCCTCCAACACCGAGACCTCAGACTATTGCCTTCATCCAAGAGGAACTTTATACTATAACCATCTAATTCATCCTGAGCTTTGCAAAAAAAACTGTGTAATACAGCAGGCATATGCTTAAAGGAAGCCGTGTTTAAAATGGCTATGGATTGCAACAGCAAAGCCCTTGTGGGCACGTCCCTGCCCAGGTTCCCAGAATGAAGTAATAACTAAAAAGTGTAATAGCAGGAAAAACATTTTTCAATCTTGTTTTAGACATTCACATGTGACCACAAATGTATTATTTATATACTGTACTATAACCTAAGAAGACAAATAGCTTCACCCCCTCCAAACTTCCTTTCTCTTTTTTACTATTGCCCTCCAAAAGTTTCAAGATTCCCTGCTCAAGAGAACAAATATAGCTAGTAACTAGCAAAGATTCCCATATCTTAAAATATACCAGCATTGACCCCATTAAAAGATATGTCAGCCTGTCATTAATGAGAAAAAAAGTTCATTTTTGACATCTCATACATTTAATATATATCAGATTTCCATTGTTTAATAATATGGCTCTTGATAGCTAGCATCAACAATAGTAATTTATTGTCAGTGTTTGAAAAAAACATCATGCATAGACCTAAAAGGTATGACCTTATATCTGGGTTTACGTCAGACCAAACAACACAGAGGCAAAAGAAATCTGCTACCAACTATGCACAAATGTTCCCATGCCCCTGAAGCACAATGGACTCAAACAAGTAGAGTTTCTATGGAGTAATGTATACTCAATGAGGTACTTTATGAGAGGAGTCTAAGATACTATAATTAAGAGAGTCTCTAGAGCATTGGTGGACAAGTTTGGTCTTAGAGGTCAACACACATGCCAACACATGCCAGGATTTAAGGAATCTCTGCTGCATACAGGCGAGGCAATGGCTTCTTTAGTCATCCTGATTTACTCACCTGTGCACACAGAAGAAATCCTCAAAAACAGGCCTGTGTGAGGCCCATCAGGACTCAACTTGCCTACCCCTGCTCTAGAGAGACTGGTCCATGATTCAAGCCAAGTATCCTGATCCCTACTTTGGGAAAGGTTTTTCTCCCAAAAGGTCAGGTGTTGAATTAAAGGTATCACATAACATACCCAGTATCCCTCCTGTTAAATAGGCCTTACCACAAATATGAGAGAACCAACTATCCTGGGGAAAGCCCCATCTTTGCATAACATACTTGATTAAAGGCTAAAATGTGCTTGTAAGGGGAGATCAAACCTATCACTTAGGGTTGCAAAAGATAATATAGATTCCCTTCACTACGGACTCCAAACCTATCCAGTTTTCACCATCCACCAGGATAAGGATCTATCATTCAACCCCAAAGGAAATAGGGTATTATGGGGGTTAAAGAAGAGAATATAGAATTTAGTTGATGGTTATAAGTCACCCAAGTCAGTGGCATAGCAAGGGTGGGCCTGCCTCTAGCTATCATCATCAGCTGTACATGGATATAATTCTGAACTTGTGTAAAATCCAGCCTTGGCTTTGCATTAAAGTTGTAATACAGCAGGCATAAGCTTAAAGGAAGCCATGTTTGAAAATGGCTATGGATTGAAGAGTGAGGCATTTGTGGACACATTTCCATGTCCATGCTCAGCTTCCCAGAATGCAAAGTAATAACTGTTTTTCTCGGAACTCTGAGCTGGAAGCAGGTTTTTTAACTTGCCTAAGACATTCAAGTGTGAACTCAGATGTACTATTTATTTACTATACTATTGTATGGTGGAGTGCTTCTATCGCTCTTTTGCCCACCACATTTGAAATTATTGTTTTGGTGAACTACCTACTCATAAAGTCCACAACACAGGCTGAGATCCCGCTCCATGCTGATGATAGCCAGCAAGCTTGAAACAGTTGTACATGGATAGAATTCTCAGCTTGTGTAAAATCCAGCCTTGGCTTTGCATTAAAGCTGTATAATATGTAAGTAGGAGCCTTTTAAACCGCAACCACTCCAACAATTCTCAAAATTAGCTACATAAATTTTATTTATAACGAATGGTTCCAAATGCCATCTCTGTGTCACTTTAAAGTAAAATTCTCTATAGGAAGAGTATATAGAAGATTTCTTAACTAATAGGCAAGCTCTGTACCGCTCTTTCTCTGACTAAGTTGAACCTAATTCTGGTTCCCAACTACATATTCTATATATTTTGACCGTATCTGTCTTCTCTCTTATTAGCATTTAGAGATAGAGTAAAAGTTCATGATTAAACATATCGCCCTCTAAGCACGCACTAACTCTCTTAATGCACTGAGCACAAAACCCCTTCAGGTCAGATAAGAATGTGGATTTGCTTTTTTTTTTGTGTTATTTACATGCTGTCATGTACTTGTTTAAAGGAATCTTGTCATGCAACATTACATAAACATAAAGCAACATACATTACACAAAACACATTTCAGGTATACAACATATGTTGTATCACAAATTATATGTTTCAGTTTTTTATATTCTTTCTCCACAAAAGAGTGTTTTTCTGCTTGATGGATACTTAAATTCACATAAAGGTTCACACTGAGCCCATTATTGTCTAGACAGGCATGACCCTTCAGAATAGGACTTATGTAGGCTAAATGGGCTATGGTATCTCCAGAGCAGTTCAACTGCATACTCGATTTGAGATACAGACATTCTTGCAGTCTTCTTGTCTGTTGCACTATGCCCTGATCTATGTCCATTGCAGTGCCAATCTGACCACTGACACCAATTTGTCACTAAACAACCGCCTAGACATCAGGTGGCTTCCAACTGCTACCAGTGATGATCCTCTAATAGTGAAAAAGTAAGGGGTATGGGCACACAGACCTATCAGGAGTAGCCAGTCAGCCCTGGTGCAGATACAGATGGCCTCAGATGGCCTCTGAATCAGGTGGCTTGTTCCCAGCTGAACCGGTAATGCTATGGAGCCACCAGTTAGGATGTGTTTCTGGATCTGTGAGGGGGTATGTACCACTCAACCTCCTGAATGGTGCTGGACAGGAGCTGGAATACAGGAACACTGGATCACAGAAACACTGAAACAGTGGAGTCAGCTAGTTGAGCAGGAATGAATCCCCTTGTCTTCCCAGGGAAGAGCTACAGCTTTCAGACATATAGTCTGTCCAGCAGAACCTTATAATAATGTCCCCTTTCACCTTTTATCTACAGAGGTGCAGTTCAGACATTTGGACTTTAAACAGAATATTTATAGGCAAACAGAACAATACAACTTTGATTCAACTCATGATCAAACATCATCATATTACATGCCCTTTAGTATCTTAACTTCGAGCCTCATTCAATTGGCCAAATTGCAATTACTTGAACACATAATGTACCCATAAATGTTACAGATATTCAATTGGCTACATTTAGCCTCCTATCTATGTCCTTCCATCTGGCCCTCTAAGCAGGCCGGATTTTTGGTAGCATCCGGCTACAATTCTGCTACCCCTCATTGCTGCACTGGCCACATTCAGTTTCCTCTCTTCAAAAGAGAGGGACCCGACCACAAATGACCAGGTAGGTTACCTGGTATTGTGGGAGGGGCCCTCTCTTTCCACCTCTTCTATAGGCAGGGCTTTCTCAGACTTATTAAGCCCTTCCTGTCTACCTCTCTTCTGCACCTTAGTCCAGCACTGAGCCTGTGCCAGAAGGTTGTTTCTCAGCACTCTTCTGCCTCAGGCTTACAAAGCCTGGTGTTGTAGCTTCGCTTCCTTAGGTCTCTCAATTACTTGCTGTTGTCCGGCCCTCTTTCACCTATGTCTGCCAGTGCATACACATCACTGGAGAGTGATGGTGGACATGCCCGCCAAGGTATCCATCGCTGTGGAGTTACTGTTCCAAAAGAATGCTCCTGTATTGCTGGGAATAGTGGTTTCAGAACGACATTCACTCAGCAAAGTAAGGAGCCGGTTTGGCCCTAATCCACTATGCAGCCTGCCTTGCCCATGTCCAAGGTACCGCTTTTATGGTTTTCGCACTCACATGGTGAGATTTGGCCCAAATTTCCATTAGTCCTAAACTGCCTAATTTCTATACAATTTCTGCTTCCCCTTGTGCTGATTTGTCCCAATCAGCCTCCTATCTATGTCCTTCCATCTGGACCTCTAAGCAGACCATATTTTTGGTAGCATACGGCCACACTTCTGTTACCCCTCGTCACTGCACCGGCCACATTCAGTCTCCTCTCTTTATAAGAGAGGGACCCAACCACAATTATAGTATAACTGGTCAATCTCTTTTGTATGCAGCAGTCATATTTTCCTTATGAACACAGATTTCTCTTCTAGGATGCTCACCATATTTCTTACAATAAAATGAAAACACACAGGATATATTTAGTTATACCAGGTTGTCTAGAAACAACCCTGAGAACATTACAAGCATTTTGTAAACATCTCCAGTGTCTGAGATAAGGTGTTAATTACCCCATAGGAAGGAGTGCAAAGTTAATACAAGGATGTACATCTTCAGCTACAGGAAATGCTTAATACATTCTCCCCATATCACATATATAGTTGTGAGCGTACGAGTTGTTGCTAACGCTGCGGGCTCGCATAGCGAGCCCGCGGCCCTCGCGAAGTGAGGGCCGCGACTCGCGTAGCGAGCTGCGGCCCTCGCGTAGCGAGGGCCGCGGCTCGCGCAGCGAGCCGAGGCCCTCGCGAAGCGAGGGCACTGCCCGAGGGTCTCAGTTGCTGGCATGGAGCGCCGAAGGCGCTCCATGCCAGCAACTGAGGACCCTCGCGAAGCGAGGGCCTCAGTTGCTGGCATGGAGCGCCGTAGGCGCTCCATGCCAGCACCTGAGGACCTCGCAAAGCGAGGGCCGCAGTTGCTGGCATGGAGCGCCGAAGGCGCTCCTTGCCAGCAACTGCGACCCTCGCAAACTTCACGTCGCAACCCAAACAGTACGACACACACATTACGACACTCGCAAACAACATACGACACACGTTCACACACATTACGGACTCGCAACACTCGGACGCAACTCGCGAACATTACAAAATGTAAAACACAATACATACACACACCACATACATAAAAAACTTACCTACACCAAGAGGGAGCACCCAGCACCTCAAAAATACAACTTACACCTCGATTTTACTTCAAATAAAACAGTTTAGAGACTAAAAAAAAAACGAAGCGAGAGAAAAAATAGCCGCCGAACAAAACGAAAACGAGGCTACAGCACTCTAAACTCGCAAAACACCACAAGAAACTCGCAAAACACCACAAAACACCTACGGATATTCCGATACAAACGTATAACACACATTACTCGCCATTTGACGCCAATGCGGAAGTACACGACAACGGTTTGGGCTCGCGCACGCACAGTGTTACACTGCACACATTCAGCACGCTTACACAGCAGATCCACACCACTAATGCTGCAGCAACATCAAAACACATTCACAGCTTTTCCACACAATGCTTTAAAATAGGTAAAGTATATTCATTTATTAATGTATTATATATTTCATTATTACACACTAAACAGCATTAGCTACCTTACAATTTCATTGCCGTCATTTTTTGACGGGCAATTCGCTAGTACATTATTATATTGTCTATGCTATTATGTTAGCACTTGCAATGAGATTTATTCAAATCAATTTACTAAAATTATATGCAAAGAAGAAAAATATTAAAGCAAAGTAATTTCATACAGAATAGTAAGTCATTAGCTACCAAATTTGTTTTTTAATGTCACTTTCCTTTTGAATAGTGTCTGAATTAATCTAGTTGTAGAAATTAGGTTATACAACATTTCCTAAAAGAAAGTAAACATGATCAATTATAATACGTTAGTTACACTATTATATATTTGATCTAGTATATTCTCTTTATTTATCTTTTCATAAAATTCATTATTTTACTTGTATATAAGAACAATATTTAACCTTTACTTCCATTAAATCTAAAAGGAGAAACACACTGGACCATGAAGGTTTTTCAAGTAAACATTTTAATGCCCAATGTGTTATTCACAACACATTCCCAAGTGTGCTTAAGTGAAATTTTGTAAAATGTCGCTTTTCCATAGCTTACTATAAACGTGTGACCTTGGCATGTGAGAGAGGTCAAAAGACTGCTTCTTTCTTAAAATTCACTTTTATGGGGCAATAAGTAACATTATCATTGTTAATTATAACTGATCGGTTTACAACCTTAAAATGTTATTAGAGAGACAAAGCAATCTAAAACTTTGCCTTAGATAATTAAAATAGTGTTCTAATCTTCTTTATATTATAATGCAAAGTAAATATATTTTCTAATTATAAAATTGTTATTAAACTATACCCTTTAAAATGCATATTATTATTAATATTATTAGAGTTCTAAACTATTAATTTATAAAGTGCTGATACGAGCCTCCATTCCGTGCCTCTGATTGAAAACACCACAGAGCAATCACATCACCCTCTTAGAAATGCCATTTGAGTACTCACGATGACAGTAATTTCCCAATGTCCTGAGTGCCTGTAGATAGATATCTTCAAGATCACTATTACATGTCTCCCGGACTGATATCTGAAGCCTCTCCTATTCTTTGTAGATTGCAAAAAAGCCTCTGCGTACCTTCCACCATTCATAAAGTCATAAAAACACCTTAGAGAAACTGTGATTGCTAAACTTCAAGTCAATTAAGCAGCTACTAATGCCTGAAATCAGAAATTAACGGGGAAGAAGGCAAAGAATGGCTAGCATATACATGTGGCATTATAAAACATTTATAGGCTAGTATGGCCTATGCACACATTTTTGAAAACCATTGATGTCATCAAGCAGGTGGTGTTTTACATTACCTAAAAAATGCATCCACACTAAAAACACAATCATTACCATCATGGAGACTGGTCATCTGGGTGCATTGAGAAATGCTAAAAAACAGATTTTGCGACTGGGGTTTGAAAGAAACTGGAGAATGATGTATGCTAGACACAAGGATGTGACAAATGTGATAAGGGAAATACAGAGACGTGGAAGACAAGACTGGATGCTTGTGAATGTGTATGAAAGGAGGAATCCATACTGGAGGTGAACCACAACAGGCCATAGAATACTCAGAACAGCACTTGCACAGGATTTTTTCAATGGCCAGGAAAAGGACAGACTGTTAAAGTGAGAAGGATAGGGTGATATAGGATCACATAGCAATGGTGAGGATCATATTTATATGGATGTAGCTTTTAAGGAGATGCACAAGCAGCTGGCAACAGCACCTGCATGGCCATCTGTATGAGGGCTGGTCTGGTTCCCAAGTCTAGCAGAAACAGCAGCAGTCCCGAAAAACTGATGAGGACAAGGAACAGCCGTCCCATGAGGCTGGTCAGAGGCAGCAGGATGCACAGCTCTGGCATATATGTCATGCACCGAAGGTGTGCAGGGAGAGAGTCATATTGGATTGGTTACCTATATGAAGTATATGAGCTTATATCCTAATTAATCTGATAGACCTCTATGAGTTATTATATGAAGACCTGAAGTACTCTCAATGCCCCTATTCTGCATTATTCCAGCTTATTTCAGTTTCAGGAAAATAATATCTTGTTGGCTCAAGGGTGTGCATTTCCAATTTTATTTACTTTTTATATTTTTTGTGACCAACATTTACTGTTTTTCAAATATATATTTCTTGTTATTTTGTTGTTGTGTTGTATTCTTGTGCTGTGAACTACTAGCTACTAATGTTGTATTGCTGTTATGCAGTATGCACTGGTCCTTGAACAATCCTGTATTGTGAGTGACTTGACCAGTCATGACAGTACATTGATTCACCTCCATTTCCATGTGTATTCCTGTACTATTGAGATGTTTTGGAACTAATGTTTCATCTTTTCTTGTTAATAATCTAATCAACATGTCTATTTAATAATCTCATGTATTTTGTATCGGAACCTATTTGGTTTACTGTGTATTTCTCGACGGCCATCAATCCACAAGACTTAGCTGTGGCCCGTACAGCACACAAGGTAGAGGGGGACTCGGGAGGTGCATGCAAAATCACTCATCGTAAGGCCAGCAACAGCCGGGACATGCAGACCCAAATGGACACCCAGGCAGAGGTGTGCCAGACCCTAGAGATGGCAGACGGAGGCCGCGCTCCGATGACACTTAGGCGGAGTTGTGCTGGGCCCTGGAGAAGGCGGATGGGGGAAGCCCTGCGATGACACCCAGGAGGAAGGGCCGCAATGAAACCAAGGAGGAATTGTGTAGGGGGAGGAAGGTAACATCATGTTCTATATAGTGTACATGATCACTCTGCAATATATAACATCACTGGCATGGGAGAGAGTCATGAGAGAGAGAGAGGCATGGGAGAGAGAGAGGCATCGGAGAGAGAGAGAGTAATGAGCCAGAGAGGCATGGGAGAGAGAGGCATGGGAGAGAGAGTCATGAGAGAGGGAGTAATGAGAGAGGGAGTAATGAGAGAGAGAGTTGAGAGAGAGAGTCATGAGAGAGAGAGAGACATGGGAGAGAGAGGCATGGGAGAGAGAGGCATGGGATAGAGAGTCATTAGAGAGATAGTCATGAGAGAGGGAGTCATGTGAGAGAGACATGGGAGAGAGATAGGGGCATGGGAGAGAGAGAGTCATTAGAGAGAGAGAGTCACAAGAGAGGGAGTCATGAGAGAAGGAGTCATGAGAGAGAGGCTTGGGAGAGAGAGCCATGAGAGAGAGAGAGAGAGTCATGGGAGAGAGAGTCATGGGAAAAAGAGGCATAGGAAAGAGAGGTATGGGAGAGAGAGGCATGGGAGAGAGAGGCATGGGAGAGAGAGACATGAGAGAGAGTCATGAGAGAGAGGCATGCGAGAGGGAAGAGACACAGGGGAGGGAGAGGGGGGACACAGGGGATGGGGGGGAGACACAATTTATAAAAAATCTATCATGCCATCATTTTTGACGGGCAAGTCACTAGTTTATATATAAATGCTAAAAACTGTGTAAAGTGCATTAGACAGCCCAGTTGTACATATAGGTGGTTAGAGTAGGATATAATGGCCCTCTTCTTGTGAAAACGTATAATCTATCAGGTACATTGGGGTGGCAGAGACATAAAGGAGAGGAGAAACAAGGCTAGGTGACTATTTCAGGGATAGATGTTAAAGCATGATTTAGGGAAAAGTATGAGGCATTCTGATTAGTTGGCCTTCTTTGATGTGTCCATTTAATCAAGCATTAAATAAAGACAAATAGGAAAATATATCAAATAGTACAGACAGGGGCGGATCTACCGCAGGTACAGACAGTGCATTGTACCGAGGCCCTCACCTCTAAAAGGGCCCTCTGCTGCCCAACAACCCTCTGCTGCTTGTGTTTTCCACTGCCTCCATCTACTCATTGCAATTCACAGCATAACTGAAGGCAGAGGACCTGGGAGCCATGGGCAAGCATGGTAACATTATACTTTTAACTGACTCAGGAGTGGAGCAGAAGCATGTATGTACCGAAGCCCTCCCCTCTCTAGTCACTGAAGTTCCTTGAAGCACCATAAATCACTGACTGCCTGGCTCCCTCTCAAATCAACATACTGGGCCTCATTCTATTATCGGCCGTAGGAGATGCGGGGCCGCAAGGACCGGCCGCAAGCTATTCGGCTATTCTATTCCCCTCCGGCCGGGGATTCCGGCAGGCTTGCGGCCGGCGCCTTGCTATCCCTTGCGCCCGCTCGCGCCGGAGGAAAGCCTTTGATCTAAAACGGCCGCAAGAGTATCGGCCGCAAGAAAAGCCCGGTTGCTATTCAATTGCTCCGGGAACCCTCTCTGCAAGGCTAAAACCGAGCCGCAGCTTACTTGCAGGAAAGAGGTCCCGCTAGCACCAATTAAGCACATTATAAAGCCGAAATAAAGCCATCCTGCACTCTGAGGAGACTATAAAGTGATTGTAGGTGTTAGCAAAAATAGCACAACATTCCCCTACACTCAAATCCGTAAATAAATTATTTTTTAATTTATGTCAAAAATCCATGGAAAAAGTCCCAAGGGCTTGGAGCACCTCAGACCCGCCCACGCTGCGGCCGGAAAATAAACAGTTAATGTAAACTCGGATTTGGGCTGATGTGCAAGCTTGAGAGGGGGTAGCTATTAATCCTCATGTCCCCCAATATGATCCCTAGCATTTACAGAGCTGTACAGTGCCGTCTTTAATTTATTTTTGCGTTTAAAGTTTTCTGAGCTTATGGCCGGTTGCAAGATATACGGCCGGCCGTAAGGGGAGATCCCTGCGGGGCCGTATAATTGAATTGCAAGATAACGGAACACCCGCAAGGAATCGCAGCCTTGCGCCGTTTTACGGCCGATAATAGAATGAGGCCCACTACATTCTACTCTGGCCATCAAAAGGTACTATAGAAAAGGTATTCAATAAATGCATTTTTGAGTTATTGTGCATATATTCTATGTAAATATTGTTTGTGTGCATCTGGTGAGTGTAAACAAATGTGTTATACAGTGTATATATATATATATATATATATATATTGCATTAAATAATATATTTGAGTTATTGTAGTGCCTTTGTTGTACTGTGCTGTAATGTTATTGTATCATGATAAATGCTGAATATCATAGCGCTATCTATCTATCTATCTATCTATCTATCTATCTATCTACTATATATATATATATATATATATATATATATATATATATATATATATATATTATAATTATTTACACTGGGAGGTGAACACAAAAAATAATTTCCCAAAATGTTGTTTTGCACCCGGGTCCTCCATTCATTAGCTCTGCCACTAAGTACAGAAGTCATCCATTTGTCTTTTTTTAAATCCTATGATGCTCAGAAATAATTATTTATTTACTTAAAATTCTGCCCCATTATTTTTTTCTCTAGGAATAGTTAATTCATCATATTACATAGTTACATAGTTACATAGGCCCTCATTCAATTGCGATTTGGCCAATTGAATAGGGCTCTAATAAGCACATAACATATTTTTTTAAAGATGTTTTTAGTAAGTGAAAACCTTGCTTTTGGATAGATGATTACTAACTAAAAACTTCTTTAAAAAAAATATGTTATGTGCCTTTTTAGAGCCCTATTCAATTGGCCAAATTGCAATTGAATAAGGGCCATAGTAATTAAGGTTGAAAAAAGACTTTCAGTCCATCAAGTTTAATCTTTTAAGATCTCCTCTGATCTGCAATATGCAGATTAGTTATTTATTAATTAGTTTAATTAATTATTTAATTATTTATTTTTAATTTCATTTTTTAAATTATTAATTAATCCAGAGGAAGGCAAACAGAAAAAAAAACCCAAGTGAAATGTAGCCAATCGTCTCAAAGGGAAAAATAAATGTCCTTCCTGACCCCAGATACTGGCGATCAGATTTCTCCCTGGATCAATACTCTCTCTCTAATTATACAGGATAACCCTGAATTCCCTATTTAATTAGAAATAAATCCAGTCCCCTTTTAAAGTTATCTGTCACCACCTCCTCTGGTAGAGAATTCCACAGATTAACCATCCTTACCATGAAGAAACCTTTTCTTTTTTTAAGGTGGAATCTTTTTACTTCTAACCTCAATGGATGTCCTCTTGTCAGATTAAAACCTCTTGGCACAAAAAAGCTCCCTTGACAAATCTTTATACTGACCCTGGATGTATTTTTATAAGGTAATCATATCTCCTCTTAGATGCCTTTTTTCTAGAGAAAATATTTTGTATTTGGTTAGTCGTACTTCATAACTTAGCCCCTCCATTCCCCTTATTAGTTTTGTTGTTCTCCTCTGTACCTTTTCCAGCTCTAAAATGTCCTTTTTATGAAGTGGTGCCCAAAATTGTACTCCATATTCCAAATGAGGTTTTAGTAGGGATTTGTATAGTGACAGAATTATATTTGCTTCCCTTGCTTCTATACCCTTCTTAATACATGCTAATATTTTATTTGCCTTTGCAGCTGCTGTTTGGCTTTGAGCACTGTTACCAAGGTGGTTGTCCACAAGCACTCCCAAATCCCTTTCAATATCTGATACCCCTGGATTTGTTCCAATAAGATTATAAATTGCATGGCTATTTTTCCTGCCCAGATGCATAACTTTACATTTCTTTGTATTAAATCTCATCTGCCATTTAGATGCCCATTCCTCAATTTTATGTAAATCCCCTTGGAGGGAAAGCACATAATTATCTGATTTAATTACCTTGCACAACTTTGTGTCATCAGCGAAAATGGAGGCACTTTTTTCCAGTCCCACCTCTAAGTCATTAATAAATATGTTAAAAAGGAGAGGACCTAATAGTGAACCCTGTGGCACCCCACTTACCACATTAGTCCAATCGGAGTATGTTCCATTTACAACAACCCTTTCCTTCCTGTCTTTTAGCCAGCTCTCAATCCATGAGCAGATAATTACTGCAATTCCTGTAACTCTTAGGTTGCCCAATAGTCTCCCATGTGGCACTGTATCAAAAGCCTTTGCAAAATCCAAAAAGACTACATCCACTGAGTTGCCTTGATCCAGGTTCCTACTAGCCTCCTCATAGAAATGGATTAGATTTTTTTGACATGACCATACTGCAAAGCAACATAACACATAGATGTCCACCTGAATGCAGTCTAAGATACTTTTAAAAGCATACTGCAAAGCAACATAACACATAGATGTCCACCTGAATGCAGTCTAAGATACTTTTAAAAGCATACTGCAAAGCAACATAACACATAGATGTCCACCTGAATGCAGTCTAAGGTAATTTCAGAAGAACAGATGCTCACCAGATCCATATCTACGTTTACAAAAGACTATTTATTATTAATATCTGTGTTATGATAATTGCTGAGATAGACTTTTTACTGTTAGATTTTTCTGCTATTGATGATATTCTTTGCTTATCTGTAAACCTGAAATGCTCTGTGTTCACTGATCCATTTTATAGCTCCATAATCTCCTCCCCCTAAAATATCTCTTGCTTTTTCCTTATAGATACTTTTAAAAGCATACTGCAAAGCAACATAACACATAGATGTCCACCTGAATGCAGTCTAAGGTAATTTCAGAGGAACAGATGCTCACCAGATCCATATCTACGTTTACAAAAGACTATTTATTATTAATATCTGTGTTATGATAATTGCTGAGATAGACTTTTTACTGTTAGATTTTTCTGCTATTGATGATATTCTTTGCTTATCTGTAAACCTGAAATGCTCTGTGTTCACTGATCCATTTTATAGCTCCATAATCTCCTCCCCCTAAAATATCTCTTGCTTTTTCCTTATAGATACTTTTAAAAGCATACTGCAAAGCAACATAACACATAGATGTCCACCTGAATGCAGTCCCCTCCCACCCTGCCCCTCTACCCACCCACCCTTGTTTACACTTAATATATTGAGGCATACTAATTACCTGCACATGGTTAATCAGTGACATCTGATTATCACCTCTAACCACTCCCTACAAGAATACTTGCTTACAAAGTGCCACTATGTTTCCTCACACCACCTTCCTTATTACAACCTCCTGCCTCTTTCTCAGACTCTCTTATACTGTCTCTACACATCATGTCTCCAATAATATAACTATCTCACCTTCCCTGCTTTCATCTCCTCTTCTCTGCTCCCATGAGCTCTTCTCCTTACTCCAGTCACTATCTCATCCCCCCCCCCTAAAGGTGAAAAGCGGAAATGCTCCTGTAAGTCCTATTCCCATCTCCTTTTACTCTCTCTCCTTCTTCTGATGGCTTGTGGGGATATATCCCCTAACCCAGGCCCATCACTCATTCCCACCTGCTGTCAGCCACGCAGAGTCCGAAGGGCAGCAAATGCCCAAAACACCCATAATCTAATACCCATCACTTGTCACAAACCATCTACTTTGCCCTTCTCTCATAAATCCATGTTAACTCCTACTTATAATCCTGTTCAAACAGACATATTCTTGTATATTATCCCTTATTAACCCTTCTAATAGCTTCTCCACTACATAAGTCTAATAATCTTTTTGCAAGCTTTGTTGATTTCCATGTACTCCCGTAAAGCAGTCTCTCTTCCCTCTTGTTTGTATAATTTAGTCAGTTCAGTTCTCTGTCCCAGTCTATACTTTGTATTGCTGCTCTTAGAGCGTTAAAATCTGCCCTTTTAAAATTAAAAGTTTTTGTTGGCCACTTAAAATTTTAATTCATTTGCAAATGAGACTGTGTTGTGATCGCTGTTTCCCAAAGGTTGCCCTATTCCAACATTTGATACTATATCAATATTATTTGTGATGACTAAATCTAAGATAGCTTCACTTGTAGTAGGCTCTTGTATAACCTGGACCAGATAATGATCCCTGAGTATACTCAAAAACCTGCTCTCCTTAGCTGAACTGCTGGTCTCATTTATCTAGTTTATTTCAGGGTAATTCGAATATCCCATTATTAGCCCATGCTTAGCTGCATTACCAATCTGTAACAATAATTGTATTTCCTGACTTTCAGATATATATATATATATATTTTTAGCATACTCCTACTACTTTTCTTTTGGAATTTGCTGCTCCGCTATTTAACTCTACCCACAAACATTCAACTTTATCTCTAGTTCCACCATAAATATCTTCTCTGACTATAGGCTTAAATTCAGGCTTTACATACAGACAAATCCCTCCTCCTCTTTTACCATTTCCTCTATCTTTCCTAAATAGGTTATAACCATCCAGATTAACAGTGCAGTCATGAGATTCATCCCACCACGTTTCAGTAATGCCTATTAAATACCATTTTTCATTAATTGCTAATAATTCTAACTCTCCCATTTTTCCTGGCAAGCTTCTGGCATTAGCAATCATACACCTAATGTTATGAGTCTGTAGTTCTGAAGTGCCTGCCACTGTACTTGAGTTACTTAGTACTACCTACATATTGACTATACTACCCCTCCCCCCATCTCCTCCCCTATGAGTTGTTAAATTATCCCATATACCCTCTACACTCTCTACCCCATTACTTATATCTAGTCCCTCTCCCACCTACTAGTTCATATGATCCATCTTCCCTTCTAAAATGCATTCATCTACTATTGTCACTTTCAAATACAATCCAGATGTATAGTATCCAAGCTGCAATTGTCTCAGACAGCCTATTGGGTCTTAACAGCTAGTGCTAAGACCAGTATCATTCCCTGAGACCTTTCCTGCAAGGCCCCAGGAACAAGGAGGCACGAAAATAGCCTGACATTTTTAACATACACCTATTATCAGTCACTGTTATAGACAGATTATTGATTAAGGGCCCCATTCCAGTTTGAACTACTACAAAGCTAGCCAAAAACTACTGAACATGCACAAGGGCTGATGCAGTTATTGTCCCTGATGCCATTATGGTACCCATAAAGCCTGCTGCAGGAGACACTGAGCTATCAGCTCAGTAGCCTCCACAGCAGTGCTGCATACTTATACACAATAATACATAAATTCCCTCCTCCTATCTATCTATAAAAACCCATTCCCACAGCAGGGATGTGATTAAAAATTAAATTTAATCGGCAGGGTGTTTAAGATCCCAGTGCTGATCACTCCTATGAGCCAAGGGAACCCCAGGGGATCGATCCCCTTCTCCCATGCGCTGAAGGGAACCCTGGGCATTCCCTTCTGTTCACCCCAATCCCCACATCAGTCACTAACCAGCACTCTTTTAGCTCACTTGTGCCCTTCACAGGGAGAATCATAATGTATCACATCATTTTGTCTCACTCAAAAGAGTGATCCAGCCCTGAAATACCAGGCAATTCTACCCTAAACAGGAGAAAAAGCAAACCCCAGATGTATGTTTTGTCCTGGTATTTTGGAGATTCCTCTGTTGAATGTGACCAGACTGCTATACTACAGTATATTTCTCCCTGTGAAGGGCTGAAGTGTCCAAAAGATGCTTCTTTCTGAGTAAGGAGCCAGACCTATAGATCAAGCCTACTTAGGCGTTGTTCATTCTCGGATTGAGCGCCTCTGTTTTTGTTTAATTTGTCTCACCCTAAAGACTCCAGACATGGACTCCTTGCTCACTGTGCCTTCATGAGTGCAGCTACACCTAATTGATGAGACACAAGGGAGTCTGAAACATACAACTGGGATTTGCTGTTTCTCCTGTTCAGGGTAAAATTGTCTGGTATTTTGGGGTTGGATTACTCATTACTTTGAGTAAGACCAGACTGATATACTACAGGATATTTCTTCTTGTGAAGGGAACATGTAAGCTAATAGAGGCTGCTCTCTGAGTAAGTAACCAGATCTATGAAGCAAATCTTCTTAAGCGTTGTTCATTCTCAGATTAAGTGCCTCTCACTCTGCTTCAGCTTTATGTAAATATTGCCTCCATACAATGGTGGTTCTTAGAGGACCCCCATAGTATTATACAATTAACCCTAACTATCATGGGGGTTCTTAAAGGATTTCCACTGTACCTACTATTTAATCATTCACACTATGGGGGTCTATGTTAGCTTCCTAACTACCATGGGGATCTATCTAGACATCCATTGTATCTAAAGTTAAACCCTAATTTGCCATGGGTGACACCAATAGCAATTTAAAAAAAACAATACTCTACACTATTTAAATAAAATAAAAACATACAGCCTTACTAAATTGTGATTCAGTAAATTTAAAAGGGCTCTATATAAGCACACAGCATATTTTATTTACACAAGTTTTAGTTAGTGAAGACCATGCTTTTGGATAGAAGTTCACTAACTAAAAACTTCTGTTAAAAAAATATGCTGTGTGCTTAATTGGAGCCCTTTTAAATTTACTGAATCGCAATTTAATAAGGCTGATAATAAACTATCTAGAAAACCTAAGTAAAGCAAAATAAATAAATATCCTGAATAATAAATTAATTAGCTTAAACCATTTGTGATGGACAACTCATCATAGGAGGAGCTCCGTTAGGTTAAATAATTTTTTTAGGAGAAGGCACCATTTTAAAGACCAAGAAGATGGAGACATGCTTGCTTCAACTAAGATAGAAGATTATGTGATAGAAGTATATATTTTTTCCCATATGTAATTTCTGTATTTAGCCTAATGTAATCTTATTATTTTGTTTCTTTCATTTTAATGAAATTTAATTATTTGTATTCTGCAGCTATTTTTTTATTTTACTGTAATGTTTTTTTTTATTTGTGATTAAGTGATTTTTTTTTTAATTTAAATAATAGTTTTTGCTGTACTTTAGTTACTGTTTTTCGTATTTTTTTATATTGTTTATTTTAATTTTAATGTAAGAGACTAGGGTATTTTTTTGTTTAATACTTTTAAGATGATTTTTATTAGGGTGCCATGGGGGTCTTTGAGAACTGTGGCATATCGTGGGTTCATTTTAATAAACCACAGGGGGTTTTATAGACCCCTATGTTATTAGGGGTTAATTTTAATATACCATGGTGTGAATTTATATCAAAGAAAGTGCCTTGTATAACTGTGACATCCTCTAATGGCGCTTGCGACTTGTTTAATTAACAAAAAATGTGCAATAATCATCACTATAACTCCCTGTTTATGCTTTGCTATAATATGGGGACCTTGTCATGTTGTGATGACTTAAATCTTGGTCATAACTGTTCTAGGTTCCCTGGTGGTCCAGTAGTTCGGATTTGGTACTTTCACATCTGTGACCTGGGATTCATTCTAGTCAGGGAACCAAAAGGTCACACCACCCTGAAGGTAAGCAGGGTTGGGCCTGATTGTACTTGGATGGGAGACCACATTGGAATACCAGGAGCTGTATGCTGTGGCCAACTGCAGAAGGAAATGGCAACCCACTCCATGGACATAAAGGTGTTCCTGGTGTGTTGTGGTCCATGAGGTCACGGACAGTCGTACACAACTGAACAACACAAAAACATTAGATAACATGGGGGTCCTTTAAGTACCCCATTGATAGTTAGGGTTAATTTTGGTATAGGGTTAATTTTGACATACCATGGAGATTCTTAATGGACCTTCGTAGCATGGATTAATTGGTTGAGCCACAGAGGTGCCTTGAGGATAAGATACATTATTTGAAACACCAAAATGCTGTTAGGCGGTTATTTTTAGATGCTAGGGAGGCCCTGTAAGCCATAGTAATGGTGCCATAGAGTTCCGTGTAGCCCATTTTAGGGTATTCAGCAGCGTATTTGTGCAGCAGTGAAATTTAGAGGGACTGTGATGCATAGGTTACTAGTTTATATACAAAGTTGCACCATAAGTGCCTGCCCAAAAGATTGGAATGGGGCCGTAATTTATTTGCAGTTGAAATATATTATATTCAATTAGTGCTAAACTGAAGGAAAAATGTGCATGCAATATGTCGTGTTACCCTGTTAAATATGTTCAATGTCTCAAAGTCTGACTTCTTTAGTATTGGAAATTAACCAGCCATTTCTTAGGCCAGAAAAGGTTGAGAAACACTGGCTCTGAACATAGCTCTGATAGTTTCTAATGCATTTTCATGAGATTGTGGCTGTGAGGAAAACAGTGAATGAATGACATTTGTTGTTGCCATGGAAACATAGAAATTTACTCCTTCCTTTAGTTTATATTTTATTTGATTAATAAACATAAGACATTAAATAAAATGCAGATCTGATTTTTTATTCTCATTAATTGACACTGAATAAATGCTATGTCTAGCAATGATTATTTTAAATGCATATAACACAAAACTATAGTATGGCTGTCCCTTAATGTGAGAGCAATCCAAAACCAAAATATCAGTATTTCCTTTTTACTAATTTGCACACAGAAGTTGATGAAAGGTTATGCGAGGATAAATATCATGGATCTCATTGTGCATTAACTAAATAGGAACATCTGTTTATACATTCCTAGAATGTGTCATTTCAAGCTTTACATAATTCAAGTCTGTAGCTATTACATATGCTTGTAATACAAAAAAAAGTGACTGATACTGATCATGGTTTATTAATATTCAAGCAATTTAGGATACATCTGTAGACATTTTGACTCAATGGGTTAGACAACTTTTGATTTTCCCAATTAAAGAAAGAAACAACTTAAAGGAATACATTCAGATTTTTATATTCATAAGACAATAAGAATATGTATTTTCTCAACTTACTAGTAATCATGTATAGACCATATATGATGATAATGGATGTGAGATCCATTGAGATGCCCTAACCATGATATTTAGACTATAGTTACATTAATTTAATACATCTATTTTTATGTATATAAATTACCAGCTGTCTATGTTTACATAATAATCACATATTATAATTGTCTAACTACGATTCGTCGCCACGCTGCGTTGCGTAGTGCGTACGACTTAGCGATGAGCGTCGCAGGTGCTCCTCGCCCGGAGTGCCTCGCGCAGCGAGGCGAGCCGTTAAATCGTAGCACTTTGGCAATGAGCGCCACAGGCGCTCATTGCAGGCGAGCCGTTATGTTAAACCGTACCACTTTGGCAATGAGCACCACAGGCAACCGTAGCACTTTGCCGATCGTACGACTTTGCAATGAGCGGCGCAGGCACCCATCGCCTGGCGAGCCTCGCATAGCGAGGCGAGCCGTTAAATCGTAGCACTTTGGCAATGAGCGCCGCAGGCGCTCATTGCAGGCGAGCCGTTATGTTAAACCGTACCACTTTGGCAATGAGCGCCGCAGGCAACCGTAGCACTTTGCCGATCGTACGACTTTGCAATGAGCACCGCAGGCGTTCATCGCCTGGCGAGCCTCGCGCAGCGAGGCGAGCCGTTAAATCGTAGCACTTTGGCAATGAGCGCCGCAGGCGCTGATTGCAGGCGAGCCTCGCGTAGCGAGACGAGCCGTTATGTTAAACCGTACGACTTTGGCAATGAGCGCCGCAGGCGATCATTGCAGGTGAGCCTCACGTAGCGAGGCGAACCGTTAAACAGTAGCACTTAGAAAAAAAATACGAGGTGAAACAAATTACGAGATAAGCGGCGGAACCAAAACAATAAAAAAAACACTAAATACACACAAAAAAATTAAATAAAGGTCACTTACAGCATGGGGAACCAGGCAGGACGTCTGGAAGTGAGTTGGAACTCCAATTTACATCGATTTAGTTACAAAGATCGAAAATCGGCTAAGCGAGAAAAAAATGGCAGCCGAAAAAAATGAAAACGAGGCTATACTACTACGAACTGTGTAAAACACAGCCACAGACGTATGTGTTCGAAAAACAACGAGATAAAGGATGCGGATTAACCGCGCAATGAGTAAAAAGACAGTAGCGAGTACATTTTACGAAACGCAATTACAGATTTACGCATTAACACAGATTTCCCGCCTTTGTCTGGCGCCAAATAGGTATTCCTGCCAAAAACAACGCATTTGGCTCGCGCAACTACGGATTTCCCGCCTAAAACAATGCAATTGTCTCGCGCACAAAGCCTATATATAGGGCACACTTGACACATAACTGACACTTTCTCCTCAGGTGATGACAGTCTGACTGGACATTTTCTGATGCCGGGAAATCTCAAGAGATTGTTAGCTCTTCAGTATACTGCTTCAGCATTATTACATTAAAAAAGGTAAATATATCATTTATAATTATTAATTAATAAATTGGTACTTACTTAATAAATAAAAAATAAGAAATTTAATTAATAGAAAAATAATATTATGCTTACGCGTGTGAAACAATTGTTAATAACATTCATAATGTACATTAATTAATTAATTAATGATTAATATCAAAATTAGTTAACGTTTAAGAATGTGAATACAAAAGCAACACATTGATTCATTAATTATTAATGTACATTAATTTAAGTATTATTTTGTTATATATCGTGATTACCTGTGTGAAAAAATTGTTAATAACTTTCATAATGTACATTAATTAATTAGCAACACATTGATTCATTAATTATTAATGTACATTAATTTAAGAATTATTTTGTGATATATCGTGATTACCTGTGTGAAACAATTGTTAATAACATTCATAATGTACATTAATTAATTAATTAATTAATGATTAATATCAAAATTAATTAACGTTTAAGAATGTGAATAAAAAAGCAACAGATTGATTAATTAATTATTAATATACATTAATTTAATAATTATTTTGTTATATATTGTGATTACCTGTGGGAAAGAATTATAAATAACATTCATAATGTATCATTACTAATCATTAATATCCAAAATGGTTAACGTTTAAGAAAGTGCATAAAAAAAGGAACACGTTGATTAATTAATTATGAATGTATGTACATTATTTAAATAATTCAGTTCTTATATATTTTGTATAAAATAAACCACAAATAAAAATTAAAGGCTATATACTCATGCTTACATGTTGATGTTAGATTTAGTCACACATTAGTTTAATATTAATGAACATTAATTGATTCTTATTTCATTAGTAATGTACATTATTTTAAGAATTCAGTTGTAACATACTCATTTTTAAAATAACACTCAAAAAAAAAAAGGGAAGAGACTTATGCTTATGTCTTGACGTTATATTTAGTCAGACATTAATTTAAGATTAATACAGATTCATTGATTCTTATTTAAAGACTAATAGTAATATTGAGTGTATGTTTATAATCTATTCTTACATATGTGTGTTCATGCTGATTGATATATGTATTTCATGTTTTTAATCTATGCAAAAATATGTATGTTAAGCCTCATTGATTGATACAGATGAAGCAACATATTATACATTAATTTGACTATTTTGTATAATTGCAGTAAACTGTAGCTGAATGAACAGAGATAGTGACGTTTGCACACATTGAACATCATAAGGATAATTTGGACAGGTACAGAATTTGAATTATATTACTACAGCAAGATATTAAAAAATATGATTTTAGGTTTTGAATGTAGCCAAATATATGTCTGTTGATGTTCATTTAATGATATCGATGAAGCAAAAGTTTTAAAATATTCTCAATTTGATTTTACAGTTTATTTGGATCTGCAAGGGAATAAACAGACAGTGTGACGTTTGCAGCCTTTGAACTACATCAACATCATCCTCACAGGTATAAAATTTAATTTTGCAGTGATGCATAGAAAAAGGCTATATATTATATATTTGGTGAAAATGGATATTTGTTGAAAATGGAGAGTACTTATTGAGTCATTAATGTATGATGTTTAGTCATAACTTGAAAAAAATTGAAAAGACAATACTAATTAATAATAATATTTAAAGAAAATAAGAAGCTTACAACACTTGCAAAAAAAAGAAATTGATGGTATGCTGTGAATTCAATCAAGAAGGAATGGAATTGAAGGATTAATAATATAAAGATAGATATGTGCAGCTATTTCCATTTCATAAATGTCAATAAAATACTTTGAAAAATGGTTTCATTTCTTTCAGTCTAAAGTGAAATATTTTAAAATGTTTTATTATTTTATTCATCTACTTTAATGGAACAGTACAAAAATGAAAAAAAATGTATACAAAACAAAGAACAAACAATAATTACATGTCTATTTACAATTACAGATTAAAATGGCGGAGAATGGAAAAGACGATATTGAATGCAAAAGAAGATTGGCAAGGGAAAGGAAGCAAAGGTGGAGAGATGCTCAGAAACCGGAAACTTCACAACGCTTGCGAGAAGAAGATCGACAGAGACTTTTAAATAAAAGAAAGATGAGTAAGAAAGCCGCAAGTGAGTGTGTTGGGGCTTCCAAGAAACGTAAAAGTAAACAAAAACATCTCTGTGAACCATTGTCCAATGATTCTATTTTGCAGAATGACTTAAATGTAGACACACAAGAAAAACATGTACATATAGAAAGTGGGTCTGATATCTATGTTGAAGGAATGCATGACAATGTGTTTACTACTGCAGTAGAAGTAGATACTCATTATTGTGGGTTACTTAATGTGGTTTGTCAGTTTTGTGGGGCCTATCATTTAATAAAGGAAAGACCTACTGACGGAAATTTCATTAGTTGCTGTCAGAAAGGAAAGGTGAAACTTCCACTAAGACACCCATTTCCATCTTATTTAGAATGCATTATGAGCGATCCAAATTATAATAATTTCAAACAAAATATAAGGTCTTATAACAGTGCAATTTAATTTGATTCAATGGGTGCAACATTAGCAGAAAATGTACCAGGACATGGTCCTTACTGTTTCAGAGTTCAAGGTTAAATATACTACCGAACTTCACATTTACACCCACAAGAAGGAGAGCAAAGGAAATTTGCACAGTTATATGTCTTAGATACGATGGAAGCTGTGGAACAAATAATGACACTTCCAGAAAATAGACAGTGTTTGCGCATAGTCTTTGAACAGCTGGATAAAATTATGCAAAAAAAAACATATAGTCAAGCATACAAACAATTAGCACAGCTTGAAAAAGTACAACAGGAACATGCTGAAAGACATCAATTGCCTACACCAAGAGTCAATATGGTGTTAAAAAGAGATCGCAAAACTGATCAAAGAAGATATAAATTACCTACTGTAAATGAGGTTGCCATGGTGTTTAAAAATGAAGATGGTGAACCACCTTTTCAGCAGGATATTAGAATATATCCACGCAATGAAGAACAACCATTTATCAACATCAATATATTAAGCTGTAATTTAGATCCAATGACATATCCCATTTTCTTTCCAAATGGGGAACCAGGATGGGAACCAAAATTACAATTGGAAAGTTATCCCAATACTAAACTTCGTATTAGATCTAATATTTCCATGCTGGAATATAAAGTGGCACAAACTGCTATCCGTGATTTTTTTAATCCAATTTTACATGGAGGAAAACTCACTCAACAATGGATTATTGATTCATATTTACAAGTTGAAGCCAATAATCTAAATTTCATTAAATATCAACAAAATAAATTAAGAGTAGAACAGTATTGTGGATTAATGGATTATGTGGCAGATTTAGCTTCCAACAGAGACATTCCAGCTGGAATAGCAATTATTTTGCATCCTCTTTCCAAGGATCTCCTCGCAATATGCGAGAAAGGTATAATGATGCCATGGCTATTGTTACAAAATTTGGAAAACCAGATTTATTTATTACATTCACGTGTAATCCACAATGGCCAGAGATCAAGGAAAATTTGAATCTGGGACAAACTACTTCTGACCGACCAGATTTAGTGGCAAGAGTATTCAAAATCAAACTCAATTCATTAATACATGATATCACTAAAGCACACTTATTTGGACAATGTGTGGCTTTTGTTTACACCATTGAATTTAAAAAAAGAGGATTGCCACATGCTCACATACTTTTAATACTGCAGGGAAAAGACAAGTTGAACACTGCAGAGAGAGTGGATTCAGTAATTTCTGCACAATTTCCAGACCAAGAAAAATATACAAAACTTTGGGAGATTGTTACACATAGAATGATTCATGGCCCATGTGGAGAGATGAATCCAAATTCACCATGTATGGAAAATAAAAAATGTACTAAAGAATTTCCAAAACAATTTCTATTGCAAACTTATGCAAATTGTGATGGATACCCTTTGTATAAAAGAATACAAGGACAAACAGCTATTATGCGTGGCCAAAAGGTTGATAATAGATTTGTCGTTCCATACAATCCCCATTTGCTCATCAAGTACAATGCACACATCAATGTGGAAGCTTGCACTTCGATTAAATGAATTAAGTATGTGTATAAATATATATACAAAGGATATGATGCAGCTACTGTTGTTATACAAGGTGCTGGAAATGAAAACGAAAATCCAATTTTACATGATGAACTATCAAATTATTTAGATGCTTGGTATGTGAGTGCTCCTGAAGCAATATGGCGCCTTTGGAAATTTGAGATGCATGATCGGTCACATGCTATCTATTGTTTAGCTGTACATTTGCCTCAAAGTCAGTTGGTTTGCTTTACTCAAGGAAACAAAAGAAGTACATTATATCAAAGTGAAGACAGAGATACCACACTTACTGTGTGGTTTAAATTAAAATGTCAGGATACGCAGGCAAGACAATTTTTATACATAGAGATACCATATCACTATGTATTTGTAAATGGTCTATGGCGACAACGAAGAAGAGATACACATAAAATCATACCACACATTTATACCGTCAGTCCAAGAGACATTGAATGTTTCAGCTTACTTCTGCTACATGTTCCCGGTGCACAGAGTTTTGAGCATTTACGTACAGTGAATGACATAGTTTATGATACATTCCTATTAGCTGCAAGACATCAAAATGTCATAGCTGATGATACAGAATGGGAGAGGTGTCTGGAAGAAGCAGCACTATGTCAAATGCCTAAGCAAATGAGACAACAATTTGCATTCATTTGTATATTTTGCAATGTACCTGATGCTTTCACTTTGTGGGAAACATTTAAATTAAACATGTCAGAAGATTTCTTGAAAGGTTACAGAGAACCAATAGCTCTGTTAAAAACATTGATGGAAATCCAAGAAATATTGTTGGCTCATGGATTAAATTGTGCAAGTTTTAATTTACCTGATCCAGGACTTATAGATGAGATCAATTTTGATGATTATGACACTGAGCTTCAAAAACAAAAAAACCCAAGAAAAACTGGCAACTTTAAATATGTTACAGTTAGAAGCATTTCATGCCATCACAAATGCTACAGATGATGAAATGGTCAAAGACCGGTATTTCTATCTAGACGGACCAGGTGGATCAGGAAAAACTTATCTGTACAATTGTTTAATGAGTTATATTCGATCACAGGGTCAGATAGCTATGCCATTTGCAACAACTGGAATTGCTGCACTTTTGTTAGATGGTGTTAGAACTGTGCATAGTGGATTTAAGCTGCCAGTTCCCATTTTGAAAACATCAGTGTCAGATATTCGACTCAATTCCATACAAGCAAAAAAATTTAAACTAACTAAACTAATTATCATAGACGAGGCAACAATGATGTAATGTCATGCACTGCAATGTATTGACAGATTCTTAAAAGAAGTGATGGATAATAAGTTGCCATTTGGTGGAAAGATGATGCTGTTAGGAGGCGATTTTAGGCAAACATTACCTGTTGTGCCACACGGAAATAGAACAGAGATCATTGAAACATGTGTCAAGACCAGTAAACTGTGGCAAATATTTACACATCTCAAATTAGAATTAAATATGAGATCTGAAGGCCAAAATGAATTCAATGACTGGCTCATTAAAATCGGAGATGGAAAACATCCAGAAATACAGCATTTAACCAAATGATACCATTGAAATTCCATCAGAAATGGTTTGCAATGAATCACTCATATCAGCCATATTTCTAAACACTCTTAATAATGAGGATTACACAGACATTGCAAACAAAGGGATATTAACATAAAAAAATATCGATGCCTTGAATGTAAATAACGAAATTTTAAAATATATCAATGCACCACAAAAGAATTATTACAGTGCAGATTCAATTCTGTCAGATGATAAAGACAGTGAATCGAATTTTAGTATCGAATTTATTAATTCGTTAACACCATCTGGAATGCCCCCACATATTTTACAATTGAAAAAAGGCGCAATTGTTATGTTATTGCGAAATATGATATACTTTGTAATGGGACCCGATTAATTGTGCATGAGTTAAAAGATCATTTTATACATGCAGAAATTATAACTGGTACCCATAAAGGTGAACGAGTTTTTATACCAAGAATTGATTTAGCTCCAAGTGAGAGTGGTTTGCCCCTTGTCCTTCAACGGAGACAATTTCCAGTTATCATGGCATTTGCTATGACCATCAATAAATCCCAAGGACAAACTTTTAAGTCAGTTGGGATTTTTTTAAAGGAACCAGTTTTTGCACATGGACAACTCTATGTGGCTTTTTCAAGGTGCACTAATCCAAAAGAAATTAAAGTGCATGTTGAAGAAAACGAAACTCAAGGTCATTTATTGGACGATGGATGTGTTTACACCAAAAACATTGTCTACTATGAGGTGTTGGAAAGATAGAGGACAATGGTTTCATTTTAATGCCAACATTTTGTGGGACTCAATATGATTGCACAAAAACAATATTTCACGTAAAACATCTAAAGAATAGACAAAAAAACATAGAGAACAGTGGTTTGACTTCCAGTACAAAATTAAAGTACTCTGGGACTCTTTAAATAGGGGACCACTATTTCACTTATGAAAATCTATGTAATATTTACAGAATGGACAAACTGAAAAAAACAACAAAAAAAACAACAAAAACAACAGTAAAATATCCTTAAACAGATTTGAATGGGTTCAAAGTTTTATATTTACATGATTGGCCCCACAAAACAATTAACTGAATTTTTCAGGATTTACAAGAGTTAAATGTTATTGTTTGATGTTACAATTTCAGATTTTAAATATGTGTTTTTTGAATTTTTAAAAATGTTTGTTAAATATATATGTGGTATAGTCAAATATGTATTGTTAGCATAAAGTTGAAGTATTTAATAATAATTGGAAATGTATTATTTAAAGACAAAGTATTGATTCAGGGAGAAATCCGATCGCCAGTTAATGGGGTCAGGAAGGAATTAATTTTTTTCCCTCCTTGATACAATTGGACAAGTTTCAATAGGGTTTTTTTATTGTTTGCCTTCCTCTGGATTCAATGCTAATTTAGTTTAACAAGAGTTTAACAAATATGTTACAAATGATAAAAAGCATGTTATTGTTAAAACAATTTACTTACTCTAAGTTAATATAGACTGCAGTTACTTAGTGATAAATATGTATTGAAAAGTGTTAGTATTGTTAACAAAATGTTGAATGAATGTTTCATATACAAGTTGCATGTTACAAAGTTTAATGTTTGGGAAATATAAGTTAAAAGTTAAAAAAATAAAAAGTAAAAAAAAATAATGTGGTTTTATTTTTAGAAAAAAAAAAGGGACAAATGTATGTGAATCATTTTGTGTTGCAAACAAATTTCACAACATTTACATTTAATTGACCGTCATTTTTTGACGGGCAAGTCGCTAGTATTAATATGATAACTACTTATAAGGATAATCAATAGATAACACACTACACCTCAGAGTAAAAAAAACAAACAGTTGAGCAATTCCTATAGTATATGACCATTGTCTGCAGCATAGAAAAACAATTGTACACCGTATATACTCGAGTATAAGCCGACCCGAGTATAAGCCAAGGCACCTATTTTAACACAAAATACTGGGTAAAATGAGTGACTCGAGAAAAAGCCGAGGGTGAGAAATGTGCTGCCCCCTGTGTCCCTCTTGTGCCCTCTGTGTCCCCCTCTTGTGTCCCCCTCTCTCTCCCGTGTCTCTTCTCCCCTCTCCCTTCCCTGTGTCTCTTTCCCCCCTCTCCCTTCCCTGTGTCTCTTCCCCTCCTATCCCTTCCGGCGTCTTGACGTGGTGCGCATGTGACGTCACGGCATTAGCATATACCGGGTGCCGGCACCCGGTATATGCTAATGACGTGACGTCACATGCGCGTCACTTCATTAGCATATACTGGGTGCCCGCACCCGTTATATGCTAATGACGTGACGTCACAATCGAGCCACATCATTAGCATATACCGGGTGCCGGCACCAGGTATATGCTAATGCCGTGAAGTCACATGCACGCCACATCAAGACGCCGGAAGGAGCGGAGGCCGGAGCAGAAGCTTCAGATGCAGGTAAGTGAGGGGAAAGGGAGTTTTTTTTTTAGAGGGGTAGAATGAGGGGGGGGGGGTTAGAATGAGGGGTGGGGGTTTGGAATGAGGAGGGGGGAGGGAAAGAGACACGGGGGTAGAGAGACACGGGGGTAGAGAGACACGGGGGGAGAGTGACTCGAGTATAAGCCGCGGGGGCCCTTTTTAGCCTTAAAAAAAGGGCTGAAAAACTTGCCTTATACTCGAGTATATACGGTATGTTAAAACTAAATAGATGTATTAGACATTTTAATATGTTCTAAGCGAGGAAAATAATGGCGGCCCAAAATAATTAAAACAAGGCTACACGCCCCCAAAATGCACAAAACACTGACAGGCACGTACAACTTTTGCCAGTGAAGCACGAGGTACACAAATACACGCACTTAGGAAGCGCGGAAAATGCTTGAGAGCCATGTAGCACATAGACAAACGACGCCATTTTACAAAACTAACAAATTACAAATCCAAAATGGCGCTTTACCAAACTAAACCAACGATTTGACCTCGCGCACGCTGCATATTTCTAGTGCACACTTGGAACATTGATGAAACTTTCTCCTCAGGGCAGCAACAGTCCAACTGTACATTGTATGCTGCAAGAAAATAAAAGTAGATACTTAGCTCTTCAGGCTATTCATTGCTGGATATATAAATTACAAATAGGTAAAGTATATTAATTTAGTAAGTAAATAGGTAATTAATAATTATAGAAAAAAAAAAACATATATATCTCTCTTTGGCATGAGTGCCGAAGGACCAAAACTACACGAGACGAGCAGCTCGCTATGAGCGCCAAAGGTCCTCACAGTAGAAAAAGATTTACATTGTGTGTCAAACAGCATTGCCATGGCTTAAAATGTTATTGCCCCATCATTTTTGACAGGCAAGTCGCTAGTATACATATAAGAAATATCATAATTCATAGCTAGTGTTATTGCATGATACTGTATTAATAATAAAATAAAATGTGATATGTGTAAAACCACTTGAGCATAATTCTGATCCCAAAAAAGTGTTATAATAGTAGTATTATTGTTCACTCATAATATAGAAATATGTGCTAATAATATATCAAATACTGCTTAAACATACTTTGGGCATATTAATACAGGCCACATCTGGTAAACAAGGTCTGTGTCATAATGGTGCCCCAGAACAGTGTTATAATGGTAGTATTACTGTTGTTCACTCATATTATAGAAATAACTGCTAATAATATATTAATTACTGCTTAAACATACTTTGGGTATATTAATCCTGGTCCAGAAGAAGCTCCAGCGAAACGTGCATTGGCCTGGCAACGGCACACATCTAGTGATGACACTCGCCTCGACTCTCCATGAGTTGTCGGCAGTAGAGACAGAAGTGCTTGGGACTGCTAAAATACTGCATATGAGGTAGATAGGGCTTACGAGAGTTGTTAATTATGAAGGTACTGAATGCCTTAGGCATACAATTATGAATTGGTTTAAGTATTAAAAATATAATTATTATATTCACATATTCTCGTGTAGTATATTTGGGTTTTAAACTTGTAAAAGACGTGTATAATACACTATAGCACTTTATATATTTGAGTGATTGCTCAAGTTTATCAAGGAATATTAGATGTTGATGTTCTGTAATGTGTTTATAAGTCTGCAACATATAAGGTATATATTTTACTTAGTAAGCACTGTAGCAATTTAATTTTTTTGCTATAAATGTGTACATTATAGTTATATGATCTATGTGCACTTTATTATGGGGATAATCTATGGTTTATAATCTTGGGTATACACTACTCATTATATTGTGTATCCATGTGGATGGTGATAGATATATCTTAACAATTATTTAATCATGGATACCTAATAACTATGAATTCATTTTCAGTGGTAGTTTTTCAAATTATGGACACACACTATATAATATTGTAATACATATGGGTAGATATTCTCTAGATATTATTTGTTGAGTTCAATGTATGATTTATGGGAAGAAAAGAAAACATTTTTGTAAGTACTTTATTTTGTATACATTGACATCAACTGTGTAATATCTAAGTCATTATTCTAATGCCTATCTATATATTCTAATCTGTTGCATTCAAGGTATCAATGATCCCTTTATATTCTGTCTATGTAAAGGACCATAGTTAGTAGTTTCGATATGCCAACACAGATTTCTAATTAAAACCAATAGATGTTGTTGAATGAATTTTCAATATTGCAGTCAACATCATAATTATATTTTTGCACATACTATACATTGTAGTCTAAGACTATGTTACACAATGATGTGATTATACCATTGGACGTGGCCTATTGTTTCTATTTTTAATTGTCAGTGTTTTTGTTTTATTATAATAAATATACATTTTATTTTAATAATTCTTTCACTCATTTAATTACATTCCCTGGGTGAACAACTAGCACAAGAGTGTCTTTTTCTTCTCACATATTGGTTATCAGTATTACACTTGCAAATTGTACTGACTCCTAGCAATATTAGTACTCCAATAATTGGTATAATACTGTGCAATCTGAAGACACTCCCTTACACATGTGATATCTATTTTGGATTTTTCATATTAATACAGGCCACCTCTGGAAAACCATGCCTGTGTCACAATGGTGCTCCAGAAAAGTGTTATAATAGTAGTAATACGGTTGTTCTCTCATAATATAGAAATATGTGCTAATAACTTATGAAATACTGCTTGAACATAATTTGGGCATATTAATACAGGCCACATCTGGAAAATCATGTCTGTTTCACTGGCATGGCCTATACTGTTCACATGACAGTGTTTATGAGAATAAAATAAATAGGGTTAAATATGTCATCATGATGTCATTCTTAATACATATTCATAGGTGTTCTTTTCACTGATTATGATGATACTAACATCAGAATTAACATGGAAATTGATTGAAAATATCAATTATACACATCAACCATACCGTAATGCCAGTGGCGGAGGAACAGCTGGTGCAAGAGGTGCAAAGCAGCGGGCCCCACCTCTGAAAGGGTCCCGGTGCAATATTATTACTTATTTTGTAAAGCCCCCCCCCCCACCTCATGCCATGCTCCCTCAGCCTACTTCTCCAGCTCCCCCCCCCCCCCCCCCGCCACCTGGTTACTTACCCTGATCCACTGTACTTGATTGCTGTGTCTCTTCTGCTCTTCCCCTGCGGCACCTCTTGTTGCAGAGCTGGGAATGACAAATGATGTAATCAAGACGCGCCAGTAGGGGAAGAGCACAAGAGGCACAGCAATCAAGTACAGTCGATCAAGGTAAGTAACGGGGGGAGTGGGTCCAAGAAGGTATGGCATGGGCTGGGGTGGAGAAGTGAGGAGGCATGGGGTGAAGTGGCATAGCGTGAGGTGGCATGGCATGGGGATGTGAGGGAGCATGTCATAGGCATATATGTGTGTATATAATTTATTATATATATGTATATATAATTTAATAAATATATATATGTATTATATGTGTATATATATATATATATATATATATATATATATATATTAGCAATTTGCCCATCAAAAATGACGGCAATAAAATGTGAATCCTGGCAAAGCTATTTGCCTTACACTGGCGTTTTTATGTCTACTGGTGACACATCAAATCATATGTTGGTTCTTAAACCTATATTGATGCAACATTATTTTTTATGGCATCTCCATACTTGTTTTTTTATTAAAGATAATTTCATATCATGGTTTTATGGACGCCTTTGTGAACTGTAAATCAGTTCTTTTTGTTGCAAAAATTCAACGTCATCTTCGGTTGTTTTTATTGTGTTTTACAATAGAAATAAATTAATATTTTTTATTTATAGATGTGTTAGTTATTTTGTACTATAATAGTACTTATTATATGTATTTGTTTGATACTTTCAATTTTTTTTATTAATTAAATTAATATATGTAAAATTTGATTGGTTTATGTAAATTTCACTTTTATTTTCAGTCTTCTTTGAGTTTTCTATTCTGCTCCTGCTACTTTCTGTGATATTTTCTCTCACAGACAGTAGCATTAGAGGCGTGCATGTTCTCCTTTATGACTACGCGATCAATCAGGCGCACACGCAAAACAGCGCACACAATGCTAAACACACAGGAACAAGAGCATACATGCGATGCACTACTATAAGAGGATATGTTCTATATAGATTCATAATGAGTATTTCAGTATATTTTGATACCTTTTGTATTGGACAAACAACTTATTTACCGTATTGGTCCAAATATAAGCCGCATCCGCATATAAGCCGCACCTGTAAAATTCAAGGGGAAAAAATAGAAAAAAGATAGTACTCAAATATAAGCCGCACCCTTAAAATTGGAGAGAAAAAGACTCTCTCCAAGTGATCAGCCATTGTAAGAAACAGGCTTTCGAATTAGTACTGTAGCTTTTTTTGCAGGTTACAGGCCTTACAGGACTAAAACCGTAAAACGCTATTCAATTGCTACTATACCGCAGTCTCAAGCAGGTACCCTTAACGCTCAATCGCGCAAATCGGTAGTAATTTTACGTTCACGAATAGAAGCCGCACACGTAACTCGCAAGCGTGCAAATCGGCAGTGATTTTTTTTATGGTCGTGAATATAAGCCGCACCCGTAACTCGCAAACTCAAAAAACAGAAAAAAGGTGCAGCTTATATTCAGACCAATTCTGTATATTGATGAGCTTTCAAGAGGTCTGACCTATCTTTATCAAGTCTGAAGAAATACTAACATAAGATTTAACCCTCAGTTTGAATGTAAATAGAAGATGCAGAGAGAGTGGAGAAACCATCTGACAACATCAGGTAAATACTTATAGGGGGAATCAACATAACATATAGCCCCATTAAATTCCTCCAACGTTAAAATTTGTAGCCCATAAAGGAGGCCGCAAGAGATACAGCTATTAAATTGGCATCTTTCAGCTACCCGCAAGTGATCTGTGGGTTACAGGTAGAAAAACCCTACCGGCTGTCAAAATCCAGCCTCCATCTCAGTTAAGCCTTTGCTCTTTAAAGCCCATAAATATTACAATCGCAAATCGCTAATAAATTGCTACGAATCCCCAAAGACTCACTGGCGTTCAAACCCGTAAACATCAAATGGAGCCAAAAATATTACTGCCTCCAAATAGGATCCACAAAGGATTTACAGACAAGTTCTGAACACTGTAAAAGATAATATAAACACACCAGTGGACTTTAAAATATGGGTAAAGCATTGAAAGGCATTTAAAATTATTTTAATTTCATCATATGTTGGAATGGTCATGCATATGCCAATATGAAAAGCCATGCTGCAACATGCATAAAGCAACGAAGACACATTACCTGAACAAATAGCAACACAAAAAACATGAAACTGAAGACATGTTAACCCTTTCTCAGTCACAGAGGCTCTAATGTGTACCCTGGAATACATATATGATTGCATATACATCTCGCTCATCACATGTACATTGGGAAAACAAATAGTGGCCAAATTACACCGCCACATGACAAAAATCAAGTACCAGGGGAACATTTTATAATTTGTTGTTCAGACCTTCAGTTGTGTCTGAGTCTCTGTGACCCTATTGCATGCAGCCCATTTAGCTAGATTTCTGCCTGTGCTGTTCCACAAGGTTTGCATGCCAAAGATACTGGAGTGGGTTGACAGTTCCTTCTCTAGTGGACTGTGATTTGTCTGACTTCTCTGCTATGTCTTGCCCACCTACACTGGCCCTACATGATATAGCTCACAGCTTCATTCAGGTACACAAGCTCCTTCACCACCGCCACCACTTAGCAATCCACAAGGGGACCAGGAGAACATACACCACACTAATATAAATTGATGAATAGCAAAACATAATGGGACGTCACCAAATGGGAATGGGTATACATCTTGGCACATGTCCACCAGTAATGACGCGGGACTTTCCAGGATGGACATAGCGGAGATTATACCTAATGGAGGTGAGTTGGCTGCTGATGCACGTGCCTCTGCAGAGCCTCCATGTGTTTTTGGGGCCCTTCCTGATGGGTTAGAGTAGGTTAGTGTGGTGTATGTTCCCCTGGTCCCCTTTAGCATTGCTAAGTGGTGGTGCTGGTAAAGGGGCTTGTGTACTTCAATGCAGCTGTGAGCTATACCATGTAGGGTCACTCTAGGTGGGCAGGTCATAGCAGAGAGGTCAGACAAATCACAGTACACTAGAGAAGGAACTGGCAACCCACTCCAGTATCACCTGTCATATTGTTATCATGCCCTCAGGGGAATGCTGATACTCCACAGGATCAAAAATAGGATTTTGCATGTGTATTAACCTTTTAATATTATTATATATGGTATATATTATTATATGGTATCTAATGCTATTATTACTATTATTATTGTTATATGTATTGATCTTTTGCATAGTAACTATAGCTCATTACTTTACATATATAGGAATGTGACACAAATGTGATGTATGTGGATGTCCCAAAATGCCAACCATTGAAAACACACTGACACAGTGAGAACAGTATAACAAAGCTTTATTTCATACACAGAGCACAATCAGAAATGGACAAGACTGTGCATTAATATCATGGGTGTGGTGTGGGCGGATCCCGGGAGAACAAGAGGCTTGTGTGAAAAAGGGGATACCTAGTGTTATAGTCAAGAGTAAGCATAATGCATAGCACCTACCAGGGTCACATGTGGTCACTACAACACTGCTTCCGGAATCTGATGAGAAAAAAAAAGGATCATCAGAAATTACTTCATTTAATTGAAGAAACCATGAATGTGCATAGCATATACAAGTTATCTAGATCTGCTCAATGGAACAGATGATTCAACCTCTGGACTGTGTAATCCAATCCAGTTCACATATACAGTGTGGTGACAAAACAAAAATCTGAAAAATCAGTGGTCAACTAAAAAAAGGTGGAGGAGTACAGTGCTAAATACTGTAATTGTAACAATATACTAACTCACCTGATTCCCATCTGCAAGCATTACTAATTTTAGATAATCTGCAATATGGAATAACCATTAATATGGAGAGGACACAAAGAGAATGCAACCCCCCGGGAGGCAGCGGCACCTGCAGTGGTGGAGGCATGGTGGGAGGAGAGGAGGGACCGGGCTGCCAGTGGCCAGGGGATGCCTCCGGGGTGGAGGAGGTGGGGCTGGGGACCAGAGCACTTCTCACGGCTTCAGCAGTGACCCCCTGGAATGCGCTCTGGTCCACCCCAATCCTGAGCAGCCCAGCCAGGTAGGATTCAGTCATCAGGTGGTGCCTCCTCTACTCCCTATTGCACCTGGCCAGGTGGGCATGACCTCTGCATGATTGGTGCAAATGCTGGCCTGGATCCTCTGAAGACACTCCAACTGCTGCCGCATGAGGGCCAGCATCTCCCCCTGCATAGCATGGCCTGATGCTGGTGATGGAGGCTCCTTGGGTGTTTCCTGGTGAGGAGGTGGCGGTGGTGGTGTCTGAGGGGGGAGGGTCTGTGGCCCGGCTGGAGCCTGCTGCATTATGGGCGGTGGTGTTGTTGGGCCCGGTGGTGGTGGTAGCGACCAGTCCAGCGCACTTCTGTTGGGGGAAGGAGATGCTGGCTGGCTGGTATGGTCCCTCCAGTGGGAGGGCCCAGGCAATAGACTCAGTCTCTGGAGGCGGGGGATAGTAGGGACGAATCCTGATGGTGTGGCTGGTGGTGCTGATGGTGACCCCACCAGCCATATTACATCCTCCAAACCATGGCCCTTGGCTCCGCTTCATTCCTTCCGCCCCTGCACCGGTTCCTGCTGGGCGGGGATTATTCCTCCACTTCCCGCTCTGATGGTGCTGACGCCCCACCTGTGACTCGCCACTGGACCCGTACCTCCTTGATGCTAAAAGAGAGAAAAGAAAGGTATATGTTATTAGTATGATGAATAATACATTGTTTTGTGTGCATTGCTAACTATCTGACATCTAAGCTTGAACCTGGATTATTCTCCTAATTGCAACTCAGATAAGCTATCATTTGCTAGATGTGATCTATTTTTTTGTTCTTGGTCTTGATCGTTTTTGGCTCCTAAAGCTATCTTGATTCCGGCTGCGGTCTGTAACTACATAGGCTGCAGTGGACACACCAATACATGGGCTCTCTATTGCTTGATTACTGTTGTTGTGCCCAGGAATGAAAGCGATTTGTCAGCTTAATGTATTTACTGACGCATCCATCTATCCCTTGTTTATTCCATGGAGATGATATGTCAGTGTCCTTGTTGGTTATCATGTACATGTGTAGTGTGCATGATGTACATGTGGTGGCATGTTGGTGTATGTGATATTCACCTGACATGGAGGCCGGGTCCTGCAGGGCCACCAGGCCTAAAGCTCCAGCGGCGGGCACCTGGCTCAGAAGGTCCCTCTCCCCCTTATTATAGCTCACAGTCACATTCTTCTCCTCATTAGCCATCATCCTCCTCACCTTGGTCCTTGGTCCTGCTTGACGGACCTCACATCCCTTGGTGCTGTGCGCACTGATGTATCCTCAGCTGCTACCTCCTTCCATGCCTGAGCCCTTGGCCCTGGCCTAACTTCCACTCCCCACTGCAAGGATCACGAGGCGGCCACATATATCGCCAAAGTGACCTATGTCTCTATGTGTGTTCTTTAAATTATGTGTATTTCAATTATGTTGAATCTGTAAATATGTGTAATCAAGGGTTAAGTGTAAAATTGTAAATAGTATAATAGAAATAAACAAAACCGCGAATTACTGCCCTCTCAATACTCCTATTCTCTCTCTATCTAGAACCAACCACCATCCCCGGGTCCTGCATGCTACTTTGTCAGAAAATACAACACAGTCAACGCATGGGCGGGTGGAGCGCAAATTTAAAATCTCCCTCAGTCAATCATCTTCTGCTAGACCGCTTTCTATTGGCTGAAAGGCCTGTGTCACACTACGTAATACTATGGCCCTAAGTATACAATATGTTGAGAGAAATAAATTTACCCACTGAAAAAGATCACTGCAGCTTTACAGAATGAAAATGACAAGAGGTGTTTTAATATTCAAGGAGCAATGCAACTCTTGTTAATCAATAGGAACAGTGGGGTACTAACATGATGCAAAGGATAGCTTTACTTACTGAATAGGAGCAGTGGAGCATTTAACCTTCTCTGTTTTATCTTTATAGCTGCTTATTTACTCTCTTTCTACTAACTTGTTGAGAAGCCCACGTGATTAATTTGGATCTGACATTGAATATCACAAACTTGTCAATATATATATACTAGCAAATTGCCCGTCAAAAAATTACGGCAATGAAATTGTAAGGTAGCTAATGCTGTTTGGTGTGTAATAATGAAATATGTAATACATTAATAAATGAATATACTTTACCTATTTTGAAGCATTGTGTTGAAGAGCTGCAATCTGTTTTGATGTTGCTGCAGCATTAGTGGTGTGGAGCTGCTGTGTAAGCGTGCCGAATGTGTGCAGTGTAATACTGTGCATGCTCGAGACAAAACCATTAGCGTAGTCGTGTACTTCCGCATTGGCGTAAAATGGTGGGTAATGTGTGGTATGCGTCTTAGCGGAATATAGGTCTTTTGTGGTGTTTTGCGAGTTTCTTATGGTGTTTTGCGTGTTTAGAGTGCTGTAGCCTCGTTTTCGTTTTGTTCGGCGGCCATTTTTTCTCTCGCTTAGCAAATTTTTTAGTGTCTAAACTCTTTTTTTTTTAGTTAAATTAAGGTGTAAGTTGCTTTTTTGAGGTCCTGGATGCTCCCTCTTGCTGTAGGTAAGCTTTTTATGTATGTGTTGTGTGTATTTATTGTGTTTTTAATGTTTTCATGTTCGCGGGTTGCGGCCGATTTTTGCGAGGTCGTAATGTGTGCTAACGTGTCTCGTATGTTGTTTGCGTTTGTAGCCTCATTTTCGTTTTGTTCGGCGGCCATTTTCTCTCTCGCTAAGCAAATTTTTTAGTGTTTAAACTCTTTTATTTTTAGTTAAATGAAGCTGTAAGTTGCTTTTTTGAGGTCCTGGATACTCCCTCTTGCTGTAGGTAAACTTTTTATGTATGTGGTGTGTGTATTGATTGTGTTTTAAATTTTGTAATGTTCGCGAGTTGCGTCCGATTGTTGCGAGGTCGTAATGTGTGGTAACGTGTCTCATATGTTGTTTGCGTTGCGAGGTAAAGTTTGCGAGGGTCGTAGTTGGTGTGTCGTGTTGTTTGCGTGGTCGCTGTTGTGTGTTTTTTTGCGTTTGAACGTAAATTTTGCGAGGGTCGCAGTTGCTGGCAAAGAGCGCCTTTGGCGCTCCATGCCAGCAACTGAGGCCCTCGCCCGCAGCCCATGCCGGCAACTGAGGCCCTCGCCCGCTTCGCGAGGGCCGCGGGCTCGCTATGCGAGCCCGCAAGCGTTAGCAACAACTCGTACGCTCACAACTAAGCTCTAAGCTCTTTGAGAGCTGTCCTGAAAAATAAATTGTTCCCAACATTTTCATTAGTTGCTGTCATGATTTAATTGTTTAAGGACTATTATTGCCAGTAATTTATGAATATGGCCAGACAAGCATGACATTGTTGCATTGGGATTATGTGTTATTGTGTGGTTATATGTTGCCTGTACATTGTTATTATGTATCCTAGGTATAATATATTATAAGAGGGGAAATGTTATATAGAACATATGTGGAAGTGGTAAAAATGCTCTGCATAGAAGTTAGCTGTAGATCATTGCACACTCACACATACAAACCTTGGGTCAAGGCAGATGTATGTACTTCAAGTAGTCCTAAACAAACCTTGAGTTTAACATAAAGGTTTTTTTCACTAGCCAGTTATAGATATCTGGTGAATTTGATCTCAAGAGCTTAGAGAACCCAAGGTTGCAAGCCAGATGGGCTGACATCACACATACACAAATGTACACAATGGTGTGGTATTGGAGAGTATAAATATGTTGTTTTGATTATTCATTAAAGCTTGAGAGGTAGTTTCCACATATACAAGGAGTAAGACTATTTCTATGTGTTGTATCCTGACTTGGGGAGTGGTCTTGCCATTGCCACTAGTAACCTGTATGCAGTATTCTCTGTCTGTACTTTTTGGGCCTTGCCCTCTTCAGAAGCCATCTTTTGTGCCACAGAGAGGAACTACATGATTCTGCTGGGGTAGGTTTGAACTAGGTTCATATCAAGCCCCCTTGAAGAAGCAGATTGTGACAGTTGCATTATCCAACTTTAAGGAGGGACATAAATTATGCCAGGCAGTTTTAAGTGTAGATACTTCCGCATTCTCCTATGCTGTAGCAAAGAACTAGAAAACATCTGTTACGACCATAAGATTTGGTGGACCATGCTTACCCCAATTCTCTCTCTCTTGGCCGTGTCTTTCTGTATTCAAGATCTCAACATCCCCAGCAATGGTTAGGACACAATAACAACACTTGTACACTTGCTTAGTAGAACCAGACTGACTGCAACTTTAACGGCAGCCCAAAACCAACTGCACATTTTTCAAAAAAACTGTTTAAAAGCAAAACAACATTCATGATTTGGGGACTGAACAAGTTTGAATTCTCCTCCTAGATGCACAAACACCAATGAGCTGAATAACTGTATTGCCTGAATTAGAATAGTCCAATCAGAATAGTCCTGTTTCTGTGGGGACAGAGATGATATCACAGAAAGGGGCTGTCCTCTTCTTGGGACGGTCTGTGATACCTGAGCTGGACACAAGCAGCTATAGAACAAAGGACAGGAATTGGAACCAGTCCAGTCTAGCTACAGGCACCATTTTTTTGGGCTCCTGATAACTCAATACTACAAATAGCAGTACAACACACAATAACCATTACACATTACACATACAAGCAATGTGTCATAGTCCCCAAAAAACAATCATGACAACATCCTTCATGTTAAATGTTTTAATAGAGGGCAGTATAGAATTTCCACGATTCACTGTATGTAACATATGTTGCATAAAAAGTGATCTATACTTTGACTTTAGAGAGGGCAGTATTCCTTGATCTAGGGGTTGTGTAAGTGATGTACAGTTGGGTGGTAAATACACTGTGAAAACATTATTTTTACACAAGAGTTCAGCTTTGGGGTGGGCTGAACAGTTGTCCAGAATCAGAAGAATTTTGCAGTCTTCCGGTAGTCCTATAGATGTGCAGTGAACTCAAGCTTCTGGCACAAAGTATGTTTCAAATCATTCTATGTTGGTCTCAGTTGTAATTCAACCATTTTTATTTGCACAGTATGTTACTGGGTACATTTTAATACTTTTCAAGGCACTGGGGTGTTTTTCAATGACTAGCAGTTTACACTTATGTGCACCTGAGCATTTGAGCAACCTAAAATGGTAAGCCTATCCCTAGAATGTTTGAATCTTGCGGGCAATTTTTTGTCTTCTTCCAATAATGTTTTCCTGGGTGTACAGCACAAATATAATGCATTATACAACTGCTCAGTATTTAGGTATCATCAGCAATGATCTTGGCAAATCCATTGACATATTCAGCAGCTCCTTCTTGGATTGCAGAATGCTTTTCTCCACATACTTTATGGAAGGAAATTATTTGATGCCCCTTGAATCTTTGAAGCCATCCTTCAGTATAATTAAACTTATGTTCTAATTTAAGTTCTTTGTGGCACAACTGAGCATGCTCTATTATCAAGCTACTGGACAATTTCACTCCATAATGTCGACTGTTGAAACTATTCCATCATCACTTGGTTTTGAGCAGATCTCTTACCATCTTTCATTGTTTTTCTAATGGTCATTTGCTTCTAAGAATCACTGTCTAAATATAATTTCAATAGTTTTTCCATTTGCTTCTTGATGTCATAAAAAGTTGATATCATAGATTTCACACATGTTATGCACTGAAAAACCACAATCACAATTTTTTTAACAGTTCAACTTTCTCTTGAATTGTGATGGACTGGTGTTTGTTTTTACCACCGCCTTTGTCACTTGCTTCTGTCTTCAAAGCCATAGCATGCTTTTAATGTCAAATAGGCCCAGAAGGTCAAACAGGCTATGAAGGTCAAATAGGCTCTGAATGTGCTCCCTGTAGACTCAAGAGGTCAGAAAGGCTCAGAAGGTCAAATAGGCTCAGAATGTCCTCCTTTTTGACTCAATTGGTTAAATAAGCTCATGTTCTTCTCTTTTTAATGCCAAGAGGTCGGATAGGCTAAGAAGGAACTCCTTTTAGGCTCAAGAGGTCAAATATGTTAAGAATATCCTGGTTTTAGGATCAAGATATCCAATAGACTCAGAATGTCCTCCTTTTAGACTCAAGAGGTCATATATACTCTGAATGTCCTCCTTTTAGGCTCAAGAGGTGAAATAGGATCACATTGTCCACCTTTTGGGGTCAAGAGGATAAATAGACTCAAAATGTACTCCTTTTAGACTGAGGAGGTCAAATAGGCTCAGAGGTGCTAAAAATATGTTCAGATGTTACAACTGGCTCAGAACAGGCGCCCCAGCACGCTGTGAAGATCCAAATCGCATTACAGAATACCAAGCAGGAAGCAGAGTTTATGGAGATTATGTGAGCTTCTTCAACAAGAATAAGTACTTCCTGCGCATAAATATTGTCTTGATTAAGGGAGGTGCTATATTATCCGATGCCAGATTATCAGTGATTTACTGGTAATTAGAAATGCCAGTAAGAAACAAAAAAAACAACCTGCACAATGTCCAGATCCTTTTTACATCACAATTTTTTCTTCCTCTGAGAGACAACTGCACACCCTCATTAGCAATTTGTTACTAATTGTTGCTATGGCTTGGCATTTCTATATATACGCTAGAGGGGGATGTCCTGAAGACAACAGAATATGCACAGTGAAATAGAAATAAGCACCAAATGTGATTTTTTTCTGCATATATGCATGTATACATATGAATAAAAAGAAAAAAAATATATATTTTTGTACATTAAACGATAGTTTTGAATTACAGTAAAAATTGAATATCCTTTAAGTTAATATAATTATTTATTTTTCTTGCAAAGAAAAAAGAGGCACCAAAGATATACTCACTTGAACACAATGCAAGTAAAAATGTTTATGTGATGCCTCTGCTGAACTGCATGATAGGTTGGTAGAAGTTGAGTGTGTCAGAGGGGCAGTTACATTTCTTAGTCAGATCCAGTTATCTAACAAAGCCTTCTTATCACCCCTTTTTCCCACCCCCTCAACTCTTGCCTCCACTGGCATAGATAAAAGCACCAGTTCCAGATCTCTGGAAGTAATGTAATAAGACAAATTGATTCTTCTAATAAAAATAGTGACTCAAAATATAGTTTTATCTCCATAGCTTACATAGCTCCATTTTTTTCTTTTGCTAGGGCACTTACGGTGCATCGTTAGTAATTTTTCAATCTCAATCACTCTAAAATTTTACTTTTGCACAAATCCACCACAAAATAGGTTGAAACGACTGGTGTTACCAAGTTACTTATGTGGTTCCACTGATTTTAACTTAAAGCCCATTCCAATCTCATTTAATGTGACTTACGCAAGTTATTGAAACTGCCTAAGGTCATTTTTTGAGAGTAAATAAAGCTAAATATGATTATGAAGTCACACAGGTATGCATCAATTATTGATTTTCATGACTTTAACATCATATTTAACATGTAAAAGTGTAGTTACCTAGCCATAACAGCATTATTTTCTAATTAACATAACATTATTGACATGGAAACATAAGATTACTGTAGTCAAATGCTTGAAGTCATAGAGGTTTCTAGACATATTTTACCATCAACTATAACTGATACATGAATATGATTATGCTGTTATCCATATATTATTAATCTCTGCATGCAGATGATTTTTGAATATATTATGTATTTACATCTATTATACCTTTACAAAGGATGTATATACTGAAATATGATATAAATACAAATATCAGATCATTAACTATATATAATTTATGTTTAGGCTACAAATCAGTAACAATTAAAATACACGGACATGGTTGGTTTATGGTATAATAAGAATATACATTTATTATATCCACAGAGCAGTCTTAAAAGTTTATGGAAGATTCCCTGTTTTTAACCTTTTCTAACGTAACATATACTGCTTATATCAGAAACATATATTAAAATGATTCATTTTATACAGATATAGATGTATTTTATTTAAAGAAAAAATAGTTTCCACACTTCCAAAGGTGCTTACATAGACACCTCATACTAATCAATAGAAATACTGCATTCAATTACCTTTTTTAACCATAGATTAACCTTTCAGGCCAGTAGCAGCACAGTGCAGAGATCCAGAGCATCACTTGCAGAGCTGCTTCAATCCACTGAGGAGAGATGTGGGTGGTGAGAACAAAAGATTATTGCTGAATCCCCATATTTTGCTGCAATGTTGTAGCTGCTTCTGATTGTTTAAACGTGTGATCATGTGAAGGCTTAAAGGTAATACTGTATAATAATAATAATGATGCATAGTATCTACTAGAGTCACCTGAGGTAATTACATCAAAATAATGATAACTTGATGAATATAAATTGTATCATTCATCACTTCATGTAATAGAAGTAAATACTAATGCATATAGCACTTACATTGTGACTTCATCTGCTCAATGAGATAAATTTAAAAACTTGGAAATAGAATGACCCAGCTCTGAAATAATCAGTGTATGACCATATTCTAAAAAAATATGAGAATCTAGCAAGATCTGTTTGACAGTACAGTGCTTTATACTGTTACTGTAACAATAAAACTATTTACCTGTCCCTGAGGCTGAGAGCTATGGCGGTTTAAATCTGGGGGACCTCCATGACGGAGAGTGCCGATTCCACCGGGTGGCCATGCAGCTATTCCTTATCTCAAGCGGCTTGTGACAAAATTATTTGTGCATAGTATCCACATAGTATACTGCAGCGCACTATTGGCAGTTTTGTTTCGAAAAAAGATGTCTGAATCAGTGCTGCAAGCTAGGGCTGAGTGAGAGCTCTGATCATTCGCTTATATGTGGACTGGACTATTGTTTCAAGGTTCAAGGTTCTGTGAGTAACTCTGTTTGGGCTATAAGCCCTTTTTTTACTATTTCTTAATATCAACTCACACCGAATATTCCATGCCTCTCAGCTCTCCACACTGCATTATTCCTCAATTGGCTACACAAAGGATTACTATTTAAAGCCTTCATTTATTGCTTTCCTGCATACCTAATTGTGTACACACCACTGCAGTACCTCTTTTAATATAACTGATTCAGTGCAAATTACTTGGTCTAAATGTGATAAGTCCCAATTCAAGATAAGCTTCCTACGGTATATTTACTATTCACATTTATCTGCTAAGTGTTTCTTTTTTTGTCTTTTGTGGATTATTATGGATACATCCTGAATGAATATAACCTTCAGAATTCTATAGGCTCCATTGGCCTGTTGTCAATAGTTCTATATGATCTATACAAAATAGAGGGAATTCCGCCTCACATTTTCCTATCAGTTAAAAAGACAGTAGAAAAAAGGGGGGGAAAAAATAAAGAACAAAAGAAATAAGGGAAGTCTTCTTCAAGTAACAATCATGTCGGCAAGGAACACAATTAAAGATAAGAAGCTCTCCCAGAAAACTACTGCTTTTTTTTTACTCAAAAGCTCCAATAAGTTACAAGAGATTTCACAACCAAACTCGCCTAATAATAATAAAACATCAGAGTCAAACTCAACAATGTTATCTGAAAGTTCTCAAATTAGTGACACAGAAATCTTGAATGATGACCTATTAACTCCTTCTAAGATGAAAGAGATTCTCCACGACTTTAAGCTCAGCCTAATGTCTGATGTAAAACATCAAATCATGGAAAAGGCTTTGGCTATTAAAGAGCTCAATTGCAAAACATCACAAATTGAATCCTGGTGTGATAATTTGACCGTCAAGTACAACTCTCTTCTATCTCACTCTCAAAAGTTAGAATACAATCTAAACGATATGAACATCAAATTTGCAAGTATAGAAGACAGGATGAGAAGATCTTACCTCAGATTTCGGGTTAATACCTGAAAACATCTTAAATGTAGATCTTGACTCTTATCTACAAAAATTGTTTAATATACTTATTCCAGCACTTTCCAATCATGATCTTAGACTGGACTCGTTCCACAGAATTTCTAGACCATCACATCTTGACTCCTCTTGGTCTAAGGATGTGATAGTCAAGTTTCACTTCTTTTCATCTAAACAAGCAATCAGTAAAGCTTGTTATGCTCTGAAGTCTCTTCCTTCCCCTTATCAAGTCATACAATTTTTTTCAGATATTTCAGAAGCAACATTACTCAAACGCAGAGAATTTTCATCTATTACTCTGGCCTTAAGGTCAGACAATCTTCCATACAAGTGGACATTTCCTGTTGGTTTATTAATCTTAAAAGATTCAAAATTAAATCACCACTAGAAGGGCGAGACTTGTTATCTAAATGGGTTATTGTCACTAAACCACCCCTTTGAGATGCTAACTCATCAAAACCATTGAGACCAGAGTGGCATCATGTCATTGAATATTTGTACTCACTGGGTTTTATTATAATTTACTTAAACATTATTGCTAATTCATTTTAGCACCGAATAAGTTCTTTGATATTCAATAGTTAAATTTTGTATTGTTTTGTTTTAGTTTTTTTTGGTAATTGACACTTATTATAACGAACGCATTACTTACTGTTTTGAATTATCACTCACTTAAACATATCACTTTAGGGGTAGGTTTACTATTCATTGGAAACACTACTAAAACTAAATTAGTTCTTCAATCAACTTGTATTTTTGTATTTTTATACCATATACTCTATAGGAGTGGATACATTAATCAATTTTTATAAATATTTAAAATTTGTAGAAATTTGGTTCACTTATTTCTAGTAGTAAGACACTATTTTTAATAAATCAGCATGTATACAATTTTAATTTTATTAAAAGAAAAAATAAGGAAGGAATTAGGATATGTCCTTTTTTTTCTTCTCCCTTTTTCACTTTAGCCATGTATCTTATAACTGGTTAAGATTCTTTTTCTTTTTTTAATAGTTGTTTCGAACAACAAATTCTGAAATCATTTTCATTTCTTTTTTTTAGACAATATAATCACTTATCCTCACCTCCTTTGGCCTACATCGGCCTCACACTTCTTATTATCGGCGTAGAGTCGAGTAACAGGTTCCAAATGCTGTTTTTTATCTTTTTTATAAGTATGCATGTTAGTATGAATGGTAATGTAACTAAAAAATAATTTATGTATTTCAGGGTTCCTAAGAACAGGATAAGGCTGGGTTGTTTCCATAACCAATTTCTCATTATTTATCTGTATGCACCAGTCAGAATTAAGCATAAATTCAAAGCCAGCAAATCCAGCACTTTAAATGTCAGTTAAATGTATTACTTTTAATGTAAAAGGTCTCAACTCCCCTAGTAAGAGGAGCTCTTTATTGAGACTTATGAAACAACAAAGCTGTGATATTTTGTTTCTTCAAGAAATGCACTGGGATGGGAATAGGATACCAAATTTTGGTTCTAATCATTATCACCCAAAATATAACTCTACATTTAAAAAAAACTCTAGAGGTGTTTCAATACTATTCAGTCAAAAACTTCTAATTAAGGAAGAATTAGTGGAAATAGACACTCATGGTAGATTTATTTTTTGGCTGGGTGAAATAAATAATCAGAGGTTTACATTGGCTAATTTATACTTTCCAAACTAAAAACAAGTGCATTTAATAAAAAAATGGATTCATAAAATGAATAAGTTTAATTATGGTCGTGTAGTCATTGCTGGAGATTATAATCTCACAATTAATCCCGACCTTGACAGGAAAACGGATAAACCTATTAAAAACCAAACTACTGTAAGATTCAAAATGACTCAGATTTTTTCTTGGTGGACAAACCTACTATGAATGTAATAACTTATGCTCAAATAGGTCCTATTACTATCTCAGATCATGCCAATGTATCAAATTAGACTCAAACAAAAAGTTAAAACCGGTGTGGAAATTGGACGATTCATTGATCACTAATGACAATAATAAGAAGTATCTTATTTCTCAAATTAAGGAATTTCTTGAGCTCAACTAAAATTCTGTTTCATCTAATAGTTTGTTATGGACTACTCAGAAGGCGTATATCAGAGGCATCTTAATTAAAATGAAAGGTAACTTAATAAAACAAAGAGGTACTTCTTTGCGCAATTTACTGATCCAGTTGTATAATCTTGAGAAAGATAACAAACTAAATCCATCAGAAAAAAATTCTAATGACATTAAAAATGTACAAAAACTAATTAATAGAATTAATCAGCTAATTTCTGATAAGGCCTTATTTCGCTTACAACAAAAATGTCATCAATATGATAATAAAATTAGTAAATTACTAGCAAATAAGATCAAAGATAAAAAAAACTTCGATATCGCTAAAGCTTTTGCTTTATATTACTGAAAATTATATAATCTTTCAGAACATACGGAAGCCAAACCTCCTTCAAAGACAGATATTAAAACATTTTAAGGAAATATAACCTTCCAAAAATGACTCCATCTCAATTGTAGGTGTTAAATGCTCCCATCTCTGAATTAGAAATCACATATATAGTTGTGAGCGTACGGGCCGTTGCTCACGCTTGCGGGCTCACGCAAAGCGAGCCTCGGTTGCTGGCGGCGCTCCATGACAGCAACTGAGGCCCTCGCAAAACTAACGTTAATGCGGAGCACTTTGGCAATGAGCGCCGCAGAGCAAGTTGCTAGTTACTAATATTGTACACCTGGTTCAGACGGTTACAGTAACTTATTCTATAAAAACTCACTTTTAACTCCACTTTTAAAAGGTTTATTCAATGAAATTATGTGTCTGGGTAAAATCCCACAGGAAATGTTAAAAGCCACAATTATTGTCACTCCAAAAAAAGATCAAGCTCCTCAAAAAATTTCTAGTTATAGACCCATTTCATTAATGAATGCAGACTTGAAACTTTATTCTAAAATTTTGGCTACTAGACTCGGAGGTATAATTCATACCATAATAATTACTGATCAAGCCGGCTTTATTCCCAGAAGACATAGTTCAGAAAGTGTCAGAAAACTTATGAATTTAATATCTATTTCTAAGAGTTCTTGTGCTCCCACCCTATTCATTTCTTTAGATGCTGAAAAAGCTTTTGATAGTGTGGGGTGGGAGTACATGAAACTGACACTGTCTGAAATGGGTTTTGGTAATTTCAGCTCTCATGCAATCGGGGCCTTTTATTCTGTTCCTTCAGCCTCAGTAGCCGGTATTAACTTTGTCTCCCAGAGTTTCGAAATTACGAATGGTACGAGGCAGGGATGCCCTCTCTCTCCCATTCTTTTCACCCTTCTTATTGAACCATTAGCCTTAGCTATTAGAACTTCACCTAATATTGTAGGGGTGAGGGTGGGAGAGAGAGAGCATAAGACCACTTTATTTGCTGAATACATTATTCTGTCCCTAACTTTGCCCAGCCAATCATTGAGCTATTTGGAACAAATTATCTCTAGATTTGGTTATATATCCAACTATAAACTAAATACTTCAAAATCTGAGATTCTTGCAATTAACATCTATAATAAGACCAGGGAAGAATTGGAGACAACATTTCCATACAACTGGCATTCAAACTCCTCTAATCACATTCTGTGAAGACATCAGTAAGATGCCTTCTATTAATCTAGGTAAAGTGTTTTTCAAATGTGATAGATCTATAAAAGCTTAGAGTGGTATTCACTTGTCTTTTTCAGGTACAGTGGCCACTATTAAAATGGACATCTTGCCAAGAATTAATTATTTCTTACAATCCATTCCTATTCTCTTTGAAACGGTGTTGCTTACAACATAATATGCTTTAATATACACCGTTTTTTACATTTTGGTAAAGATACTAGGTTAAACAGATCAGTTATGGTTAAAAAAATTGTAATGGTGGTATTGGCTATCCAGTAATCACATTTTACTATAAAGCCATCAGATTATCACATGTTCTGAAATGGCTTGATCATAACAATAAATATCCATGGCAACAAATTGAGAGTTCACTTATCATTAACCGTGACCTAAAGTCGTTGCTTTTCTCTGAAAATGTTTCTACCAAATACTTATTAAGAGGCTCAGCTATAGTTAAGTCTAATTTACATTATTGGCAACGTGTTAACAAAAAGCAGGCATATATTCCCTATCCTAGTTTACTAACTCCAATTTCTAGTATTATTAAATTAATTCAAACTACTACAAATTTTAATTTGTCAATTAACTCTTCTCAGATACTTAGTCATTTTTTTCTTGACAGTAAATTTCTCCCCTTTTCTCAATTTAAAAAAAAAACTTGGTACTTCAACTTTTTGTTGGTTAAAAGATCAACAATTAAAAGTATGGGTAGATAAGCATATAACTAATAAAGTGTTTGGCAAGCAGTTGAATTCAACTGAACTGCTTGTTCAAAAAAGGAACTTCTCCCACTTAGTTTCTAAATGTTGTTAAATTATACAATCCAATATTGAAAAAACCAAGTCCGCTACTTTGATGTTGAGGGAACAAGATTTTACTACTACAATTTCCCTAAGTAATTGGGAAAAAGCTTTCAGAGCTACTAATACATTTATTAAAAATGCTTCCCAAAGGGAGGTATACTTTAAGGGCCTCATTCTATTATCGGCCGTAAACCGGCCGTAAGGCTGCGATTCCTTGCGGGGTTCCCGTTACCTCGCAATTCAATTAAACGGCCCCACAAGGATCTCCTCTTACGGCCGGCCGTAAATCTTGCAACCGGCCGTAAGCTCTGAAATCTAAAAAGTCAAAAATAAATTCAAGACCGCTCTGTAAAGCTCTGTAAATGCTAGGGATCATATTAGGGGACATGAGGATTAAAAGTAACCCACTCTCAAGCTTGCACATCAGCCCAAACCCGAGTTTAAATTAACTGTTTATTTCCCGGCTGCGGCGTGAGTGGGTCTGAGGTGCTCCAAGCCCTATGGACTTTTTACATGGATATTTGACGTATATTAAAAAATATATATTTCACGGATTTGAGTATAGGGGAATTTTGTGCTATTTTTTCTAACACTTGAAAATCACTTTATAGTCTTCTCAAAGTGCAGGATGGCTTTATTTGGGCTATATTTCGTGCTTAATTGGTGCTAGCTGGACCTCTTTCCTGCAAGTAAGCTGCGGCTCGGTTTTAGCCTTGCAGAGAGGGTTCCCGGAGCAATTGAATTGCAAATAGGATTTTCTTACGGCCGATTTCCTTGCGGCCGTTTTAGATCAAAGGCTTTCCTCCGGCGCGTGCGGCCACAAGAGATAGCAAGGCGCCGGCCGCAAGCCTGCCGTAATCCCCGGCCGGAGGGGAATAGAATAGCAGAATAGCTTGCGGACGGTCCTTGCGGCCCCGCAACGGCTGCGGCCGATAATAGAATGAGGCCCTAAGAGTTTAAACAGATGGTATATAGTTTCTCTTAGAGTATACCAAATCTCCCATGACATCAAAGACAAACTTTGTTGGAGAAATTGTGGGGATATTGGCAACCAATTTCACATTTGGTGGGAGTGTCCTCTTATTTACCCTTTATGAATTGAGTGCTTTAAATTTATTTCAACGACACTAAAAAAGACTATCTGTTTTACTCCACAGGGTTGTCTATTTCATATTTTCTCGGACGCTCTTAAAACCAATTAATTATTCCGATTTGTTCCACAGTCAAATCTGCCATTATTAGCAGATGGAAACAACCCAACACTCCTAGTTGGGTTGAAATTTATCAAAAAATTAACTATATTAGAGATCTAGAAAACCTTTATGAATCTGGCAAAATTATAATTCAACACAAACTTAAATGGTTGGTTTGGGACTCAATCGTGGAACCTTGAATGCTTAAACAAATCAAGTTTAGATGAGATTCTTTTGACCCTCATTTGGGTAATAGTATAGGTAATGAATGTGGTGTGAATGAGGCTAAATCTGTTTCTTTTTTTTTCTTTTTTTCTTAGTTATTGTATAATAATTGATCATACATTTGTTTAAATTATCAGGCATAGTCTTGTCTGTTTGTTTTGTGTATTTTTGTCATTTGAAAAATTAATAAAAATCTTATTTAAGAAGAAACAAAAAACAATTTAATAGATTTCTGAAAGCTACTGTATATAGTTTACTTAGATTATTTGATAGCACTGCTTGCATATGAACAAACTGCCTTAATGCCTTTATTGACTAAAACAAATATAAATATATTGCTTAATAAGGAAAAAAAAATATCCTAAATAGGCACTCCATTGTATCCTCTCAACTGCATTCATCAGTGAGCATCAATTAATATAATGTTACCCATAGCCATAAGTGTTCACAGATAAGCTTATTATGGACTATGTAATGATGGCTAGCCACATGGTTACTAGAGATGTCGCGGACAGTTCGCCCGCTGACTATTCGCAGCGATTTTGGCATGTTCGCGTTACCAGCGGACGGGGAACACATGCGCTTTTCGGTTCGCCCCCTATACTTTATCATTGAGGAAACATTGACCCTGCACCTCACAGTCAGCAGACACATTCCAGCCAATCAGCAGCGTGCACTCCCTTCCAGAGCCTTCCATCTGAAGGACAGCATAATTTTAGAATCATTCTGAAGCTGCATTCATGTGAGAGGACAGATAGTGTAGCTGCTGGAGATTTAATAGGTAAATAGATAGCCAGGCTGTGTATTTAGCTTCCATTACAGACCTGAAGGACTCATCTGATATCTGCTGCAAGGACAGCAACCCAAAAAGCCCTTTTTAGGGCTAGAACATCATTTATTTTATTTTATTATTTGTTTCTGTGTAATCTAATTGCATATGGCTGCCTGCCAGCGTGTGTGTGTGACAAGCTAACACCTAACAGCTTATATGGTGCTTATTTTCACTACTCATACCTGGTGGTGTACCATACATTGAAAACAACCATTTTTTTCCTGTAATCTAATTTCAGTTGCCTGCCTGTGTCAGGCTCACAGCTTATATTGTGCTCAGTGAAATAAAACAACACTTTTTTGACTGTAATAGATTGAATACCAATTGCCTGCCTACAGGCGTGTGTGTGAAGCCTATTGCATCTACTCCAACTTTTGCCAGTGCACAGTGATACGTCATATCTGGTGCAACCGTAAAGTACAGTGACATAAAACAACACTTTTTTTTACAGTAATCGAGTGAATATCAGTTGCCTGCCTACAGGCGAATGTGTGAGGCCTACAGCGCCTACTCTGCCAACTTTTGCCAGTGCACAGTGACACTCATATCTGGTGGCACCTTAGATTGCACGTGCAGTGCCCCAAATTTGAAGTGGGAGGACCGACCAAGAATCTTTTTCCATCTCCCGCTTCCAAAAATCCATGCCATATACACGTCCCCTGATAGGTGAAGTAACAGGTATCAAACTGATAGGAATAAATAGTACAACTTAATACACCACTCCTATCTGGTGGCACATTACATTGCACGTGCAGTGCCCCAAATTCGAATTAGGAGGTCCGACCAGGCATCTTTTTCCATCTCCCTGTTCCAAAAATCAATGCCATATACACGTCCCCTAATAGTGGACGTAACAGGGATTAAATCGATAGGAATAGTACTACTTAACAGTACACACCTTATAATAACGCAGACAGTGGCAACGCAGAAAGAGGAGTCTGAAGAAGAGGAGTCAGAGGAGGAAGGTGGCTTTGAGGAGGTGGAAGACCAAACACAGCAGGCGTCCCAGGGGGCTTGTTGTCACCTTTCGGGGACCCTTGGTGGCTGGGTGGAGGAAGAGACCTTCAATGACATCAGTGAGGACAAGGAACGGGACATGGCTAGCTTGGTATCCAACCTTGTGCAAATGGGGAGTTTGCGGTTGTGCAAAGGGACTGTTTGCGGTTGTTTGCGGTGCATTAAACGAGGAGATTGGTCTGTTACTGTGAAGCGGGTGCAACCCTTACACTACCTGATCGATACAACATCATACCTGATGTTTTAAAGCATGTTATTCCAAACAATTTAGGAATGTTAGGTGATTTATGCCCTTTATGGCTTAAAACCAGACTCTGCATCAACTATGTAATTTTCCATGGGAGTTTTGCCATGGATCCCCCTCCGTCATGCCACAGTCCAGGTGTTAGTCCCCTTGAAACAACTTTACCATCACTATTGTAGCCAGAAAGAGTCCCTGGGGGTTTTGAAATTCGCCTGCCCTTTGAAGTCTAAGGCGGTTCGCCTAGTTCGCCCGTTCGCAAACATTTGATGGAAGTTCGCATCCGCTGTTAGCGAACCGAAAATTTGATGTTTCGCGACATTACTATATATCACCATCAAATAGGCCATGATCATCTATTCTTGGGACAGGCATGAGTAAATGAAAAAATTGACCAATAGCTTTTCACCGATGTAACCCCTATCTCCTTCTCTGCCTAATCACAGGACACTCCCTTCTGGGCCACTATGCCCTCTCCTACATGGGGATCTAAGGCGAGATGCAAGTGGAGGCATAGATAGAGGTGGATGTGAAGCATTGAGACAGACAGGGACAAGCCAGGAGGTTGGTGGCTCGGGAAGTGCTCCTGCGTGAATGATGCAGTGCTTGCGAGAGCCCATTTATATGAATGAGACTGCTATGGTTATTGACTGCTTGCAACAGCCTGGACATAAAGGTCTCCACCTGCAAATTGTGCTCCTCATATCCTTATTCATGCGTCATTGTGTGTGTGCCACAATTGTTTTTTGGTCTTAGGAGTGCGGGTCATTGGACTGCTGGTGAGGGCAGTGGTGGTGATGATGGAGGCATGGTGTGTAGGGGCCTAGCTGCTGGTGGAGGCGGCATGGTGGGGAGGTGCTGGGAGCTGGTGACGATGTTGGTGGAGGTCTGTAGGATGGACCGTACATTCACTGGAGGAGTTGAAGGAGCGGTTTTTGGTGGTGGCGGGTCAGAACAGTAGGAGGTCCAAAACATGAGTTTATCTGGAAAGAAGGATAGCAGTAAGGTGAAACTCTACCCTGGTGACAGGTGGTGTCATCAATCAGCCAGTGGCCATATTGGGTTTGGACAAAGTGCATGGCTCCTGCTGTGGAAGAAAAGGTTTGGGGCCCACTTGTTATGGATATATTGTTATGTTGTGGTCTAGGGGATAAAGTATTATAAGTTTATCCCTTAGCATATTCCCATCCCTTCCATGTTTAGGCTCATTGTAATGGGTGTCATGTGAGGGAGATGGTGGGATGTGTTGGTTGGATGTGTGTGAAACATTATGGTGTTATATTTGTAAATATGAATGTATCTTATTCTATTAGTATGTTATTATATTGTAGAGGGAAAGTCCATTGAATACAGCCAAGCCTCCTTTGTTCCCAAAGGCCGGTTAATCCCATTAGCTAAGTGTCCAGCAGAGAACTAACAATGGGGAGCTCACAGCTGGAGAGCAGACAGGCAGGCACCCAGAAACAATTGGATGGCCTGAAGGCTTCTCAGCCTTCATAGCATGGGCACAGGAGAACCAAGGTGCTTTCCCCTGGAGATTCAGAGCCCAAATGAATTAGTTGGCCCCGCCTAGTGGGTGGACCTGGGGAGGAGTCTCATGGTTCCCATGTAGGGACCCTGCCTGATTGGCCAGAGGCAGTTAGGGGCTGACTAAAGGTAGCCCCTTCCTGGTAATTATGTATGCCTGTTTAAAAGATGTTGTTTTCCAAATAAAGTGGTTCATAATTTTCATCAAGACTTTGTGTGCAGGTGTATTATTGACCCAGGGGCATATGCTGGTCGAGGTGATCGTTCTGACTCCCTTCCAGGTTTTTCCCAGGCACACTACCAAAAGCTGGGACTTATGCCTTTGTACCGACAAAGACTGTCCATAGGTCTAGAGTCAGCCCAAACTTAGGTCTAAAACCTACAGGAGATAAGAGGACTAGGATCCTCTATACTCCATCATCATTGTAGGTTGTGACAGGTGGCACTGCATATTCCCCTACTGACCACATGAAACTGTCATCCTCTTCCTCCTCTGGGTATTCCTCTGGCAATTGGTCCTTCTGCTTCTGCTCCTCCTCCTTCTGGTACCAGGGTACCTGCTGCGGGTCATACTGAGGCTCTTCACATTCTACCTCAGCCTCCACCTCTTTCTCAGTGGAGACGCTGAATGTTCTTTGAGCTGAAATTAGATGTTAATAGTATAAAAGATAATATATAATAATAATAATAAATAACATTGGCTCATATGATCTCTGTGTGTTACTATATACCTGACTTCCTGATGTTTTGATCTTTGATAGTTTAATTAATTGTCATTATGAGAAGTATGTTTTGGCTGGGAATTAAAATGTATGTCATGTAATGCATTGTAATGCCTCATATGACGCCAACATCCCCTCCCTTCTTGGGTCTGCCCTCTGTAGCTCATGAAGACACAGACTTTGCTGTTCTTGCTGGTCTGCTTCTCATACTAACAAATTAGTGACCATCGTTTAGAGAGATATTTCAATATGATGCTGAGATGTGGTCTCTGATAGGCTAGGACACTATACTGCAGGTCCAGCCCTACAGAGTCTGTATTAGCAAGCTCTGCAGTGGGCACAAACATACAAGGACTATTTCTTTGACTATTTCTATTTATTCACTGTAAACATATATGTTGTAGATTATTATAGTTGTAATATTTAACATTCTCATCTCTAAGTAATTAGATACAGATGCATATTATATTTTATATATACTATCACAATCTTTTTGGTGCCACGTGGGACCCCCCACCTCTCCCACAACCATTGGCCCATCAAAAGTGTATGTCAAGATCAGAGGTCTTTTCTTCAGCCACAGACCATTTTTTTCTCTTGCTTATTATAATAACCCTTAAAGAGACAAAAATGACCATTTTCACTTGAATGTTGTGCTTTGTATCACTTAGATGATGTAGTTTATTATACTGTGTATTTATACCCCATGTATTTTCACTGTTATGCATGGTTGCTAACTGGGAGATATGGGAGTACTAAAGAAAATTGGGCCCCCTAAAAAATAAAGACTACTAGCCATACTCAGGGTGAGACCCTCTCAGAACTTCCCCAGTCTGTATTTACCCCTTACAGGGCTTATATCTTCCCAGAAATCAAGGCACCATAGGTTCCATTGTTTACAGGAAGGCGAAATAGAGGATTGTGTGAGAGGGACAATATCACACTAAGATGTTGGTCACTCCCTAGATTCCCAGCCAATTTCCCCAGTGGAGACACCACCACAATCCCCTGGAGAGTATAGATGCTATATGGAAGGCCAGACCATTTGATTGGGAGAGAAGCAGGCACCTGGCTGTGGGAAGTGAACATCGTGGCACCCCTACTGGAAACCCTGTACCTCTTCAGCCCTCACCATAGGTCTGACCTATGTATATGTACCATTGTTTTTTGTATATATATATATATATATATATAAATAGTTTGGAAATATATGGTATATAGAATATTTGTCCTTTTTAATATGAGGATATAGGGTGGGGTGGGGTGTATATGGAAGGTGGCCTGCCTTTAAATATCTAGCTGTGTGTTTGCATTACTTTCAGCCTCATTCAATTTGGGGGTTGCAACTCGATCGTAAACAGGCAAATGCCTGCAATTGAGTTGCGTGCTCCTTTTGCTATGCTATTCAACTGGCCGGGTAGGCAAGATAGGTGCCTTTTGACAGTAGCATTTTCGGGCTTTAACTTGATCGCGGACGGAAGTCTGTAACTCATGGTTTAACCTCGACAAATTAGAGCACTTTAAAAGCAAATGTAAAATCAATAAAGCACTGTAAATGATGAGGAACATAATGGGTGACATTATAATTATTAGCACAACATTTCCAAGCTTGAAAATCGCCAAAATAAATACTTTATTTCATGTTTAATTTCCAAACCCCCAAACCCGTAACTCGCTTTTCAAGCCCGTAGAACTTCAATGAAATATGAAGGTTGTATTCCAAAGTCCTACGGGCTTGGAAGTTGAAGCCAGTAGGACTTTGGATGGAAATTAAACAAGATATAAAATATTTTACTTTGGCGATGTGTGAGCTTGAGAATGTTGCGCTTTTAATTATAATGTCACCCATTGTGTTCCCATTATTAACAGTGCGGTATTGATTTTATATTTTCTTTTTAAGTGCTCCGATTTGTCATTAAGCCCTTTGCGAGACCTCCTTGGCACAATTAACCTGTGGTTCGGTTTAGCCATTTGCAGAGTGATTAGCAAGGGAAAATTGGAGCAATTGAATAGCGGTTTGTGATTTTAGAGATTGCAACTCTTGCACCTGTGAAAGATCAAAGGCTTTGAGGGAAGTAACTAGTGACTTGACAAATCGATATAAATTGCAGCTCGGAGCCCGTAACTCGATCGGAGCCAGCAAATGGAAGCCAATTGAATAGCAAAGTAACTTGCGACATCTACTTGCAAGCCCGGATCTCTAAAAACAGAGCAATTGAATGAGGCTCTTTATGTTTAAGTGAATTATGTAATTTCAGTAAACGATATGTGATGTGTAATTTATGTTAATGGTTATTTAATATGAAACAACAAGAAACAAAACCTCCTATCTACTTTATCTCAAACACTCACCAACTCCCCTGCGCACATTAAGACAGACTAATTCATAGACCTGCGTGTTCACTTGGAAAAGCTACAACACAGCATTTGGAAAGGACATACACTCTGTTATAACCGGTTTCTGTCAATCAACGTGACATTTGCATTTCCTATTGGTTCCTAGGGTTATTGTGCAGGGTTTATGTATACTGAGCAGGACATGGCTTGTTAAGATTGAAATGGATAAATAGCTTACACAAAAAAGCTCCCATGGCCATGGGAGAGACTTTTTGTGCAGTTACCAGATTGGAATGGGGCTCTTTTTTGTCTTTAACATACTTTTTTTTTCCTGCAGCTTCATATATATATATATAACTCTGACATTCTAATTGTACATTGTTTTTCCTAAGACTACAAGTCCATACATGTTATTATTTCTAATGGCATTGATAATAATTATATTCTTCTTATATTTCACTACAATAAGAAAACTGCCACGTCTTAAAGGACCACATATTTTTAAAATGTATTGTTTTGAAGAATTACATTTGAAAATATCATACATGTGTTTAGCATTGAAATAAAAAAATTCAAAAATAACACAGATTCTAATTTATTATGTTTTACGTGCATTTGTGCCGCTATGCAATATGCCATATTGTTTTTGCAGATCATTTCCTGAAGTTGGAGGAGAATCTGAATGTTCAAGTTTGCGTTTATACAAAGGAATATGGCAGTAAGAACTGTCAGTGATATCAGCAGGACTATAAGGAAATGTATTTGTTTACAGGGACACGGCCACCTCAGGAAGTAGCTGTGTTTTTGATTTATAGTAACAAATTGCATACTATTATGTTTAGTGAAACAAAATACCATATAGAAAAAAATGACCAAAATGGTACTTTAAGTATGCATGTGATTTATATGTTTACAATACACTATGTACAGATATGTAAGACAGACATGCAAATATATGATCTCATGTACTCTAACAATAAAAATAACCATGGAAAAAAGTTTGATATGATTGAGGCTACAGATATTTGAACTAAATGCCGGATTTTACTGACATTTTGGGGGCTGAGAGGGGAAGTAGCATTTTACAAAAAGAACTGCAAAATGGAAGACATGCAAGACTGTCACTCAGCTATTAGATTTGAGTAAAATATTGTGGGACAACTTTTAATGCATTAACATATTTTCAAAAGTAATTATGAATTATAAAGTATAGGTCACTGTTTGTCTTTGCCCTTGAGAAGAAAGGTTGATTATAGTAGGTGATATCTTGGAGAGTATGAAACTGCTAAGAAATCTGGATACAAGAAAAATCATTATCCAACGTGACTCTAACCAAAAAAAAACAAGTACAAAAAGTACAAACTGACGCTCAAACAGAAAGTGGTAAAACTCTACTCAGTGGGAAGACACTTATCAGCCTACATGCCAGAAAATCCCAAGACAAAGAACGAAGTGGCGGACAAAGAAAGTTTTTTTTAATCTTCAGATATGAATGTTGGCTCCAAATGCTTCAGTCCTCTAGTTGGATATAAATGACTTGAAAATAAGGAGGGGGGAGAGCAAAAAGACCAACTGGTAAAGTATGAATACACTATTATATACATAAGAAAAAATTATACTTACAAAACAGTGTTATCAAAGAACATAACAGGCTTTCTCACGTTTTGAAGAGACAGAACATACAATATGGTTCACATCATACAAGAAGAGCATAAAACTTTATTATGCTTTCAAAATAACTGTAACAGATATATAACAATACTGTAGGTTATTCTCCAAAATGTATTGCATACTATAACAAACTTACAACTTTTAAAAACAAAAATATTTGTATGCATTAAAACATGGACACTGACTCAGTTTATATTACTTCAAATTGAAGAGTAGTTTATCCTATCACAATTCACATTGTTGTTGTAAAAATAGGAATTTAACTTTAATGTGATGGAAAACTTATACTTGAAGTAGCTGGCAATCTTATTTATAAAACCATTAAATCAGCAAGAAATTATCTTTTATGGTAGCTTCAGTGACAAGTACTGATTTATTTGCCTATTTACCTGCAGTATGGCTTTTAAGAACCTTTTGAGGTTAGTACATAATTAGTTGATAATAGCTATTTTCTTTGGATAATTGCTTATTAGCACTGAACACGCAATTATATTTTATATTCAACAATGTCTAGGAACACATAATAAGATATTCTACTTTTTATTTCCATTTGAACATTTACTTTAAAAGGACCAAATAGGCATTACTGTGTTCACACTTTGCAGCACTTTATCAATATAGTCTGTCCATCATATTTGACATTATTGAAATGGCCACATTTTCTATAACAGCTCTAACTAAAATGAACAGTCTCAGTTGTATTTAATAGGTAATATAAATCACTCTTATTTCCACCTTGCCACAAACCTCCAAAACCAATCATAAAATCAAATAATTTATTTTAATCCTTACATTATTACTATGCTATTTGTTGTGATTTATCTGAGTTCTGTTTCATTTATTTTATTGCGTATAACCCTTAGAGCAAAATTATGCAACAATTGAAAAAATGTCATCATATTGAATTGTTTCTCTGTGAGACACAACTTATGGAAGACATCTGATGTCATTAGCATAAAGATTGATCTAATATATTTAGAATGATTAATTTAAATGCATGCCTTTTACTTAATTATTTGTGCATGTTAACATAACAAATGGACCTTTAACAAGCACACACTTCAGTATAATGTATCTCTTATGGGTCACAAAGGTAGCATTGAGGCCGGTAGGCAACCCATGAATGACTAACATGTCACACATTTATTTTTACTGTGAGTGCAATTATAGTGCAATGTGACCACTACTTTACTAGCTCTGCAGAAAACCTGTGCTGGCAGTGGTTAAAATGCAAAACACCAAGATCCTCTAGCGCCTAAAAAATCTAAAAACAAATTGTGTAGCTATAGTATCAAATGTGCCTTACATGACATAACAGAACAAATTGAAGGTTATTATTAAAAAACAGAAAGGTTATGGCTGTCTAGTATCCACAAGAAATTGAAACATAGGATTGCTAAACTCCCAAGGTGTCTAGTATCCACACAATATCCACCAAAATAAAATAACAACTTAAATAAATCAATATATCTAAAAACATTGGATAATAATATTTCAGGTGTTACTCCAAATTTCAGAAACATGGAACACAAGAAAATAAAACAATTTCTAAGTGCAATAACTTTTTTAAAACTAGTGTATTCACAAACCAAACAGCTCTCATTCCACTCACATTTGAACATACTGGCTCTTATTTGTCCTCTGTGGACATCAATCTTGTGTGAAGCGCCAGCCATGTTTAAATGTGATAATCATTTCTGGTTTCATCATATGTTACTTTGAAGAAAAACCTCTAGAAATGCACTTTTCACAAAACCAGCAATAATAGCCAAAAAGATATAAGGAGTAAATTTGATGAGACTAATGACCTGTTGAAAAGCACACAACACCACCAATGAGTCTGTGATAGACTTGCTCAAGGCTCTGACGATTAAATCAGAATACCCATATATATACCTTATTAGGCTGGCAGCAAAGTCAATCCATTAGAGAACATGTTTGTAGAGGAGTTTTTCTCTTGTTTGGTTCTGACTGTGGCTTCTTGGTCCACAAACAGATTCCTCCTCCATCTATTTAAGAACATGCCATATTGTGTTGTGATCCACACAAAGGCTTTATAATAGAACTCTCTTGCTTTTTCTATTATGCAACAGACATTGGAAATTTGGGGCCTTATTAAATTAGTCCTCTTAGTTCTCTCGGTCCTCGCAAAAGGCATTTTTTTGCTGTTTGCGAGGACCGAATCCCCAATACATCCCTCGCAGCCTGCTTTGCGAAATGACTCCAAAAAATGAAGGAGAATAGGCTCCGAGAGAGCTACGGAGTCACACACAGCCTTAAATCTATGAGGTGAATATCGCACCTCGGAAGAATCCCTACAGGCACAAAATGTGCTAGCAAGGGATCCTAAAGCCTCTACGTGCTGCCTCGGAGCAGCCCGAGATAGCCGTGTGATGCTCCCCCCTGCTCCCTAAACACATCCCCATGCTGCATGGGTCCCTATTGGGACCCTTGCAGCCCCCCCACAATAACCCTTTGCAGAGGGGGTCCCCGATCGGTATAGATCAGGCCCACGCTGCATTTAAAAGTTTTAAATTCCCCGGCGCTGCTCCATAAAAGGCCCGCGGCACACTGTCAGCAATCCCGGCTGCGGCACCTAAAATTAACCCTCCTCTATGCTGGGGTCCCCATCAGGACCCCCGAAGTGTCCCCACATTAAGCCCTTGCAGCGGGGGTCCCCGATCAGCATAGATCAGGCCCCCGCTGCATTTACATTTTTAAATTTCCCGCCTCTCGGGTCCTTAAAGAATAGGTCCTTAAAAAATATTAACCCCAGGCAACTAAAATTAACCCCATAATACAGACCCCCATAAGTCCTTAAGTAACCCCATAACTCATGGGGGTCAATGCAGACCCCCATAAGCACTTAATTAACCCCATAACTCATAGGGGTCAATACAGACCCCCATAAGCCCTTAATTAACACCATAACTCATGGGGATCAATAAAGACCCCCACAAGTACTTAATTAACCCTATAACTCACGGGGGCCATCAGTCCCATAGGAGTATATTATGACCCTTATGGTGCAGTAACAACCCTAACATTAACCACATAAGTGCCATGCCACTCCTCAAGGACCCTCATGACACTAAGTACAAACACTACTCTGCACTATACCCCCCAATAAACCATTAAATCTAAACTAACCCCCTTGACACTAATCTATTAACACCTATACTACCTTCCTACACTACCTACCTACCCCCTAATAAACACCCCACCACCACTCTAATGACAGAAAATAAAAAACCTAACTCACAAAAAATAAAACATCTACATTACAGAAAGTTAAAAAAACCTGTCACCAAATATAAAATCTACATTACAGAAAATAAAAAAAAGCTAAGTCACAAAAAATAAAAAATCTACATTACAGAAAATAAAAAAACTGTCACAAAAAATAAAAAAGGAACATTACAGGAAATAAAATACACAACACCCCCTCCCCCCCCCACTACAGAAAAAAACATTTTTTACAAGCCTGAAAAGGAAAGACATACACAATACATACAGTACATACAATACAATACAATACATACAATACAATACATTACATACAATACAATAAATCCAATACAAATAAAATAAACTACAATACCCCGTATCTATCTACTGTAACATACAATCTATCTAATATACAATAAATCCTATCTAAAATACATCCCCCAATCTATCTAATATACAATAAATCCTAACTATCTAAAATACATCCCCCAATCTATCTAATATACAATAAATACTATCTACATACAGAAACCCTAATTCTAAGCTAAAATAAAATAATTAAGACCACTTACCTTTGCAGATGTCCCTTCAGATCACCAACCTAGGGGGGGGAAAAAATAGTGCAACACATTTACATAAAATACATACATAAAGCAAATCTACAGTCATCTGTTAGAGACCCTGTGTTGAGTGAATCTTGAAAAATTAAATATAATGGTTTGGCCATTACAGAACCAAGTTCCCTCAGTACCACTGAATGTATTCCATAAGGACCCGGGGCTTTATTAACATTTATTTTTTCCAACCTCTTTTAGATTACTTCCTGCATTAACCAATTATTTGGCAAAGGTAGTGTAGCCTCATTATTAATATTGTTTTTTTAATTCAATCTCAAATGATACTGTGTTGTGATCGCTGTTTCCCAAAGGATGCCCATTTCAACATTTGATACTATATCAATATTATTTGTGATGACTAAATGTAAGATAGCTTCATTTCTAGTAGGCTCTTGTATAACCTGGGCCTGATAATGATCCCTGAGGGTACTTAAGAACCTGCCCCCCTTAGCTGAACTACTGGTCTCATTTATCTAGTTTTTTTCAGGGTAATTAAAATCACCCATTATTAGAACTTGCCCATGCTTAGCTGCATTTCCAAACTTTAACAATAGCTGTATTTTCTTACTTTCAGCTATATTTGGGGGTTTATAGCATACTCCTTCTAATATTCTTTTGGAATTTGCGACTCCGCTATTTATCTCTACCCACAAACATTCAACTTTATCACTAGTTCCACCATATATATCTTCTCTGACTATAGGCTTAAATTCTGGCTTAACATACAGACAAATCCCTCCTCCTCTTTATCATTGCTCCTATATTTCCTAAATAGGTTATAACCATCCAGATTAACAGTCCAGCCATGAGACTTATCCCACCATGTTTCGGTAACGCCTATTAAATCCCATTTTTCATTAATTGCTAATAATTATAACTCTCCCATTTTCCTGGCAAGCTTCTGGCATTAGCAAGCATGCACCTTATATTATGAGTCTGTAGTTCTGAAGTGCCTGCCACTGTACTTGAGTTACTTAGTACTACCTCCTTTTGACTATACTACCCCTCCCCCATCTTCTTCCCATATGAGTTGTTAATTCATCCCTTATACCCTCTACACTTTCTACCTCATTACTTATACCTAGTCCCTCCTCCACACCTACCAGTTTAAAAACTCCTCCAGCCTTTCTACCATCCTATCCCCTAGCACAAAAGCTCCCTCATCATTAAGGTGCAATCCATCCCTGCTAAAGAGATTGTACCGAAGTGAGAAGTCAGCACAGTGCTCTAACAACCCAAGCCTTTCCTTAGTGCACCACATCTTTAGCCACGCATTAACCTCCGTAAGCTCCTTCTGCCTCCCTGGGCTAGCACGTGGCACTGGAAGTATCTCAGAAAATACTACCTAGCTTATGACCTAGTTCTCTAAAATCATTCTTTAGGGCACGCCATCTTCCACTAACTTTGTCATTGGTACCAGTATGTACCAAGACTGCCGGTTCATTTCCAGCCCTTCCCAATAATTTGTCTACTCGATCCACAACATGATGAACCCGAGCACCCGGGAGACAGCAAACTGTTCGATTGCTGGGATCTGGGTGACAAATAACCCTGTCTACCTTCCTAATAATAGAGTCCCCTATCACCAAAACCTGTCTGTTGCTCTGCCTATTCTGCCCTCCAGCTCCTCCAGTAGAACTATACTCCCGGCTGTTAGAGGGAACAGCTGTATTTGTCATTGCCATTCCTGAATGGACATCCCCAACAGTTTCACTCAATCTGGCAAATCTGTTGGTGTTTGCCAACTCAGAACGGGCCTGCCTCCTCCTGTTCCCCCTCATTCACCTTCTAACTAACCCAGCTACCTCCCTGGACATCCTCACTAGCCCCAGCTCCACCCTCCATGTTAGGCACAGCTAAACTGTGTTCAGTGAACACCAACTGCCTTTCTAGTGGAGCAATATTACTAAGTGCTACAATTCTCCTCTCCAGTTCTCCAATTTGAGCTTCCAGAGAGGCAACATGCTCTCAGCTGCCAAAGAGGTATGGACCATGGATCAGCTGTCCCAGTATTGCATACATATGACAGGATGTACACTGAGTTGACCAGAGCATTATCTTTAAAAAACTATACTAATCCCTGACCTGCTTCATACTCCGATGGCAACTTGCCGATTATTCCATGTACCATATATACTCGAGTATAAGCCAAGTTTTTCAGTCCTTTTTTTAAGGCTAAAAATGCCCCCCTCGGCTTATACTCGAGTCACGCAAGTCCCCCCCCCCCCCGTGTCTCTCTAACAACCCCTTGTCTCTCTAACCCTCCCGTGTCTCTCTACCCCCTCATGTCTCTCTAAGCCCCCTGTGTCTCTTTCTCTCCCCCCCTCCTCATCCTCAACCCCCTCCTCATTCTAAACCCCCCTCCTCACTTTACCCCTCTAAATACCTCCCCCTCTCCCTTTACCCTCACTTACCTCCATCTGCAGTTGCTCCTCCGCTCCTTCCTGCGTCGGGACCCGGCATATGCTAATGACGTGATGTCACATGCGCACCACCTCATTAGCATTGGCTGGGTCAAGACGCAGGAAGGAGCGTGGAGGAGCGGAAGAGCAGCTGCAGGAGGGTGGTTGAGTATGAGGAGGGTGGTTTAGGATGAGGAGGGTGGTTTAGGATGAGGGGGTTGAGGTTGAGGATGGGGGTTGAGGATGAGGAGGGGGGTTGAGGATGAGGAGGGGGGTTGAGGTTGAGGAGGGAGGTTGAGGAGGGGGTTGAGGAGGGCGGTTGAGGAGGGGTTTGAGGATGAGGAGGGGGGTTGAGGAGGGAGGTTGAGAATGCGGAGGGAGTTTGAGAATGAGGAGGGGTTTGAGGCGGGTGATAAGGGAGAGGGGGAAGAGACACAGGGAAGGGAGGGGGGGAAGATACACAGGGAAGGGAGAGGGGTTAAGAGACACAGGGGAGGGAGGGGGGAGAAGAGACACAGGGGAGAGATAGGGGACATAAGAAAAGGGCTCACAAGAGGGGGACACAGAGGGCGCAAGAGGGACACAAGGGGCAGCACATTTCCCACCCTTGGCTTATACTCGAGTCACTCATTTTTCCCAGTATTTTGTGGTAAAATAGGTGCCTCGGCTTATACTTGGGTCGGCTTATACTCGAGTATATACGGTATCTTTTGGTTCCTTACTTTATCATTCCAGTATCCAATGATGAGAGTAAAACATTTTTTTGGAATTACATTTATGAGGTGTTGAATATCCTCATAGAACTGGATAACTTCAGATTCGTCAGCATCCATTGTTGTAGCATAGACTTGGATCACTGTAATGTTAAATAGCTTGCCTTGAATTCAAATTGAAATCTTGGATTGTAACTGAGCACTGTTTTGGCCACCCTTTGATTGATTTTGAGGGCTACTACATTTGGTGGTTGTCTGATATGACATGTCCATTCTAGTCCATTTGAGTTCACTGATTCCCAGAATATCAATGTTTAGTTTTGTTATCTCTTGTTTTGCCAATTTCAGTTTGACTTAGTCCATAGTTCTAACATTCCAGGTTTCTAGGCTAATTTTGCAGCAGCAGACTTTTCGTTCTCCTCCAGACATATCCGCAGCAGAACATGTTCTCAACTTTTGACCAACCACTTCATTAGATCTGGTGCTACTTGTACACGCCCTTCAATCTTCCCCAATAATGTCGTAGGCACCTTCTGGTCTTATAAGCTTATCTTCCGATACCATATAAAAAAAATTCTGGATATGTTTATCTATAAGGTTTTCTCGGCAAAGCTACTGCAGTGAGTTACCAATTCATTCTCCAGTGCACTGCATATAGCAGACATACAAGTTATACATGGAGGAGTAAACAAAGGTAGTATTATATATATTATGGAAATATAATACAGCTTGCAAAAAAAAGCTATTACATTGGGTAAAATAAAACATGACAAGTTAATTGGTAAGAAAAGTACAACTAACCCTAACATCATTTTTTTAAATAAATACTGTAGATATAAAAAGGCTAGAACAGAGTATATTGAAGCATTAAAAAGTAAGACAAGCAGACTAATGAATACTAACCAGAAGAAAGCAGATTAACTAAATGTATTATTTTCACCTGTGTAAAACTGGGAGGTAACAATGGCATATGTGTTGCAACAAAATGAGGCTTTCAGAAAAATGGTTTAACTCTGGAACAAGTCCAAAAGAGGCTAGAAAACAATAAATGTATATAAAGCACAGGGTCCAGATGGAATACATCTGCAGGTACTGAGGGAAATAGGCAATTTTTCAAGACTCAGAGTCTCATTCAATTAGAAGCCTGCATCTTGCGGTATATAGGCCATATGTTTGCTCTTCAATTAAGAAGCCAGCAAGTTACGGGTCGAAAGCCGAAAACCGTAACCCATGCACCTGTGCATAGCATTTAAGGGCGGGAACATGATCAATTAAGCAAGGCCGTAACTAACCATTTCAAAACAGCAAAACACAAAATAATAAAAGTGAATGCTGATACTGTTCTAGTCCATGTCGGTGGCCTGATATGTATTAACTCATTGATTCCCGCAATGGATATAACCCCAAAATGAAAGATAAAATGATTTTTGATTGACGATTTGCGAGCTTGAGACTTAATTAAGAGACTCAATTAATTATGTCTTTCATCGCTTTCCTGTCATTTACAGTGCAGTATTGATTTTTTTATTAGCATTTACAGTGCTACGGACTAGTGATGTCCCGAACAGTTCGACGGAGAACGATTCGCGGCGATTTTCGCATGTTCGCGTCCGGGCGAACACATGCGCTTTTCGGTTCACCCCCTATACTTTATCATTGAGGAAACTTTGAACATCATTTATTTTATTTTATAATTTTTTTTGTGTAATCTATGCCTGCCTGCCAGCGTGTGTGTGTGACAGGCTAACACCTAAAAGCTTTTATTGTGCTTATTTTCACTACTCATACCTGGTGGTGTAACATACATTGAAAACAACCATTTTTTCCTGTAATCTAATTTCAGTTGCCTGCCTGTGTCAGGCTCACAGCTTATATTGTGCTCAGTGACATAAAACAACACTTTTTTGACTGTAATAGATTGAATAGCAATTGCCTGCCTACAGGCGTGTGTGTGAAGCCTATTGCATCTACTCTGCCAACTTTTGCAGTGCACAGTGACACTCATATCTGGTGGTACCTTAGATTGCACGCGCAGTGCCCCAGTGGGAGGACCGACCAAGCATCTTTTTCCATTTCCTGCTTCCAAAAATCCATGCCATATACATGTCCCCTGATAATGGACGTAACAGGGATTAAACCGATAGGAATAGTACTACTTAACAGTAGACACCTTATAATAACTCAGACAGAGGCAACGCGTCTAATCTTCCATGCTGTGCAGTGGAAGCCCCCAGACTCTGACCTGTGTATAATCTTCCATGCTGGGCAGTGGAAGCCCCCAGACTCTGACCTGTGTATAATCTTCCATGCTGTGCAGTGGAGCCCCCCAGACTCTGACCTGTGTATAATCTTCCATGCTGTGCAGTGGAAGCCCCAGACTCTGACCTGTGTATAATCTTCCATGCTGTGCAGTGGAAGCCCCAGACTCTGACCTGTGTATAATCTACCATGCTGAGCAGTGGAAGCCCCCAGACTCTGACCTGTGTATAATCTTTCATGCTGGGCAGTGGAAGCCCCCAGACTCTGACCTGTGTATAATCTTCCATGCTGGGCAGTGGAAGCCCCCAAGACTCTGGGAGTCTGAAGAAGAGGAGTCAGAGAAGGAAGGTGGCTTTGAGGAGGTGGATGACCAAACACAGCAGGCGTCCCAGGGGGCTTGTTGTCACCTTTCGGGGTCCCTTGGTGGCTGGGTGGAGGAAGAGACCTTCAATGACATCAGTGAGGACAAGGAACGGGACATGGCTAGCTTGGTATCCAACCTTGTGCAAATGGGGAGTTTGCGGTTGTGCAAAGGGACTGTTTGCGGTTGTTTGTGGTGCATTAAACAGGGAGATTGGTCTGTTACTGTGAAGCGGGTGTAACCCTTACACTACCTGATCGATACAACATCATACCTGATGTTTTAAAGCATGTTATTCCAAACAATTTAGGAACGTTAAGTGATTTATGCCCTTTATGGCTTAAAACCAGACTCTGCATCAACTATGTCATTTTCCGTGGGAGTTTTGCCATGGATCCCCCTCCGGCATGCCACAGTCCAGGTGTTAGTCCCCTTGAAACAACTTTCCCATCACTATTGTGGCCAGAAAGAGTGCCTGTGGGTTTTGAAATTCGCCTGCCCATTGAAGTCTATGGCGGTTCGCCGGGTTCGCCTGTTTGCGAACATTTGATGGAAGTTAGGGTGCGCTGTTCGCGAACCGAAAATTTGATGTTCGCGACATCACTACTACGGACATGTCTTTAACCCCTTTGCTGGTCCTCTCTAGTATATGTAGGATTTTCTTCTACATTTGCCGTTTTTGGGTGTGAAAACATTTGCAGGCTTGCGGATTTGAAAGATCAAAGGCTTAGTCTGGCAGTAGGTTCTGGTTTTAACAACAGCAAGAATTTCAAGCCCATAAAATGTAGGCCACCAAAAAACTCCAATTAAAAAGCAAAATAAATTACGGCCTCCATTACGGACTACTGTAACTAACAATTGCTCAATTGGATAAGGTTTTCAGTTTCCACAGGTCTCCACAGGTATTAAATTCCAGCCTCGTAGATAGGAGGCTTGTACTTAAGCCCTACGTGCTTCAAATTCTGAAAAGTTACGACACTATTAAATTAGCCCTGCTGCGAGCAACGTGTGAGCTACACAGCACGGCTGTCCGTGTCAAACACAGAGAAACTGTACATGAGGAGTGACAGCCTGTGAGATGATCTCGCAGGCTACCCCACCTTATCACTTACTGTGGGGGTCCTGAATGGGACCTCCGCGGCATTCCTACATACAAGCCCTGCCATGGGGCTTACTCCAAGTACCCCCTGACACCAAAAATTAACCCCCCTCTTATCTGGAGGTCCCCATCGGAACCCGGAAGTGACACCACTTTAACCACTTACTGCGTGGGTCCATAGGCACCCCAAGAGCCCCCCTACATTTGTTGCCCTCCTCTGTACCTTTTCCAGGTCTAAAATGTCCTTTTTATGAAGTGGTGCCCAACTTTGTACTCCATATTCCAAATGAGGGCATACTAGAGATTTGTACAGTGGCAGAATTATATTTGCTTCCCTCGCTTCTATACCCTTCTTAATAAATGCTAATATTTTATTTGCCTTTGCAGCTGCTGCTTGGCTTTGAGCACTGTTACCTAGGTGGTTGTCCACAAGCACTCCCAAATCCCTTTCAATATCTGATACACCTAGATTTGCTCCATTAAGATTATAAATTGCACGGCTATTTTACCTTCTCAGATGCATAACATTTATTCGTATTGAATCTCATCTGCCATTTAGATGCCCATTCCTCAATTTTATGTAAATCCCTTTGGAGGGAATGCACATCACTATCTGATTTAATTACCTTGCACAACTTCTTGTCATCAGTGAAAATGGAGACACCACACTCCATTCCTACTTCTAAGTCATTAATAAATATGTTAAAAAGGAGAGGACCTAATACTGAACTCTGAGGAACACCACTTACCACATTAGTCCAATCGGAGTATGTTCCATTTCTTTTAGCCAGCTCTCAATCCATGAGCAGATATTTACTGCAATTCCTGTATCTCTTAGTTTGCACAATAGTCTCCCATGTGGTACTGTATCAAAAGCCTTTGCAAAATCCAAAAAGACTACATCCACTGAGTTGCCTTGATCCAGGTTCCTACTAACCTCCTCATAGAAAATAATTAGATTTGTTTGACATGACCTATTCCTCATAAATCCATGTTGACTCCTACTTATAATCCTGTTCAAATAGACATATTCTTGTATATTATCCCTTATTAACCCTTATTAACACAGAAGTGAGGCTCACTGGTCTATAATTCCTCGGATTTGCTCTTGCTCCCTTTTTAAATATAGGTATCACATCAGCTTTTCTCCAGTCATCTGGTAAAGACCCTGTGTTGAGTGAATCTTGAAAAATTAAATATAATGGTTTGGCTATTACAGAACCCAGTTCCCTTAGTACCCTTGGATGTATTCCATCAGGACCCGGGGCTTTATTAACATTTATTTTTTCCAACCTCTTTTGGATTACTTCCTGTGTTAACCAATTATTTGGCAAAGCTAGTGTAGCCCCATTATGTTGCTGTGTCCCAACCACTGGTACCTCCCTTGTGTATACTGAAGAAAAGAACCTATTTAGCTCATCTGCCTTTTCTTGGTCACTAATTATCAGACGGCCTGTGTTACATTGTAATGTTCCTATAGCTTCCTTCCTCGCCTTCTTCCCATTAATATACTTAAAAATATTTTAGGGTTAGTTGCAATTAATTTTTATTTTTTTATTTTAGCCAGTCTAATCGCCCTTTTGCAAGCCTTGTTGATTTCCTTGTATTCCTGTAAAACAGTCTCTGTCCCCTCTTGTTTGTATAATTTAAATGCCTGTTTTTTACTCCGTATCTTGATCTTTAAATCATTGTTAAGCCACATTGGATGGGATTTACTCTTTTTACTTTTATTCCCACACGGTATATGTCGATGTGTATGTATATTTAGTAAGGATTTAAATGTTGTCCACATGTGGTCAGTGTTTTTACCTGCCAGTTCTCTGTCCCAGTCTATATTTTGTATTGCAGCCCTAAGACCGTTAAAATCGACCCTTTTAAAAGTAAGAGTTTTTGTTCGCCCCTTAAAATTTAGTTTTTTTAATTCAATCTCAAACGAGACTGTGTTGTGATCACTGTTTCCCAAAGGTTACCCTGTTCCAACATTAGATACTATGGGCCTCATTCTATTAACGGCCGTAGGAGATGCAGGGCCGCAAGGACCGGCCGCAAGCTATTCGGCTATTCTATTCCCTTCCGGCCGGGGATTCCGGCAGGCTTGCGGCCGGCGCCTTGCTATCCCTTGCGGCCGCCGTAGGAAAGCCTTTGATCTTAAACGGCCGCAAGAGTTTCGGCCGCAAGAAAGCCCCGGTTGCTATTCAATTGCTACGGGAACCCTCTCTGCAAGGCTAAAACCGAGCCGCAGCTTACTTGCACCAAAAAGGTCCCACAGGCACACAAATAAGCACATAATAAAGCCATCCTGCACTCTGAGGAGACTATAAAGTGATTGTAGGTGTTAGCATTCATAGCACAACATTCCCCTACACTCAAATCCGTAATTTTTTTATTTTTTAATTCTTGTCAAATATCCGTGGACAAAGTCCCGAGGGCTTGGAGCACCTCAGACCCGCAACGGCTGCGGGATTAGCCTCCGTCAAGTCCGTAAATGGGTAAAATAGACCTACGGGTCGTAAAGGGCTTACTTACAAGTCGTAGCATTGAAAAGCCATCCTGTACTTTTATTAAAAGTGAAAGTGATGTTTGGTTTTAGAATTAATAGCTCAACATTCCCCTACTCTCAAATCCGCAAATAAAGATATTTAACTTCATCTATCATGCAAGCCCGCACGGGCTTAAATAAGGAGCTATGGGCTTGATCATTGAAGTCCGTGGGACTTGTACGGATTTTAAAATCAAAGTACAATTTGGCGATGTCCAAGCTTGAGAATGTTTTGCTATTAATCCTCATGCCCCCCCATTATGTTCCCCATCATTTACAGTGCTTTGCAGTGCTGGATTGAATATATATTGGCTTCTACAATGCTTGGTTTGCGGCCCTCCATCTCCGAACCCGTACGGGTTTTAACAAGGACGAGCCCGCGGGACTACGGGACGGAAAGTAATCCGTAAATAATATATCGGATTTGGGCTGATGTGCAAGCTTGAGAAGGTGTTGCTATTAATCCTCATGTCCCCCATTATGATGCCTAGCATTTACGGAGCTTTACAGTGCATTCTCGATTTTATATTTGCATTTACAGTTTTTGGACTTTGCGGACGGAAAACAAGATTTACTGGCGCTGGGAAAAAGCTTCCGGCCGTTTGCATGATATGCAGCCGGCCGTAAGGGGATATCCTTGCAGCGCCGTCTATTTGAATTGCAAGGTAAAGGTAGCTCTACAAGGGGCCGTAAGACGGCCGCAAGGAATCTCAGCTTTGCGGCCGTTTTACGGCCGTTAATAGAATGAGGCCCTATATCAATATTATTTGTGATGAGTAAATCTAAGATAGCTTCATTTCTAGTAGGCTCTTGTACAATCTGGGCCAGATAATGATCTCTGAGTGTACTCAAGAACCTGCTCCCCTTAGATGAACTACTGGTCTCATTTATCCAGTTTATTTCAGGGTAATTAAAATCTCCCATTATTAGAACTTGACCATGCCTAGCTGCATTTTCAATCTGTAACAATAATTGTATTTCCTCACTTTCAGCTATATTTGGGGGTTTATAGCATACTCCTACTAATATTCTTTGCAGCACGAGGGTCAGATCAGCATCGATCAGGCCCCCCCACATTTAAAATTTTAATTTTCCGCATCGCAAGTCCTTAAAGGACTGAAAGGTCTAAAAATGTTAAACCCTGCCGCAGGGGTAAGTACCTCCCCAGGCACCTAAAATTAACCCTATAACTCATGGGGCTCTAAACATAGCCCCATGAGAACTTAATTAACTCTATAATTCATGAGGCTCTATACAGAGCCCCATAAGAACTTAATTAACCCTATAACTCATGGGGCTCTATGCAGACCCCCATAAGCCCTTAATTAACCCTGTCACTCATGGGTGTCAATACAGAGCCCCATGAGATTATAATTAACCCCCTCAGTCCAATAGGGGTCTATGTAGACCCCTATAGGACACTATTAGCCCCTAGGTTTCAGTCCCAAAGGGTCTAAGAAGACCCTCATAGGACAATGAGAATCCTATCATTAACCCCATAAGTGCCTCCAGGACCCTCATGACACTAAGTACAAACACTAGACTAAACTATTCTTCCCCCCCAATAAACAACTAAATCTAAACTAACCCCCCTCTACCCTAACTTATTTACCCCTACCTACCTAACACTACCTACCTAATTCATTATTAAACCCCACACACCACTAATTAAACAAAATAAATACAACTATGTTACCAATTTTTTAGAGCGCAGGTTCATCAAGGGCCCATCTGGGGCAGAAGAGGAGAAGGCCAGGGACATCGTGGACAGGTAAGTTTTAAATTTATATTGTTTATTGTTTATTTCTGTTTTGTGTTTTATGTGTTAAACTCATGCTATGCATCTTTTTTTCTTGGGGCCGAGCCAGAGAACAGAAGAAGATGGATGGGGACATGCTGGAAAGGTAAGTTTAATACTGCATTTGTACTATTTATTTAATATTTGTAATGTTGAATTGTGTAATAATCTTATGTTTCTTTTTTTCCTACGGTATGCGATCTGAAGGGACATATGCAAAGGTAAGTGGGTTTATTTATTCTATTTTAGCTTATATTTAGGGGGTAATGTCTAGATAGGGGGTTATGTCTAGATAGGGGATTATGTCCAGATAGCGGGAAATGTATTGTAGTTAGGGGTATATTTATAATGTATTTATTACTGTACTGTTATGTATATTTTTATTTTATGTAGTGGCGGGGGGTTTGTAAAGTTTTTTTTTGTAGTGGGGGGTTTGTAATGTCTTTTTGTTATCTGTGTCCCTGAAGATGGGCACAGAGAGAAATAACAAAAAAGGGTGAACACTTTTATGTGGCTAAATATGTTATGATTTGCCTCATACTACATTTAAAAAAAAAAACAATTTTCAATGAAAATTATTTAAAATAAGTTTTATAATTAAAATCTGATTGTTTAAAACAAAAAATATATGCAAACAGATCTCTGAATTTATTCTCCAGAGAATACAATGACGTCACTACAGTAATTGGTTTAGATATAACGTGATATATTTTTTATTTTTATAAATGGCTTATAACCAATATATTGTTGTCCCTTAAGATTTTTACAATTTCTCTATAGCTGCTAAGTGAATATAGCAGGTGATATTAGTGTTTTACAAATATTGGTTAGATTTGCTCTATACATTGCAACACTAACTATATTAGAACGAGTGACTAGTGAGACTTGAAATGTTGCTTAATGAAAAAATAAAATAGTGAAAGAATGAAAAAAGTGCTATATATTCTATACAAAGGTGGTGGAATTTATCCACTTGGCTGAATATATAACTTCTATGAATATTTTCTTTGTTTATACTGTTGGTCCTATCAAGAGGTCTGTCAGTATGTTGCCGATACTATTAGGAACAATAAAGTTTTAGAATTCAATCAGTTATGTATATTGGATTACAAGCATACATTTCCATAAGTAAGTTTTACTGTTTTTCTCACAAATGTTAATCAGTCTCACTACTACATCCTACTATGAGAGACCACTACACCTTCTGTATCATTATAGGACTAAGAAGGTTATACCTTGTGGTTCTTTTTTAGACACCACTACTATACCCCAAAGTTCTTAATGCAATTGGACATTTACATGAACTCAATATATTATACATTGTGGTCCCTCTATACCTGGGCCACTACATACACCTTATATGGGACAGTATAAGCTTGTAAGATCTTCATGGGACATCTGTATAGAAGCTTTTTGTTAAGAAGCTATAGCATATTATCAGCTTTTGCTTCAGCCATTTTTTTGGCGCCAAGGTGACGTCATCAACACCCGACGTAGGTTTCGTGAGATCTGTGGATCTCAGCTCATCAGGGGCTCTGGATTACCACATTGTAGGCCTCTATTTAAAGCCTCTCTAAGCAATTCCTTAACTATGTCGGTTCCTGCAGATTGCCTTTCATCCTCATATATTATATAGGCATATCTGACTTTGTTTTTTCTTCATTGTTGTATATATATACTGGATGTAACACACACAAAATCATTCTCAGTACTAATTTCGTTTATTGCCACGTCATTTCATAGGTGATATACTTGCAAAAGAAGGCGGATATTAGAGGCGATTTTCAGTTCATGTTAGTCAGTTGCAAAGACAGATAATCAGGTGTTTTTCTGTTTCTAAGAACAACTAGAAATGTTTTGTGTTTTAGAAAGGTCGCAAAACATCCCAAGGATAGGAACATGATATTATGGTTAGGCTATATGTCAGCAAAATATGTTAACCCCTTCAACAGCAGAATATGTTAACCCCTTCATTCCCCTCTTAGATCAGAACGTGATCTTTATTTGGGATGTAAGCAGTGGTGTATATATATATGATAGGTAGCAAACTGAGACACTGGAAGGTGATAGATCCTCAAGGGTATCAGTACATGAGATATACCTGTGACCAGGTGGTGTTAAGTCACAGTATTTAGCTGAACATTCTTAGGAATAAAGCCTTGTAGCATGTAATAAAAACACAAAGGAATACAAGGGAAGCAATGACAGAGTAAACAGAATTACCATCAATATAAGAACAATATTCTTTACCTATTAAAGCACACATACCGCCTTTGGAAGCTAAAACATAATCTAAAGCCATTCTATTCTGCAAAGTGACCATTCTAAATTGGCACCTGCTCCTAGTTTAGTTTCTCAATTGCTTCAGCAGAGCTATTCAATGCCCTCTGTCCTAGTAAAGAAAGGATGTATAGTTTTACCTGTAGTTTCCCTACGCCTGCATGTGGGAAGGTTATACCTAGGGTGTCTAGGAATATTTTCCACCCGCACTTCTGCTCTATATCCCTCATGTTCCTGATGTGGCCTTGTGGAAGTGTTGGGGTTGTGTATATATGGGATTACTATGACATAAATAACAACTGCCCACCCAATTAGGGGGCAGCCATCGATAGGCGTTCCTGCCACAGATAAAGTATACATCCATGGCTGGAGAAGGTGGCATAAGGTGGAAGAGATTAGACATGGACCCATTACTGTTGCTACAACCAGTACCATTAATTGATATATTATGTAAAAGAGAAAATAAGTAGGGACATCCGGGACCACTATAGCTCCAAGGTGAACAACTCTTGTACAGGTCAGAAAGGGAGGAGGTCCTATAAAAATAAGTGTGGTATTGGAGCAAGTGGACCAACCAACAGGTTTACCTTTTCCTAGGGCCCTAAAACAGTTATACCCTGGGTTAGTGTGGGTTAACATAAATTATACACTCTTATTATATTTTGATGGGAAATACATGCGTATGAGGTGTTGCATCCATATAGAGTTAAGTGGTGTGGCTGATTGTACATAAGTAAAGAAATTCCATTTGCGGGGTTGTGTACTGCCATTGTAATATATGTGGCTTTTTTGTGAAGTTTCCTGCTGGAAGGCCAAATAGTGGCATACCCATTTCCCCATGTGTAGAGACGTGTGCACATACCCAGCAATTGGAAAGGCTAAAGGAGTGAGCATATCCTTGTAATGTATGGAAAATGTATTACGTTCCTAGGGAACGTGTGTTATCACGTGTGGATATAATTGTGTTATCACGTGTGGATCTCTTGTGCCTATGAGGTGAACTAGTATTGGTGTGAGTGTCATTGTGTTTACCACAAACAGAGTTTAATGAGCCCAGTTTGTCTGGGTCATAATGGCAATTAAGAAATGTCCATAAGTGCAAATAAATCAGGAGCATAATGCACATCAGCAGGAGAATGTTCTTGCATGCATTCTGTGGATGCAGGAGTAGGTTTGAACTTTGTATTATCGCTGTCTTCAATCACTTTCACAGGGACTTTGTCACCTGCTTCACCCCTCTTTGGACACAGCTTCAGACGTGATGCGTGGATCCAGATGTCGTGTGAGTCAGTGCGGATGGCAGTCCTAATTACTTCTACAACGGTAGTCCGAATGGGAAGCCTCCCTTCTTTGCTCTGTTCAGTTGTCGGACACAGACGAGGTCACCTGGCTGGAACGGATGTGTTGGTTCCTGTGAGGGTAAAGGAAAGCGAGAAGACACATCACCATAGATGCCATTCAATTTATCAATCAATTGTTGCACATATTGTTCTCTTATAAGATCAAGATCACCAGACATAATTACAAGTGGGCCTTTTAGCCAAGGAGTTGGAAATGGTCTTCCCATTAGAATCTCAAAAGGGGACAATTTAGTAGACTTATTAGGAGTCATCTTAATTTCTGCTAGAATGGCAGATAAGTATTTCTGCCAGTTAACCCATGTACCTGCAGTGGCCTTTGTAAGTTTCTCCTTGAAATTCTTTCCACTATGCCTGAATTCTGAGGATGGTAAGGGATATGGAATTCCCAGGTTATCTGTAGCCATTGTACCGATTCCTTAATTACCGCACTAATAAAGGCTGGTCCATTATCAGAGTTAATTTGCAATGGGCATCCATATCTCAGTAGTTAATATTTTAGCTACCGTCTTAGCATCCTCTCTTTGTGTTACAAAGGCCTCAGGCCAACGTGAGAACTGGTCTACTATTACCAACAGGTACAATTGCTTTGATCCTGTCTTTGGGATATGAGTAAAATCAATTTTTAAATGGGTGAATGAAGCTGTGGGTGGAGGCAAATGATCATGTAATGCTTTGTTAGGTACTGTAGAGTTATTCTGTAGACACTGTATACATCTTTGTATGTATGTCTGGCAGTGTGATTTTAAGTTTCTGATGCAAAATGACAGTTGCAACTGTTTGCTACCCTGTCAGCTAAAGCATTACCTCTAGATATAAAATCATTGCGATTCTTTGTACTTGCTATGTGTTATCAGTTTCTACTAGTTTCGTTTTCAGTGTACTAATATGCGTACTGCTAGATGCAAGTGTTGGTGCTGCGGCTTGTGTTCTCTCTGTCAGTCCTTCTGCCAGAGCAGCTGAAGGGGGGGGGGATGCTTTCTGTACGGCCACATCGCAAGGAGCTAAATGCTTGGAGACACACCGGCATCCCCTGGACCGGAGTAGGGACTACTTTGGAAAATAATGCAACGGGACACATACTACCTCCGCGATCTTGGGCACAGACCGCAGCCATGGTTTTACAGTTGTCCCTTGCATACAAATTAAATGGTTTACAATAATCAGGTACTCCTAAAGCGGAGGCCTGCATAATGCTAACTTTTAAGGTCACATAAGCTTCAGTCATGCCTTTAGTCCACTGAATATGTTTTGGGCTGTCCCCCTTAGCAGCCGTACGTAAAATGGAGTCATAGTGTTAGCATTCAGGGATCCATTGCCTGCAATAATTAATCATCAACATGTGTTGCCCCCATTTTTATTTTGTTTTTAGTTACCTTGTGACCTTCAGCTGCTAGGTGCTGTAGCAAACTGAGTGAATCATGTCTATTGGCTTCCCAGTTAGGAGTACACAAACAGTAAGTCATTTGACGTACTGAATGGGGACAGAACTATGACACGGGTCATGACCGCAAGGTATTGTTGGAGCACCAGTGAGTAAGCAGCTTGTGAATCCACATAGCCTTAGGGGAAGACGGGTCCATGTTAATTGGCGCCCATCAAAAATGAAAGCCATAAGTTGTTGTGTCTCAAAGTCCAATGGGACCAAAAAGAATGCGTTTGATAAATCAATAATAATAAATATAGTGGCGTCATGTGGAATGGCCGTAATGAGAGCAGTGATATCAGGGACAATCGGGGCAATTGGGATGACTAAGTAATTAATTGCCCTTAAATCCTGGACAAAGTCATTGTCACGTAATGGAAGGGATGTTAGCCCAATTCCATCCTGACTCTGTATCAGAGTCTAAAAATCTGTATAACAAGTCTGATGTCAGTCTGAGTCATGGTGTCCTTGACACATTCACTTCAGATACATCATATATGTAGAAGGATTAATTTGGGGGTTAAGGGCTGCCTGTTTTCTCTTTCCGTATTTACTATTTGCAATCTATTCAAAAACAAACTTCCCTTCAGTTCCGTACTTAACTTACAAAAATTCCCAACTAACACTCCTCTTCCTGAGACATCTCCACAAACATTACAAATACTGGAATCCACCTTAAAAAGTTCAACAACAACATTCCATACACATGACAGATTTCTTATCCAAACTAAATACCACCTTAAGAATTTTCTGCCATGAGAGGAGATTCCTTCACAGAAATTCACAGCTTTTTTTTTTTTTTGGGGACGAGGAGATAAGTGGTAGCAAGCTTTAAAATAGAATAAACACACTGTCTTACACTTACAAACAAGATAGACCATAAATCCTCCACTGTTACATATTTCTGGAAAAAGATTTCCCTTTTTTTATATATATATGCCGGCTTTAGAAATATATCTCAGTGGTGGACACGATCTCTACAGCCTTCCACAGAGGAAAATCCTCTAACCTGCATTTCTCAATTGTATTGCAAAGAAAAGAAAGTACAGCAAACACTCACAAATGTATTTGCAGCAAAACACAAGACAATCCATCTGCCTTATAAACAAAAGCAATCAGAATATTATATAAATGTATGTAAAAAAAAGTTCCTTTATATTTCTGTGTTCCTATTTCTTTTATTATCCCTTATCTCGTTTGCTCTTTCACGGGACCTGATGTTGCGCTGTGTATATAATTACATATGACAGTTTTGCATGATTCTCCCGAGTTGGGAGGTGGGTATTGTTTAGACTGGGAAGTACCCATTTCCAACTATCCTTCTAAAAAAAACTTTAGGTGGTTGTCTCAATAGACAACATAACCTTATTTGCTATCACGGTTGTTTAATCAGAGAACAGGATTCAGCTGTACTGAGCTGAAATAGCTCTGACAATTCCAACAGATATTGTCCAGTTAACGTGTTGCCCCTAGACACAGAGACGGTGCGTCTTACAGTGTCCAGAGACCTTACTTCCTGGTTTTTACACAGAATAACAAACATTTCTTATCTTAAACAGCACAGCAATACAGCAAAATTCATGAGCAAGCAAAAGCGGATTTGGGGCACTGTCAACCAAGCCGTTAAGTATATATTTATATCAATTTTATCCTTTCTATTCCCACCTTAGGAATAATATATATATATATATATATTCTCCCTACCTCATGTAGTACCTACAGTCTAGCAAATACTTAATTCTTAATTCTCCCTACCGCAGAGAGTGTGCCCAACTTATTTACTTGTATACAGTTTACAAAGGATGATGAGAGTGGGAGCAAAGGAAGGTGCAAATAGACACAATTCACTCTACTTACCCACTCAGTCGTACCTCGATATCTGTATCCCACTTCTCGACACCAGTTTGTTGGGACTTCCTAATCAGTAGTTGGAAGCTTGGAAACACAGGGCCCAGTCAGAATTCTGGGGAACCTGTACTGGATGTAACACACCCAAAATCATTCTCTGTACTTATTCCGTTTATTGCCACGTCATTGCATAGGTTATCTACTTGCAAAAGAAGGTGGATATTAGAGGCGATTTTCAGTTCATGTTAGTCAGTTGCAAAGACAGTTAATCAGGTGTTTTTCTGTTTCTTAGAACAACTAGAAATGTTTTGTGTTTTAGAAAGGTCGCAAAACATCCCAAGGATAGGAACATGATATTATGGTTAGGCTATATGTCAGCAAAATATGTTAACCCCTTCAACAGCAGAATATGTTAACCCCTTCACACTTGTTGAAAATCTTGGGTCATTAACTATATTATTATGATTTAAATGAAAGCTGCATAGGTAAATTCCTTATTTAAACCTGATGGACTTTTTGTATCTAACTGAAAAATCCATTCAGCCTCACGGCACAGTAGACCTTTATCCCAATTATCTTTCCTGATAGTTTGAGGGATGTGGTCTATGCCAATAAATTGTAAACAGTCTGGGTCATTATTATGTTCATGTCTAACATGACTGGCAATAGATGTATCCGCTTTATTTAAGACATCATTGACGTGTTCTAATATACGTCGTCTGAATTGTCTCTTAGTTTTTCCTGTATATTTTTTTATTACATGAACAAACTATTTGATATATTATCCCTTCTGTCTGGCAATTTATACTATGTCTAATTGTGTAACTTTTAGTAGTAGTTGCATTATAGAATTCTTTCTTATGAGGTACAAAGCGGCAGGCTTTACATTTGCCACATGAGTATGAGCCTTTTTGTGCTTCTGTTAGCCAGTTTCTTTGGCTTTTTTTCTCTTCATAATGACTATGAACAAGAAGATTCCTAAGATTTGTTGCTCTTCTGTATGTTGTCGTACCAACTGTTGTAATCATTTTGCTGAGATCTTTATCTAATGTTAAAATGTCCCAGTGCTTTTGCATTATGGCTTTTATTTGTTGGGACTGATTTGAAAAACTTGTGATAAAACGGATAGGCTGTCGTTTTTGGTCCTTTGGTATATCATGTAAAAGATGATTTCTTTCTTCATCTAATGCTCTATAGTACGCAGTTTTTAATATTTTCTTGGAATATCCTCTTTGAATAAATCTTTCCTGTAATTTTTTTGCTTGTGTTTTGAAATCATTGATGTTACTGCAATTACATCTCAGACGTAGGTACTGGCCTATTGGTATAGCCTTTTTAGTTGATGTTGGGTGATGACTTTGCCAGTGTAATAAGGAATTGGTTACGGTTGTTTTTCTGTGTGTCTTAGTCTCAAGTTCTCATTTTTCATTGATTTCAATACTTAAATCATGGAATGTTATCTTTTTCTTGTTTAATTCAACCGTCAATCTTAAATTATTGTTGTTTGTTTTTAAGATTTTAACAAATTCCTTTAGTTATTTTTCTGTACCAGACCATAGGACCAGTACGTCATCTATGAAACGTATCCATAATTCTATCTTTTGTGTATAGAATTCATTTACTTCTGAGAACACCTTTGTATGTTCCCAGTGCCCCAAATATACATTTGCATAATTTGGGGCACAAGGTGTTCCCATTGCTGTACCCCTCTTTTGTTTGTATAGTTGTTTATTGAAAAGGAAATAATTATTTTCAAGGATACAATCCAATCATTTCATTATAAATATGTTATATTGTTCATAGTCTGATCCCTTTGTATCCAAATATGATTTAACTGCTATTAGACCTTGTTCATGTTTAATGTATATTACAACACGTCAATCATGTCTTAAATAAAGCGGATACATCTATTGCCAGACATGTTAGACATGAACATAACAATAACCCATACTGTTTACAATTTATTGGCATAGACCACATCCCTCAAACTATCAGGAAAGGTAATTGGGATAAACATCTACTGTGCCGTTAGATACAAAAAGTCCATCAAGTTTAAATGGGGAATTTACCTATGCAGCTTTCATTTAAATCATAATAATATAGTTAATGACCCAAGATTTTCAAAAAGTGTAGTAGTCAATTGTTGTGAAATGTACCAGGAATTATAAACAATAATAATAAATTGATAAATATATTTGATATATTCCCACAATTATGGGGACAAAGAATGAGGCTTTATATATAAAACACAAAATGTAACGAACTGGTCATAGTCAAACTCATAGTGTCCTTAACTTGAATAATTAATAAAAACTCTGTGAAATAAGATATAACCTTTATTGTATGAGATATAGAAAACTAACATCATAATAATAAAGAATGTAGGCTTAATATAAGCATAATATTACACACAATTTTACAAAATAATTATTCATTACATGGATATAATTTATGATTTATATTTCACCAATTAAATAATCATAGTTAAAAACATACATCTCTAAATTATACATATATACAACAATGAAGAAAAACCAAAGTCAGATATGCCTATATAATATATGAGGATGAAAGGCAATCTGCAGGAACTGAAATAGTTAATGAATTGCTTAGAGAGGCTTTAAATAGAGGCCTACAATGTGGTAATCAGGAGCCCCTGATGATCTGAGATCCACAGGTGTTGATGACGTCACTTTGGCGCCAAAAAAATGGCTGAAGCAAAAGCTGATAAACCTTCTATACAGATGTCCCTTGAAGATCTTACATGCTTATACTGTCCAATACAAGGAATATTTAGTGGCCCAGGTAGAGGGACAATGAGGTATAATATATCTAGTCCATATAAATGTCCAATTGCATTAAGAACTTTGGGGTATAGTAGTGGTGTCTAAAAAAGAACCATGAGGTATAACCTACTTAGTCCTATAATGATACAGAAGGTGTAGTGGTCTCTCATAGTAGAACCACGAGGTATAACCTACGTAGTTCTATAATGATACAGAAGGTGTAGTGGTCTCTCATAGTAGAACCACGAGGTATAACCTACTTAGTCCTATAATGATACAGAAGGTGTAGTGGTCTCTCATAGTAGAACCACAAGGTATAACCTACTTAGTCCTATAATGATACAGAAGGTGTAGTGGTCTCTCATAGTAGAACCACGAGGTAAACAGCATAGATTGCCAGTTTCCAAATTGTAGTGTTTATCATAGTAGAACCAAGAGATATATTAACAGCTTGCCCTTAAGTCTGCAGAAAATATAGTTGGTATAGTAGTGGCATTTTTTTGCCACAAGGTAATTATTGCTGAAGTCGCCGCTTGTGAAATGGTGATCTCATAGAGATTACACAGATTGTGAGAAACATAAATACAAAGTTTATTTCAGCAACATAAATATCTTTATAATGCAATTGAACAATAGTAGGATGTAGTAGTGACACTGGCCAACATAGTGTCACAAGGTAATAACAGTCAGACTGATTAACATTTGTGAGAAAAGCAGTAAAACTTACTTATGGAAATTTATGCTTGTAATCCAATATACATAACTGATTGAATTCTAAAACGTTATTGTTCATAATAGTATCGGCAACATACTGACAGATACTCTTAATCTCAAGACATCTTGATAAGACCAACAGGAAGTATTCATAGAAGTTTTATATTCAGCTAAGTGGATAAATTCCACCACCTTTGTATAGAATGTATAGCACTTTTTTCATTCTTTCACTATTTTATTTTTTCATTTGAATTTTATCACATTTAATTAGTTTATGTAAAAATAAATCACAAATATATATGTCAATATACTAGTAGTAAATCATTATTTACACAGATATCAATGTTGCTATATTAAAAGCAATATTTAAAGTCTCACTGGTCACTTATTCTAATATAGTTAGTGTTGCAATTTATAGAGCAACTCTAACCAATATTTGTAAAACATAAAACACTAATATCGCCTGCTATATTCACTTAGCAGCTATAGAGAAATTGTAAAAATCTTAAGGGACACAAATATATTGGTTATAAGCCGTTTTTACAAATAAAAAAATATATCACATTATATCTAAACCAATTACTGTAGTGACGTCATTGTATTCTCTGGAGAATAAATTCAGAGATCAGTTTGCATATATATTTTTTTTTTAAACAATCGGATTTTAATTATAAAAAATATTTTAAATAATTTTCATTACAGATTGTTGTTTTTTTAAATTTAGTATGAGGCAATTTATAACATATTTAGCCACGTAAAAGTGTTCCCCTTTTTCTGTTATTTCTCTCTGTGCCCATCTTCAGGGACACAGATAACAAAAAGATCTATTATCTAAGTGTTCACACTTTGGCTATAACCAAACAAAGGATTCACTCTAAGAGAATTGGGTTTTTTAATGTCCTTTTATTTTTTTGTGCACCTTAAGTTTTTTATTATTTTGTATCTTAGGTTTTTTCATTTTTGGTAACATAGGTTTATTTATTTTGTGTAATTAGTGGGTGGGGGGTTTAATAGGGGGTCCAGTAGGTAGTGTTAGGTAGGTAGGGGTTAATAGGTTAGGGTAGAGGTGGTTAGATTTAGTGGTTTGTTGGGGGGGGATAGTGTAGTGTAGTGTTTGTACTTAGTGTCATGAGGGTTCTGGATCAACCTCAAGGCATTTATGGGGTTAATAATAGGCTTCTCATTGTCCTTTGAGGGTCTTCATTGACTGATTTCTTTAATTTTTTTGCAAGTGGATTATTCTTTGCAAGTGAAGGCTGATAAATTGCAGAGTGCACTAATTGTGCCCATCTGAGAGGGGTGTGGCTTGACTGTGTTAAACTAGTATAAAAGGTTTGTGAGCTGTTTGGGGCTGTTTGTAAGTGGATCTTGCTTTGCAGGTAAAGGCTGATAAATTGCAGAGTGCACTAAGTGTGCCCAGGTGAGAAGGTAGAAGTTAATATTTACAGGAGATGGGGCGAACTTGTGAGCTTGTGAACATTTCTAGTATCAAGTGCAATACTAGTAAAAGTGTAGGAGTTTAAATAAAAGGAGGAAGTTCAAAGAAAAGGGAGGGCAGATTTATAGTGCAAAGGAGGAAGAATAAAAAAAAAAATATATATATATATATATATATATATATATATATTTTTTTTTTTACAAAACATTATTCAAATATACTATTTTATATTCTTTATTTTTCCCACTGAATTTTTGTAGACAATAATAATAATTATGAGTCAGTCCAGTGGCAACCTCACTCAGTGAACATCCTGCCATAGTTATGCAATACTGGAACAGATGACTCACGGTCCATACCTCTGTGAGAGGAGTGAGCATGTTGCCTCTCTGGAAGCTCAAATTGGAGAACTGGAGAGGAGAATTGCAACACATAGTGATATTGCTCCACTGGAAAGTGAGTTGGTGCTCACTGAGCACAGTTTAGCTAGGCCAAGCATGGAGGGTGGAGCTGGGGCTAGTGAGGATGTCCAGGGAGGTAGCTGGGTTACAGTTAGAAGGGGAATCAGGGGGAACAGGAAGAGGCAGGCCAGTTCTGAGTTGGCAAACACCAACAGATTTGCCAGATTGAGTGAAACTGTTGGAGATGTCCATTCAGGAATGGCAATGACAGATAGAGCTGTTCCCTCTAACAGCCTGGAGAACAGTTCTACTGGAGGAGTGGGAGGGCAGAATAGGCAGAGCAACAGACAGGTTTTGGTGATAGGGGACTCTATTATTAGGAAGGTAGATAGAGGGATTTATCACCCAGATCCCAGCAGTCGAACAGTTTGCTGTATTCCGGGTGCTCGGGTTCATCATGTTGTAAATCGGGTAGACAAATTATTGGTAGGGGCTGGAAATGAACCGGCAGTCTTGGTACATATTGGTACCAATGACAAAGGTAGTGGAAGTTGGAGTGTCCTAACGAATGATTTTAGAGAACTAGGTAATAAGCTGAATGCAAGGACCTCCAACGTAGTATTTTCTGGGATACTACCAGTGCCAGGCAGAAGGAGCTTAGGGAGGTTAATGCATGGCTAAAGATGGGGTGCACTAAGGAGGGGTTTGGGTTTTTAGAGCACTGGGCTGACTTCTCACTTCGGTACAATCTCTACATCAGGGATGGATTGCATCTTAATGATGAGGGAGCTTTTGTGCTAGGGGATAGGATGGTAGAAAGGCTGGAGGAGTTTTTAAACAAGTAGGTGGGGAGGAGGGACTAGATATAAGTAGTAGGGTAGAAAGTGTAGAGGGTAAAAGGGATGTATTAACAACTCATAGGGGAGGAGATGGGGCAGGGGTATTATAATCAATGGGGAGGTAGTACTAAGTACTAAATAATGCCATAAGCTTGCCAGGAAAAAATAGAGAGTTAGAATTATTAGCAGTTAATGAAATATGGGATTTAAGTTACCAAAAAGTGGCGGGATGAATCTCATGACTGGACTGTTAATCTGGATGGTTATAACCTATTTAGGAAAGATAGAGGCAATGGTAAAAGAGGAGGAGGGATTTGTCGGTAAGCTAAGCCTAAATTTAAGCCTATAGTCAGAGAAGATATATATGGAGGAATTAGTGATAAAGTTGAATGTTTGTGGGTAGAGTTAAATAGCAGAGCAGCAAATTCGAAAAGAATATTAGTAGAAGTATGCTATAAACCACCAAATATAGCTGAAAATGAGGAAAAACTATTATTTTTACAGACTAAAAATGCAGATAAGCATGGCCAAGTTCTAATAATGGGAGATTTTAATTGCCCTGAAGTAAACTGGACAAATGAGACCAGTTCTTGAGCAGGTTCTTGAGTACACTCAGAGATCATTATCTCGCCCAGGTTATAAAAGAACCTACTAGAAATTAGGCTATCTTAGATTTGGGTATCACAAGTAATATTTATATAGTATCAAATGTTGGAATAAGGCAACCGTTGGGAAACAGTGATCACAACACAGTCTCATTTGAGATTGAATTAAAAAAACAAAATTTTAAGGAACTAACAAAAACTCTTAATTTTAAAAGGGCAGATTTTAACGGTCTAAGGGCAGCAATATAAAGTATAGACTGTGACAGAGAACTGATAGGTAAAAACACTGAACATAAATGGACAACATGTAAATCCTTACTAAATATACATACTTATATCATCATATCCCAAGTGGGAATAAAAGTAAAAGGAATAAATTGCATCCAATGTGGCTTAACAGTGATTTAAAGATCAAGATACGGAGTAAAAAGCAGGCATTTAAATTATACAAACAAGTGGGGACAGAGACTGCTTTATGGGAGTACCAGGAAATCAACAAGGCTTGCAAAAGGGCCATTAGACTGGCTAAAATAGAAAATGAAAAATTAATTGCAAAAGAGAGTAAGGCTAACCCTAAAATATTTTTTAAGTATATTAATGGGAAGAAGAAGAGGAAGGGAGGTATAGCAGCATTACAATGTGACAAAGGCTATCTGAAAATTTGTGACCAGGAAAAGGCAGATGAGCTAAATAGGTTCTTTTTTTCAGTATACACAAGGGAGGTACCAGTGGTTGGGACACTGCAACATAATGGGGCTAAACTACCTTTGCCAAATAATTGGTTAACGCAGAAAGTAATCAAAAAGAGGTTGGAAAAAATAAATGTTAATAAAGCCCCGGGTTCTGATGGAATACATCCAAGGGTACTGAGGGAACTGGGTTCTGTAATAGCCAAACCATTATATTAAATTTTTCAAGATTCACTCAACACAGGGTCTCTACCAGATGACTGGAGAAAAGCAGATGTGATACCTATATTTAAAAGGGGAGCAAGAGCAAATCCGGGGAATTATAGACCAGTAAGCCTCACTTCAGTAGCGGGGAAGCTTTTAGAAGGGTTAATAAGGGATAATATACAAGAATATGTCTATTTGAACAGGATTCTAAGTAGGAGTCAACATGAATTTATAAAGGATAGGTCATGTCAAACAAATCTAATTAGTTTCTATGAGGAGGTTAGTAGGAACCGGGATCTGGGCAACTCAGTGGATGTAGTCTTTTTGGATTTTGCAAAGGCTTTTGATACAGTGCCACAGGGGAGACTATTGTGCAAACTAAGAGATATAGGAATGCCAGTAAATATCTGCTCATGGATTGAGATCTGGCTAAAAGACAGGAAGCAAAGGGTTGTTGTAAATGAAACATACTCCGATTGGACTAATATGGTAAGTGGGGTTCCTCAGTGATCAGTATTAGGTTCTCTCCTTTTTAGCATATTTATTAATGACTTAGTGGTGGGACAGGAAAGTAGTGTCTCCATTTTCGCTAATGACACAAAGCTGTGCAAGGTAATTAAATCAGATAATAATGTGCTTTCAATCCAAAGGGATTTACATAAAATTGAGGAATGGGCATCTAAATGGCAGATGAGATTTAAAACGAATAAATGTAAAGATATGCATCTGGGAAGGATTAATAGCCATGCAATTTATAATCTTAATGGAGCATATCTAGGTGTATCAGATATTGAAAGGGATTTGGGAGTGCTTGTGGACAACCACCTAGGTAACAGTGCTCAAAGCCAAGCAGCAGCTGCAAAGGCAAATAAAATACTAGCATGTATTAGGAAGGGTATAGAAGCAAGGGAAGCAAATATAATCCTGCCACTATACAAATCCATAGTATGCCCTCATTTGGAATATGGAGTACAATTTTGGGCACCGCTACAGAAAAAGGAAATTTTAGAGCTGGAAAAGGTACAGAGGAGGGCAACAAAACTAATTAGGGAAATAGAGGGGCTAAGTTATGAAGAAAGACTAACCAAATTAAACGTATTTTCTCTTGAAAACAAGGTGTATAAGAGGAGATATTATCACCTTATATAAATACATCCAGGGTCAGTATAAAGATTTGTCAAGGGAGCTTTTTGTGCCAAGAGGTTTTCAACTGACAAGAGGACATCCCTTGAGGTTAGAAGTAAAAAGATTCCACCTCAAAGAAAGAAAAGGGTTCTTCACAGTAAGGGTGGTTAATCTGTGGAATTCTCTACCAGAGGAGGTGGTGACAGCAGATTCGATAGAAAAGGGGACTGGATTTATTTCTAATTGAAAAGGGAATTCAGGGTTATCCTGGATATTAGAGAGAGTTTTGATCCAGGGAAAAATCCGATTGTTAGTATCTGGGGTCAGGAAGGAATTTTTTTTTTTCCCTTGAGACAATGGGCTAAGTTTCACTTGTTTTTTTTCTGTTTGCCTTCCTCTGGATTAATTAATAATTTAAAAAATTAAAAATAAATTAAAAATAAATAATTAAATATTTGATTAATAATTAATTAACAGCTATTTAATGAATAAGTAATCCGCATATTGCAGATCAGAGGAGATCTTAAAAGGTTGAACTTGATGGACTGAAAGTCTTTTTTCAACCTTAATTACTATGTAACTATGTAACTATGATTGGGTAAAATAGAGGCTTAAGGAGTTCTGTATAGACCCCCATAAGGAATGGGGTTAGATGGTGGCTCATGGGGGTCTGTATAGTACCCCATAAGTGATGGGATTAAATAGGGCTAGATGGGGTTAAATAGGCCAATTTCGGGTAAGATTGGCCCAGTAAGGGTTAGATAGGCCCAGTTAGATTTAGATAGGATTTAGTACGTATAGTAGTATAGTTAGGGTCAATAGTGTAGTGTAGTGTTTAGACTTTGTCATGAGGGTCCTGGATGACCCTCATGGCACTTGTAGGGTTAACCTAGGGGTTAATAGTGTCCTATAGGGGTCTGTATAGACCCCTTTTGGAAAGAGGGGGTTAATTAAAGTATCATGGGGCTCTGTATTGACCCCCATGAGTGACAGGGTTAATTAAGGGCTTATGGTGGTCTGTATTGACCAACATGAGTGATGGTTTTAATTTTAGTCTAATGGGATTCTGTATAGAGCCGCATGAGTTATAGGGTTAATTAAGTGCTCATGGGGATCTGTTTAAAGCCCCATGACTGATGGGGTTAATTTAAGTCTCATGGGGATCTGTTTAAAGCCCCATGACTGATGGGGTTAATTTTAGGTGCCTGGGGGGGTACTTATAGTAACCCCTGCAGCAGGGGTTAATATTTCTTTAGTGTAGGTCCTTTCAGGACCTTTACGATCCTTTAAGGAAATTTGATTTTTTTAAATGTGGGGGGGGCCTGATTGATGGCGATCCAGGACACCCGCTGCAAGGGGTTAATGTGGGAAGGGGGCTGCTGGTGTCCCTATGGACCCCTGCAGCAAGGGGTAATATGAGGAGACTTTGGGGTACCGATGGGGACCTCCAGCATAGGGGAGGGTTAATGTTAGGTTCCACGGGGATAGTTACAGTATCCCCGCGGCCGGGATTGGCTAGTGGTGTGCCGCTGTCTCTTTAAGGACCAGCAGCCGGAAATGTAAAACTTTTAAATGCAGCGGGAGCCTGATCGATGCCGATTGGGGACCCGCGCTGCAAGGGGATAATATGAGGAAATTTTGGGGGTCCCAATGGGGACCTCCAGCATAGGGGAGGGTTATTGTTAAGTGTTGCTGCCAGGATTGGTTAATAGTGTGCCGTGGGCCCTTTAAGGACCAGCGACAGGAAATTTAAAACTTTTAAATGCAGCAGGGGCCTGATCGATGCTGATTGGATACCCCCACTGCAAGGGATTAATGTGGGCAGGCTGCAGGTGTCCTGATAGGGGCCCCTGCATCATGGGGATGTGTTTAGGCAGCAGGGGGGAGCCTCAGACGGCGGTGTCAGGCTGCTCCGAGCCAGCGCGTATAGGTTTTAGGATCCCTTGTGGGCACTTTTTGATGCCCGTAGGGATTCTTCCGAGGCACAAGGTTCACCTCATAGATTTATGGCTGCGTGTTACTACGTAGCTCTCGGAGCTTATTCTCGTCCATTTTTCGGTCTCATCTCGCAAAGGAGGCTGCGAGAGAAATATTGAGGAATCGGTCCTAACAAACAGCAAAAAGCTGTCTTTTGCGAGGACCGAGAGAACTACGGAGGTCTAATTTAATGAGGCTGTTAGTACCAGAGAACTGCCGATAAGCATATGTAGGACCATTGTAATACATTTAAAAGTAAAGCTCATATGTCTGTTTGTTTAGCAGAGTCTATTAAAAACAATATGCAGTTTAAAATAAATATAAGTAATGTTTGTTTTCTGTCACCCCAACAGGAAGCTAATTTAATTTTAAAGAGCAGTGAAAACTGGCTATACATTGTCCTGGAAGGTTTTTTTCTACAGCAAATCTTGTTTGAAATATTTAGGACTGATTTTGCAGTTCCTGAATGCTAATGTGCGGATCAGTATGCTAAAGTGCAGCTCAGACTGCTTGATAAGGTGTGAGTGGGCTCTACATGTCAGATAATATTGTAGCTCCTTATTTTGGCCACTACAGAAACAGACAGGCACAGTGTAATCCTTGATTTTGTCCATTTAAACTGCTTGAAACTGCTTTTTTCTTCCCTGTGCCTTTTCAGGGGACACGGACAGCTTTACCTCGGGCCTGGACCATCATGGATCTTGGAAGCAACATTGCCCCAACCTGTGATGGCATTAGCTCCTCCTCCACTATATACACAGAGGAAACAGATGTATTGCATCCTGCTTTCAGTTGTCCCATACCCCAACCCCAGCTAAATGGCAAGTACGATTTTAAACAGAGAAATGCAAAATTATGCATTCTTGAAGGAAAAATAAGCATTTGATGTATCATTTTAAATGGAACAAAAATTAGCGAGGATGAAGAAGGGTATAAAAACAAATATAATTCTGCCACAATATAAAACCTTGGTAAGACTTAATTTGCAATAAAAAAAACAATTTTGGGCACCATTTAAAAAATTACTTTATAGCTGGAAAAGTTTCAGAAAAGGGCAACAAAATTAATAAGGGATTCATTTAAGAAGAGGGGCAAACCAAATTAGACTTATCTTCTCTTGAAGAAAAGGTGCTTGCGAGGTGATAGCTAGGATCAGTATAAGGATTTGGGCCCTATTCTATTAGAAGCCTGTAAGTGACAATCAGGTCAGTAGGTAAGAGAATATGTGTCAATATTAAGTATGTGTAACGTTACCATCTGGGCAATAGAATAGGGCCCTTTGTCAAGTAAACTTTACTTTCTAATAAGCTTTGAGTTGCCAAGAGATCAGCCTTTGAGTTTAGAATATAATTTTTTCACTTTAAAGAAAGAAAAGAGTTTTTCATATTACGGGCTGGTCAGTTTGTGGAACTCACTATCAGATGAGGTTGTAAGAGCAAATTCAGTAGATAATGGTAAAAGGGCTTGCATGTTCCTTTTTTATTGAATAGGCCATACAAAAGTAAACTACAATCGGTAGGATATTGATCCATGGTAACATCTCATTGGTAGTTTTTTCGTGAATTATGAAAGATGTTTTCCTCTAATGAGACAATTATCATGGTTTCAAAGATTTTTTTTGTTTGCATCCCTCTGGATTAACTGACAATTCACTAAATATAATGATTTGAGTACATCTAAAAAGGTTAAAAAAGGTTAAACTTGATGCACTAAAAACTTTTACTCAAACTAAAATACTTTATATCTGCTGCTTCAGGAATAATTGAAGGGTTGTAATCAGGGGTGTAGGAAATGGGGGGGATGGGTGGCTCCCCAATTATAGGCACTTCCTGTGCCTTTAACTGCCAGATCGGCAGCTCTCGCAAGATCACGCAATTTGCGTGATCTTGTGAGACCTGACGGTCAGAATTCTGCTGAAAGCCAAATAATATAAATACATATATATATGTATCCCACCAGATTTTATTTTCGGTTCCTACGCCCTTCGTTGTAATAAAAAAAATTTTTTGTCATGCATTAATTTTTCTACAATCTCTTTAGCTTTTTACTTTTTACTGCATAGTGTTTAACTTCCAATGTGCATATTTAATTTTATAGACTAAAGGGTATTAACAAAGATGATTAATCCATAACCTGTTATATTTTTAATTATGCCTCTTGAAGTTTAATGGTATACACCCATTGCTATTAAATCCCTTCTAACAATCTAACATGATTAGATTTTTTTAAGTAATGACCTTAAAAGCGGCATTTTGTTAAAAAAAAAAAACACAAGTACTAAATTTAGTACTGCGTTAAGGCAAGCACACAGGGCCATAAATCTCTCCAGCCATAAGATCAATGGAAATTAATTTATTTACCAAAGATATAAATTTCATATTAAAAAGCATCCCAAATGAGCACTCATAAATCCTTGAATCTAATGGGATTGCAGATTGCACACCCAATCCAGATTAAATAAAGCCACATTTTATAAAGATAAAGCAAAATTGTAAACTCTGTGTAATACAGTATGTACCAATGTAATGTGAACTGACCATTTCCCATTACAATTAGTTCTACAGATGAGCATTCAATCTTCTGAGTAAATTAATGTATATTTATAAAAAAATAGAGCACAATTTGAATATCAGTAATACATTCTAGATAGCAGTTCACTTCAATGAAATTCATACCAGTCGTTTATATTAGTGATATAAATAAGCATTATTTCAAATAGCCTTAATTATGACGTATTTTGAATATGTAGTAAATGGGATAAAAAATATTTTATAGTTTGTCATCCTAAAATAACTGTCCAGTTTATTGCCTCATTTGTGACCTTGCAACAGCTATTGTTTTTCATAGCAAATGAACCCAATAAAAAATGTAGTCAAAGTTACAATGGTATATTTAAGACCCCAGATATATTATTATTAGTAATAGTATTTGAGAAATCAGTAGTTAACACCTTCGCATTTTTGTACCATCACTGAAAATAATGAGTATTAACATTTGATCCGAGTATTGTGACTGTTTTTGTTTAAATTTATGTTTTTAAAGGTACTGCTACATTTCATTATTTTATTCCATTTTATGATTCTTGTCACAGGCACATTGTTCATCAAGTAGCAGGTATACCTAAATGTGATTTTAATAAAGGAAGAGGAGTTATTTCCACAGATAGCTAAAAGCTAAAAACGAGTAATTTACTAGCGACTTGCCCGTCAAAAAATGACGGCAATAAGATTGTAAGGGCGGTAAATTTTGTTGGTGTTCCAAGATGCTTCGGCGCTCATTGCGAGCCTCGCGCTGAACGCCTTCGGCGCTCATTGCGAGGTTGTTGGTTGTTTGTGTGCTATGAGCATTGTTTTTTTATGCTAATGCGAATGAAATAATAAAAGAATACATCGATATAATTTACATATTTTGAAGTAATATATGCAGGAAGCTTTGTGCAGAAGAGCTGGCAATCTGTTTTGATGTTGCTGCAGCATAGAATGTGTGTTTTGAGGGCTGTGGCTGCTGTGTAAGCGTCATGAATGTGTGCAGTTATGTAGTGTAAATAGTGTGCGTGTGCGAGCCAAATCCGTTAGGGTAGCTGTGTACTTCCGCATTGTGTAAGTTAGTGTTGTAAAATGGCGCCTAATGTGTGGTATGCGACTGTGGCTGATGTGGCGTTCTTGTTCTTGGATCGCGTCTGTCTTTTTCGGAAAATCCGTATGTGTTTGGTGGTGTTTTGCGTCTTGAGTCCTGTAGCCTCGTTTTCATTTTTTTCTGCGGCCATTTTTTCTCTTGCTTAGGGGATTTTCGGGTGTCTAAACTCTTGTATTTCGAGTGAAATTGAGGTGTAACTTCAGTTTTCAAGGTCCTGGGTGCCCCCCTTGCTGTAGGTAAGCTTTTTATGTATTTGTTGTGTGTATTTATTTTGTTTTTAATGTTTTCATGTGCGTGGGTTTCGGGTGGTAAGGTCATATTTTTGCGAGGTCGTAATGTTTTTTTCCCAAGTCCCGCATCTCGTAGATAATAAACAATCCAAGGCCTCTGGGCTAACTTAGTATTGAGTCATTGCCATTGAGTTCCCTGGTACTAAATTTGTTGATCCTGGGATTATGCAGAGACAGGTCGATTGACTTCTGCACTACAAGAGGTGATGGTGTGGTAGTATGGAAAATTTAGAAAATAGGGCAAAAATTGTTAAAAAAAAATACAGAAGGGAGGTTTGGGGGAAGGGGAAACTATGAAGGGCAGGGTTTTGTTAATAAGGGATAATCTTAAAAACATATATACACATCCATGTTAAAATTAGCTTCTTTAAATGTACAGCCCAAATCCTGGACTTTATTACACAAAACAACAGTGACATTCTCTGTTTAAAGAATGTGGATTATCAGAACAATGTATAGAATCTAATTGGACTGAGGGACCCAGAGTGTGGTCCTACAGTAAAGAAATAAGCTGAGGATCGGGCATTTTGTTTAGGAACACATTGAGCACATTTAGCAAGAGAGCTTACTTTTAGTTTTTATGTTGGGGGATGAGGTATTTCAGGGTTTTAATTTACAGGCTCCTAGAAATATTATGGATAGACTAGATGTATTTCATAATCTGCTCATACCCTTACCCGGGAGAGAACCTACTTGTCTTCTAAGAAATTGTAATGCATGTAGAAGACACCTGATAGGGAAGGTATGGTGGAGTAGAGCATTTTATAAAAGTGGTGCATTATTAAGGAAATCATTTTAAAAGTTCTATGAACGACACCTTCAGAGTGAGTAAAACAAATTACAAAGGTCTTATGTATTATAGTGATTCAGAGAATGTAAAATCAAGAATTTTATTTGTTTTGTTTTCAGGGCAATTGTTGTTAAATGTATATCTAAGTGAGCTAGATTATTACATTTCTGCACTCTATAGGCAAAAAGCAGCCTATATGTATACAGCACATCTCATAATTTGTTTTATTTTTATTAATATCTAAAAACTAGCGAATTGCCCGTCAAAAAATGACGGCAATGAAATTGTAAGTTAGCTAATGCTGTTTGGTGTATAATAATGAAATCTATAATACATTAATAAATGAATATACTTTACGTATTTTGAAGCATTGTGTTGAAGAGCTGCAATCTGTTTTGATGTTGCTGCAGCATTAGTGGTGTGGAGCTGCTGTGTAAGCGTGATGAATGTGTGCAGTGTAATAGTGTGAGTGCTCGAGACCAAACCGTTAGCGTAGCTGTGTACTTCCGCATTGGCGTAAAATGGCGGGTAATGTGTGGTGTGCGTCTTAGCGGAATATCCGTAGGTGTTTTGTGGTGTTTTGCGAGTTTCTTGTGGTGTTCTGCGTGTTTAGAGTGCTGTAGCCTCGCTTTCGTTTTGTTCGGCGGCCATTTTTTCTCTCGCTTAGATAATTTTCGAGTGTCTAAAGTGTTTTATTTTTAGTTAAATGAAGGTGTAATTAGCTTTTTTGAGGTCCTGGATGCTCCCTCTTGCTGTAGGTAAGCTTTTTATGTATGTGCTGTGTGTATTTATTGTGTTTTGTATTTGTTCATGGTCGCAGGTTGCGGGCGATTTGTGCAAGGTCGTAATGAGTGGTAACGTGTCTCGTATGTTGTTTGCGTTGCGAGGTAAAGTTTGCGAGGGTCGCAGTTTCTGTTTCGTGTTGTATATATATATACACACACACACTATATATAAATAAATATATATATATATATATATATATATATATATATATATATATATATATACATATATATATACACACACATATATATATATATATATATATATATACATATATATATATATATACACACACATATATATATATATATATATATATATACATATATATATACACACACATATATATATATATATATACACACACATTATATATATATATATATATATATATATATATATATATATATACACACACACATATATATACACACACACACACATATATATATATATATATATATATACACACACACATATATATATATATATACACACATTTATATATATATATATATATATATATATATATATATATATATATATCTAAGATACCATAATAATATGTTGGGTATGTGTTTAAATTGCTTCCAGTAGGTAAGGCTTTTGCATTGCCGGGTTACACCTGTTGTACATTTCTTGGACACAGGGTGATGGGAGAGTATATGGCCGGTGTGCAACTGAGGCCCTCGCTTCGCGTGCAATGCACGGGCCAGCTCACCTGGTGCTGTCAGGGCACTGCAGCATAATATGAGGCCGGGACGGGGGCACCGAGAGCGGCCGATCAGACACGCAGTGACCTGGAAGAGGCTCGGAGCGCCGCCTCCTAACACTGGGCCTTGGACACAGGGTGATGGGAGGGTAGCGGGCTCACTCAGTTGCCGGTGCGCCACGGGCCAGCTCACCTGGTGCTGTCCGGGCACTGCAGCATCATATGAGGCCGGGACGGGGGCACCGAGAGCGGCCGATCAGACACGCAGTGACCCAGAAGAGGCTCGGAGTGCCGCCTCCTAGCACTGGGCCTTGGACACAGGGTGATGGGAGGGTAGCGGGCCCACAGCCCTATAGACAGACACACATACACACACACATATGGGGCGCTGCGCGAGGGCCGCGGGCTCGGTACGCGAGCCCGCAAGCGTGACCAATGGCTCTGGCTGGCTCGCCTGCTCCATCCCAGCAACTGAGGCCCTGGCCCGCAGCCCCATACATATGGGGCGCTGCGCGAGGGCCTCAGTTGCTGGCATGGAGCGCCTTAGGTGCTCCATGCCAGCAACTGAGGCCCTCGCATTGCTACGCGAGGGCCGCGGCTCGCTGTGCGAGCCCGCAAGCTGAGCAACGGCCCGTACGCTCACAACTATATATGTGATTCCTCTAATGATTATGTTGACACCCCCAGGGGGTATTTACACAACTTCCTGATCCCCAACCAATCAGCATGCAGCATCCAGGGAGCAATATTAAACCTCTATTTACCTGCTCTTGCTTGCTCAGCCAATAGTAGAGCAGTGTTCTCAGCCTCTCAGTCACTGCTGGGATATGACTCATCCCTGCTTCCTGTCTATGCTGTGTGCTGTTTCCATACAACATAGTGCTATGTTTCAAAAATGTCATCTAACCTGATTGGCCAAAACAAATTATACTTAGTTAGCCTGAGTTTGGAGGGGGTGTTAACCGTAAATTTTAAACTGTCAGTAATTACAATAGATATTGCTAACTTCAAGGTAAGTGTTTAAATGATTATTTCTGTATTTTTTCCATGCAAACATTTTTTTTTCATATACTATTAATTCTTCTCTATCAGATGCATTCATAATCCAGAAAACGTACATATCCCTTTAAGCGCTTCAAAAAATATATATATATTATTCATAGGCGATGTCTACCTTGAATGTGTGGAAAGTATGAAAATTATTGAAAATTATTAATACAGAAAGTGCACAGTGAGATGTGACTTAACCTGTACACCAGAGAGAGTATTTGACAGCAAATAAGCTATATAGAGGAATTAATGAGAATATTTAGTTATATCATATGCCACTAGAAGCACTTTATATCTTTATACTTATTTCATAATTATTTTAATCAAAATTTGGATTTTTGTATATAAATAAATGATATACATTTTTAAATAAAAAAACGAGCAGTGCTAGGTTACCTGAAGCATACGTATCCATTCTGTGCTACAATCGCTAGCTGTGTTATCAAGGCAGGCATATGCTATAAAAGGACCACGTCTAAAAAAGCACTGTTCTTCTTGCGATTTTGAGTAAGAACAAAGAGCCTCATTCAATTGAGAAATTGTAGCTTACGGGAAGCCCGTAATGTAGCCTGTAAACTAATTTGCTATTCAATTGGCCTATTTTTGGGAGCCACAAATGATCTACGAGTCATGGGCTCAAAAACATCCCTGTGATTGTTACAACTGTAACTTACAACCCATCTAAGCCTTTGATCTTTCACGTCCGGAAGAGTTCCGATCACTAAAATCGCAAAATGCTATTCAATTGCCACAATTCCGAAAGCCTGCACATGTTTTCACACCCGTAAATGGCAAAAGTAGAAGAAAATCCTACGGGTACCAGATGGAAGCCACAAAGGGGTTAAAGACATGTTCGTAGCACTGTAAATGCAAATAAAAATTCAATACTGCACTGTAAAAGATAGGGAAAGCTATGGAAGACATTAGAATTAATTGCACAATAGTCTCAATCTTCATTTTGGGGTTATATCGATCTCAAGTATCAATGAGTTAATACATATCAGGCCACCCATATGGACCAGAACAGCATTGGCATTAATTCTTATTATTTTGTATTTTGCGTGTTTGCAATCACATATTGGACCTCTAAACGCTAACTGATTGTCATGTAACCTCCATCTTAGACTGACAAAATGATGACGGTCTCATTTTCTATTGGCTGTTTCTAAATGGGTAGGTACGGCCTTGCTTAATCAATCATTTTCATGCTCTGAAATGCTTCATACTATTGCATGGTTTACATTTTCGGCTTTTGGCCCCGTAACTTGCGGGCTTGTTCAATTGAATCACTCCATAGTTAATGTATAATTGCAATTAGTTGTTATTAGAAAATGAGAGTTAGTGTTGGATTACTGAGCATGAAACTATTGAATTTTAAGTCTTTTCCATTTACACAATATTCTTCTCTCTAAGTATCTTTATCAAGGCAAATACATTAACTTTCACAGTGGTAACTATACTGAAGACAAGTGTTCTCATTTGGTATACATTTGTATAATGGCACACTAAGAATTAAGCATCTTTAGTGACTCTTACCATTTTTCCAAGTGGGTAAGCACTTCTTCTTTGTCACTCCAAATGATCCAGTAATCAATTAGTGGCTCCAGATCAGTGTTTTTCAACCGTTGGTTTTAGGTCCGTTGCTGGTCCCTGAGACTTTCAACCCTATTAAATTCCCTCAACGTGTAAAACCGTAGCTCGCAAGACTTACGGCTATTAAATTGGCACAGTAAAGCAACCCTCTAACGATCTGCTAGTTAAAGATGGAAAAACCCTACGGGACGTCGAAATTTGAACTCCGCAAACCCTTTGATCTGTAACTGTTACGTTAAAAAACGCTATAAAATTGCCAAGAATCCACTAGTGTGCAAACCCGTAAGCCGCAAATGGAGCCAAAAAGCCAATGGGTACTAGAGAGGACCCGCAAGGGGGTTAAAGTCCTATCTGTAACACTGTAAATGCAAAAATACACACACTACTGTATTTTCAATGAAAGGGAAAATTATGTTAGGTATTAAAATTAAAAGGACAACATTCTCAAGATCGCAAATCTGCAATATAAAATACTTTATTTTCTGTTTAATTTCGGTGTTATATATATCCAGGCAATCAATGTGTTAATACATATAATGGAACTCGCATGGACTAGAATATAATATTTACTGATTTATTAATATTGCATTATTGCTGAAATGCGGGTCCAATCGAAACTCGCAATTGAAACCTGTAAGGCTTGGAAATATAACCTCCATTTTTCTGTGACGTAATGATGACAATCTCATTTGCCATTGGCTCCATCTAAACCCATAACTAAAAGTTTGACTAATTGATCATGTTCACGGCCAAACATCCAACGTGCGCAAAAATGGTTTATGGGTTTGCTACTACTCCCCTTAACTCGCAGCATGGTTCAATTTATTAGCTCTGTAATGCAGCCAAACTTCAAGCCCGCAGCCTTTGCGGGTATGCCGATGCCGCTATGGGCTTCTAATTTAATGTGGCTGTTTATCTGTAGTTCCTCAGGGATGAGGAGACCCAATCTCTTTATCCAAAGTTATATATAGACTATAGAGGAATTTAGCCATTGTTTTGCATTTTAGTCAAATCCATGCAATGCTAGGGGTAAATTCAGTCGCATAAGGTCACTTAAAGTATCACCCTGTTAAACATGTTCTGAGTCTCACAACTAGTTCCAATGAGGATTGGAAGGTGACCAGTCGAACACTAGAACAAAGAATGTTGAGAAACACTTCTATAAATAGGATGAGATAAAGAGATACTAAACAGAATATTTATAGATAGTTGATAAATATGATGCTTAAAATACCATATAACTATTTACTAACACTTCCTCTCAAACATTTTAAGAATAATAAAAAAGCATATTTTGTTATGTGTAATTTAGGGGTTATATTGATCTCGGGAATCAATGAGGTAATACATATCAGGCCACCCACATGGACTAGAACAGTATCAGCATTAATTTGTATTATTTTGTATTTCGAGGGTTTGCGAGTCCCAACGCATAACGGACCCCCGAACCTAATTGATTAACATGTAACCTCTATGTTTTACTGCCATAATGATGACAGTCTAATTTTCTGTTGGCTGTTTCAAAATGGGTGGTTACGGCCTTAATTGATCATGTTCCCGCCCTGAACTGCTACGCACAAGTGCATGGTCTACGTCTTCGGCATTCGGCCCGTGACTTGTGGGCTTGTTCAATTGAATAGCACTGGAATCAGACGAACGGGAGCCCACAGGACGCCTGCTGACATACGGCCTGTATCCCGTGAGATTGAATCGGGCTCCAAGTACTTAACTGTTACCTTCCTTTCACTCCTAGAGTGTAGTACATTCAATATAATTATTGTAATAATAATAATTGAAATTCTTTTTTATTAAAATGATAACATTGTGTCATTAAATAAATGCTGGAGTGCAGTTTTACAATATATAATGAATCTATTTAAAAGTTATAAATGTGTTAAAAATATACCTGCCATTTTCTTTGCAAATGCAATTCACTCATGTATTCCGGTTCATCCAGTCTACAACTCAGGCACAGAGTGCACAGGTAGTATGATTTACTAACTTTATTGTATTAATATAATTAATGTGTAAGTGGTATGTTTTTGTAAAGGTTAACCTTCAAAACAGTAGTGTATTATATTGAAATACCAATTAGTCATTTAGCCTGTGAAGTATCATAAGAGAAATGTGTAGGCATAATACAATATTAATATAATGTGTTTTACCCTCAAGCTCCTCACTTTCTTTCAAAGCTACTTTATACACTTAAAACATGTAAGATGAATAGTGCCTCCTTGATCTTATAGCCACTGAGTGATAATGGAAAAATAGATAAACTAAATTCAGAGCAGTAGCCTTATTGTATCACACACCATTAAAAACGAAAAGACGACTTTAATAAGAGATGTCCCTAAATAAATCAATACCTTTACAGTTCAAAAAAGCACTGTAGGATCCAACCATTAGGAGTCCTCTTTCCTATTTAATAATTCCTCATGTTCTTAAAAGGAGGGGGAATACATATGGTGTAATTCTGACAGATGTCAAGCTTTAGATATATACTTGCGAATTGCCCATCAAAAAATGATGGGCAGAACATTGTAAGCCAGGCAATGCTGTTTGCCACATAATGTGAAGCTCTGACACTCTTTTTTTAGTGAAGTGGAAAATATATATATTTTTTTAAATTACTAATTTATAAATAAATATACATGAATAATGAATTAATCAATGAATCAATGTATTTTAAAGAGCGAAGCATGTATGTCCGCATCAAGTAAAGGCAATATAAAATATGAGATTTAGCATATATTTTTTTTATAATATTTTTTTATTAATAATTAATTAATTAATTAATTAATTATTATACTTTACCTAATAGTAATATATCCAGCAATCAATATCCTGAAGAGCTAACAATCTCTTGGGATTTTCGGGCAGCAGAAAATGTCCAGTCAGACTGTTCATCACTTGAGGAGGAAGTGTCAGCAATGTGCCAAGTGTGCAGTATATATAGGCTGCGTGTGCGAGGCAAAACCGTTTGTGTAGGCGGGAAAACCGCCATTTCAGATTCGTAATGTTACTATTTGCAAGTTAGTGTTGTAAAATGGCGGCGATTTTTTATATCTTACTTGCCTCGCGAGCATTTTCCGTTTGTTGTAATTGTATATTTTGTAACTCGTACGTTCCTGGCTAACTCGTACGTGCCAGGCTGTGATTTGCGCGCTTCGGTCTCGTTTAGCCTCGTTTTAATTTTTTCCATTTAAATTTTTTTTTCCCGCTTAGCTGATTTTCAAGTGCTGAAACTCGGCAAATTCAGCTTAAATTTGTGTGCAACCTCACTTCCAGGCATCCTGGCGTCCCCCCCCCCCTCCCCCTTGCTGTGAGTGAGTGTGTTTTTATTTATTTTTTATTGTTTTTTGTGGTTTTCGATTTCCGCGGTTCGGATGTTAAATTTGCGAGGTCGGATTTGTTTGCCCCCAAGATTCTGAGTTTGGATTTTTTTTTCTAAGTCCTGCGTTCCTCAAGTGCTTGCAGCCTAAGTCCTTCATGCTTCAATGCCTCAACTGCTCGCCTCGCTTCGCAAGGATCACAGGAGCACCTTCGGCGCTTATTTATGCCTAAGTGCCTTTGGCGCTCATTGCCTATGTCCTCCGAGCTCAGAAGGCTTCTATGCCTCAACAGTGACGACAACTCGCAGTTTGACAACTGTTATATGTGATATATATATATATCACATATATAGTTCTCAGCAGCGCAGGCTTGCTAAAAGATGTTGGTAACTCAACGTTAAAACTGGGCGTTCGCGCAATGAACTTTCAGCCATCAAAGTAGTATCTGAGCTGGTTGAGATTTCTTCCAGCAATATTGATTCCAGCTTTGTATTCATCCAGCCCTGCCTTACACATGATGTACTCTGCATAAAAGTTGAATACCTAAGGTGAAAATATACAACCTTATTGTAATCCTCTCCTGATCTTGTTCGTTTCTAACTGTGGCTACTTGGCAATTTGGCATGAAAGGTTCTCTTGAGATGCAACATTTTCTTGAAGAGATCTCTTGTCTTTCCCATTATCTTATCTTTTGATCTTCATTATCTTATCTCTTTACATAACTCATTATAGAATATCTCCTTGTCTATTCTTGCTATACTCTGGAATTCTGCTTTCATTTGGTCAAATATTTTCCTATCTCCACTACCTTCAGCTTTCCTTCTTTTGTGTTAAACTTTCAAAGCCCCATCAAATAGCCAGTTTGTCTTCTTAGTTTTCTTTATTTTGGGGGATATTCTTTGTTGCTGTTTCCTGGTTGTAGCAAACTTTGGTCCAAAGTTCTTCTGGCATTCTATCTACCATGGCCGGCCCCTTAAATGTATTTGTTACCTCCACTGCATATTCACAGTGGATAGTATTTGTTTCACATTGCTTGGTCTGATGATTTTCCCTATTTTCAGTTTACTTCTGAACTTTGCAAAAAGAATCTCATGATCTATGCTGCAGTCAGCTCTAGGTCTTGTTTTTGCTCCATCTTTGGCAACAAAATATACAGTCAGTCTAATTTCTATATTGTCCATCTGATGATGTCCATATGTAGAATCGTCTCTGGGGCTGTTGAAAGAGGGTTTTTGCTATGACCATAGAATTATCTTGACAGAATTCTACTAATCTCTGACCTTCTTCATTTTGTTCCCAAGGCCAAACTTGCCCATTATTCCAAGTATCTTTTGGTTCCCTACTTTAGCATTTTTAATCTCCCATGATGAAAGTAACATCTTTTCTTGGTGTTATATCTATGTGGTGTGGAATATCTTTGTAGAAGTGCACAACTTTAGTCTCATCAGAATCCATGGTTGTAGCGCAGACTTGGATCACTATGATGTTATATGGCTTGCCTTGAATTTGAATTGAAAAAATTCTGTCATTTATTGGGTTGTAACCGAATACTGCTTTGACCACCCTTTTATTGATTATGAAAACTCAATAACAGGGCCCTCCATCCTTTGCACTGCTTGAAATTGTTCTTGACTTGTACTTAACCCCTGTATAGCGCTACAGAATATGTTGGCGCTTTATAAATAAAGGATAATAATAATAATTATGAGGGCTACTCCATTCTTCTGCAGGATTCTTGACCACAGTAGAAGATCTAGTGTTTCCAGTATATTTGAGTTCACTAATTCCCAGGATAACAATGTTTAACCTTTTCATCTCATGTTTGACAGTGACCCATTTGCTTTGGTTCATAGTTCTAACATTCCAGGTTCCTATGCTGAATTGTTCTTTGAAGCAGCAAACATTTCTTTCCCCTCCAGACACATCCGCAGCTGGGTGTCCTCTAAGCTTTGGCCCAACCACTTCATTAGATCTGTTATTCCCCAGCAATGTGATAGGTGCCTTCTGACCTGAGAGGCTCATATTTTGGCACTAATACATTATGTCTCTGGTTGTGTCTGTCCATAAAGTTATCTTAGAAAAGATACTGGAGTGGGTTTCCAGTTCCTTCTCCCGTGGACCTCAAATTTGTCTGACCCCTCTGCTATGAACTGCGCATCTTGAGTGACCCTATATGGTATAGATCACAGCTTCATTGCAGAACACAAGCACGTTTACCACAACAAGCTAGCGATCCAGAAGGGGGTGGAATTGCATAGTCCTACAATACTATGTTAATCAAACCTAGCAATTATACATGTGTGAGTTAAGCATTTCATCCTTCTTAAGAATATGAGCCCAGATAGGCTTTGCTGATTTTATTAAAATATATTAAAGCTTATGACCCTTGTTTGTCAACAAAAATAATGTCTACATGTTTAGATGTCATGACATCATAACAAACACAGATAACATATGATAACACATGTATTCCTTTAACATGTGATATCAATGTGGCTGAACAATACAATTTTGAGATAGTGATAGTACTCTTAGGCTTTTAATTGTGGCTTAGCATTTCTTGTGAGATCCCACATCACTGCTAGATATCTGCAATTGGCCATGGAAACAGATTTCTCATGAAACATTGTGGGTTGCACTGCTTGCAGATGAACATCAGGTAAATTAGTTTATTGTTACAGTAATAGTATAAAGCACTGTACTGCACATACAGATATTTCTAGATTTTTCTCCTAATCTTTATTTTTTTAGAATATGACCATACACTGATCCTTTTTTATTCATTTTTTTCTAATCCTGCTATATGTGTGTAATTGATTTGGATTGCATAATCCAGAGTTTAATTGAGCAGATCTAGAAACAATGTAAGTTCTGGTTACAGGTAACTTCTATTATGTGAAGTGATGAATGATTAGATGTATTTATTATTTCACTCAATTATTGTTTCTGTGTTGTAATGACCACATGTGACTCAGTAGCTTATATGCATTATTATTATTATACAGTATTACCTTTAACCCTTTAAACTGTTCCCGTTTAGGAAAGGCATCTTATCATCTTGGGTCTCACTTGCGCCATACAAATAATATTTAAGGTATATGGAAGTTTTCCTGTTTTTAACTTGCTCTAATCTATCACATGTTGGTTATATCAGAAACAAACATTACAATGATTAATTCAATACACATATAGATGTATTATATTTTAATAAACAAATTGTTTTTCATATAGGCACCTACATAGGCACCTCATACTAACAATAGAAAAAATGCAATCAAGTATGTTTTTTAACCTTATACTAACCATCAAGCCAACTGCAGCACAGTGCAAAAAGTCACAGAAGCGCTGCATGAGCTGCTTCCTTGCCTTTACTGAGTAAAGTTGTCACTGGACTGACTCATAATTACTAATTACACTAAGGAAGGCGGGGTTGTATAAAGCACTTCATTGTGCCCCCCCCCTTTCTTTAAACCCCCTCCTTTTATTTAAACTCCTACACTTATACTAAAACTGCACTTATACTAGAAGTTTCTCAAGTTCACAAGTTCGATCCTTCCCCTTTTTCTATTAGGTTCTTACTACTCACCTGCCAACTAATCACTGCACAAGTACCCAAACTCACTTTACTGTTCAGGAGAAATCACAGAACAGAGGCAAACAGACCATAGAAAGCCACCCACTGATATAGCTACACACAAGCAAAACCACACACCCTCTCAGCTGCCCACTCATCACTGCACACGTACCAAAACACACTTTACTGTTCGGGAGAAATCACAGAATTGATGCTCTTTGAGTGAAAAGTAAAGTATAAAAAACATATTGTAAGTTAATAAGAGTGATCATTCTAGATTATTTTGCAGTGTTCTGGGGCAGCCCTGTAAAAATTGTTAATAATTTGTATATTATATGGTGCAACATACGCCATAACTCTAAAAATGTTTTTAAAAAGGGCCATTTGACAGGTCTACAATTATCTGTTTCTGGTTCTATCAATCAAAGTCTTCCATGTAGGTTTATTATGTTATAACACATGCAGATTTTTATTGCAGCAAAGATTATAGCTAGAATTAAAGAATGCTACTCACTTGTAAGTTTAATTTATCAACTTTCTTACTAATATATTTTCTAAAACTTTAATTTCTCATTTGTATGTACCATACAGTGGGGGGGGAAAAGTATTTGATCCCCGGCTGATTTTGAACGTTTGTCCACTGACAAAGAAATGAGCAGTCTATAATTTGAATGGTTCTTATATTTTAACAGTGAGAAACAGAATAATAAAAAAAAAAAAAAAGAAAAACTCATGTCAAAAAAGTAATGCATTGATTTGCAGGTCAGTGAGGTAAATAAGTATTTGATCCCCTATCAATCGGCAAGATTTCTGGCTCCCAGTTGTCTTTTGTACAGGTGACAAGCTTAGATTAGAAGCACTCTCTTAAAGGGAGTGCTCCTAATCTCAGTCTGTTACCTGTATAAAAGACACCTGTCCACAAAAGCAATAAATCAGATTCAAAACTCTCCACCATGGCCAAAACAAAAGAGCTGTCCAAGGATGTCAGGGACAAGATTGTAGACCTACAGAAGGCTGGAATGGGCTACAAAACCATCGCCAAGCATCTTGGTGAGAAGGTGACAACAGTTGGTGCAATTATTCGCAAATGGAAGAAACACAAAATAACTGCCAGTCTCCCTCGGTCTGATGCTCCATGCACTCTCTAACCTTGTGGAGTTTCAATGACCATGAGAATGGTCAGGAAACAGCCCAGAACTACACAGGAGGTTCTTGTTAATGATCTCAAGGCAGCTGGGACCATAGTCACCAAGAAAACAATTGGTAACACAGTACGCCGTGAAGGCCTAAAATCCTGCAGTGCCCGCAATGTCCCCCTGCTCATGTACACATGTGAAGGCCCGTCTGAAGTTTGCCAATGAATATCTGAATGATTCAGTGGAGAACTGGGTGAAAGTGTTGTGGTCAGATAATACCAAAATTGAGCTCTTTGGCATCAACTGATCTCCCTGTGTTTGGAGGAGGAGGAATGCTGCCTAAAAGCCCAAGAATACCATCCCCACCGTCAAACATGGAGGTGGAAACATTATGCTTTGGGGGTGTCTATCTGCTGAGGGGACAGGACAACTGCTCTGCATGAAAGGGACGATGGACGGTGCCGTCAAAATCTTGGGTGAGAACCTCCTTCCCTCAGCCAAGGCATTGAAAATGGGTCATGGATGGGAATTCCAGCATGACAATGACCCAAAACACACAGCCAAGGCAACAAGGGAGTGGCTCAAGAATAAGCACTTTAAGATCCTAGAGTGGCCTAGCCAGTCTCCAGACATTAATCCCATAGAAAATATTTGGACGGAGCTGAAGGTTCCAGTTGACAAACATAAGCCTCGAAACCTTAATGACTTAGGGCCTCATTCAATTAACAGTCGTAAAATGGCTGCAATGCTGCAATTCCTTTCAGCCATCTTACGGCCCTGTGTAGCGCTCCTGCTACCCTGCTATTTAAGTGGACGGCGCCGCAAGGAGGTCCCTTTTACTGCCGTCCGCAAATCATGCAATCGGCCGCAATCGCAATCGCAGTTGTGCCCATAAATCGTGTTTCAAGGCAGCAAAGTCGGAAAACTGTAAATGCAAATATAAATTCAAGATAGCACTGTAAAGCTCTGTAAATGATAGGCAGCATAATAGGGGCCATGAGGATTAATAGCAACACCCTCTCAAGCTTGCACATCACCCAAATCCAATATTCATTTCCGGTTTATTTTCCGTCCCAAGTCCCGTGGGCTAATCCTTGTTAAAACCCATAAGGGTTCGGAGGTTGAAGGCCAAGAATTCAAAACATTGTAGAAGTCCCACAGGCTTCAATGACCAAGCCCGTAGCTTGTTATTCAAGCCCGTGCGGGCTTGCATGATAGATAGAACATGAAGATTGAACATGAAATTACATTTTTTATTTGCAGATTTGAGAGTAGGGGAATGTTGAGCTATTAATTCTAAGACCAAACATCACTTTCACTTTTAATAAAAGTACAGGATGGCTTTTCTATTTGCTTAATTATGGCTACGATTTGTAAGTAAGCCCTTTGCGAACTGTGGGTCTATTTTACCCATTTACGGACTTGACAAAGGCTAATCTCGCAGCCGTTGCGGGTCTGATGTGCTCCAAGTCCATGGGACTCTGGTCACGGAAATTGAACATGAATTACAATAAAAATGATTTTCAAATATGAGTGTTGGGGAATGTTGTGCTATGAATTCTAACACCTACAATCACTTTCACGTCTCATCAAAGTACAGGATGGCTTTTTTATGTGCTTAATTGATGCTCTGATTTGTAAGTAAGAGCCTTGCGGGACCTTTTTGGTGTACATAAGCTACGGCACGGTTTTAGCTAATTAAGGCCTTGACGGATGGGTTCAGGTAGCATTTGAATAGCGACATTGGCTTTCTTGCAGCCGAAACTCTTGCGGGCCGCGTAAGATCAAAGGCTTTCCATGCTGCGCGGGCGGCCGCAAGGGATAACAGGGCGCCATCCGCAAGCCTGCTGGAGCACTCAGCCGCAAGGGAATAGAATACGCATCTCCTACGGCCTTTAATTGAATGAGGCCCTTGGAGAAGATCTACAAAGAGGAGTGGGACAAAATCCCTCCTGAGACGTGTGCAAACCTGGTGGCCAACTACAAGAAACATGTGACCTCTGTGATTGCCAACAAGGGTTTAGCCATTAAAGTACTAAGTTGAAGGGGTCAAATACTTATTTCCCTCATTGACCTCCAAATCAATTTATAACTTTTTTGGCATGCGTTTTTCTTGTTTGCTTTTTTGTTATTAAGTCTCACTGTTAAAATACACCTACCGTTAAAATTGTAGACTGATAATTTCTTTGTCAGTGTACAAATGTTCAAAATCAGCATCAGCAGGGGATCAAATACTTTTTCCCCCCACTGTATATATTTAGAACAAAAAGTACTGGATCTATAGTAAGAATGGTAATAAACATGTATTAATCACCTAAACTGATAAAAATAGACACATTGCATCCCACACCAATAAATACATTTGTATTAGTTTATATATGTAAATAAATAAATAAATGTAATAATAACTTTGCTCATCTGACTAGAATGGCTAATGCTACAAATTATATTCAATTATTAAAGATGTACTTATAATATGAAATCTATAAACTATAATATATGAACAAATCATTGGTGAATAATCATAAATATATTATGTATATATGCATAGTGGAATTTCTTGGTATATAGCCTTATTAAATTGCGATTCGGTTAATTTAAAAGGGCTCTATTTAAGCACACAGCAATTTTTTTTTTACAGAAGTTTTTAGTTAGTGAAGACCTTGCTTTTGGATAGAAGTTTACTAACTAAAAACTTCTGTAAAAAAAATATGCTTTGTACTTAAATAGAGCCCTTTGAAATTTACAGAATTGCAATTTAATAAGGCTGTAAATGTCAATTTTTTCACAAAGATGTTTCTAATATTTGTGCAAATATCTCTCTCATATAACTTTATGATATACGTAGTCATGATCCTAACCCTAAGCCTAGCAATAAATAGAGCCCTTTTAAATTTACCGAATCGCAATTTAATAAGGCTGTTGGTGTATACTTATTAATAGCACATCAATAAATGCACTTTTTCCTCCTTTTTGCTATTTAAATGCTGATCGAGAATTATGATGTGTTTAGATTCAAAATCACAATTTTGTATTATATGTATGTAGCATTGGGTTTTCAATTAATGTTTTGACTTATTGTAAATGTATGTTTACTAATTTAAAGATATAATATTCTTAATTGCATATTAAACTGTTTAACAAATTAATTGTGTACCATATATAACAGAGGCGGACTCATCCAAAAACATTTTTAAATGTTTAAACTTTAATCTGCTTTGTTCTAATATATATTTTTAAACAAATATCAATAAAATATAATTTTATGAAAAAGTGTAAATTTTTAAGTCATATTACACCAGTTATTTCCAATAAATAGACTTCCTCACCAAAAATATATATAGGAGTTTAGCTGACCAAAAAGATGTCTCTTCTATTCATTTAAAAAGCTTCTAAATTACATATTTGCAGCTACTAAACTTAGAATCATATACAAAGTGTCCATGAAAGATACTAATTTAACTATAGAAAACTAAGTTATCCTAGGTCAAGACTATAAGAGTATTTTTCTTTTCATTTTTTCAGCATATTTAAATCCCCAACTTCAAGGTAGTGGTGTTTTACCTTGCACTACTTCTAAGCATTATCTTGTAAAATATCTTGTAACTTTTTCTTCCATTGTCAACTTGGCTTTGTTTTACCTTTCTACCTTCTATCTCTCTACCCCCTGGATTGGATTCCTGGTTGGCTATTGCTTTCAGGTTCCGATCTTGCCACAAGCTTATTCCTGTAGCTTAGTGTCTCCAAGCATGATAAATACATGGGACTATGTATATATAAGCCGCACCCGGAAATAAGCCGCACCGTTAAAATTCAATGGGGGGAAACAAAGACAATACCTGAATATAAGCCGATCTCTTAAAATTTGAGGGAGAAAAATAAAAAAGTAAATTACATTCAGGGAAAAATTGTGATTTTATTTTACCATATACCACATATCTAGTATTAGGAAAACAATATACCTATAGGATTTTCCTTCAACTTACAGTATATACTCGAGTATAAGCCGAGTTTTTCAGCCCTTTTTTTAAGGCAAAAAAGGGCCACCTCGGCTTATACTCGATTAACTTTCCCCCCCCCCCCCCCGTGTCTCTCTAACCCCTCCGTGTGTCTCTAACCACCCCTGTGTGTGTCCCTCTACCCCCCCGTGTGTCTCTCTACCCCCCCGTGCGTCTCTCCACCCCCCTGTGTCTCTTTCCCTCCCCGTGTCTCTTTTCCTCCCCCCTCCTCTACCTAAACCCCCCTCAACCCTCCTCCTCTACCTAAACCCCCCTAAATACCTCCCCCCTCTCCCCTCACTTAGCTGCTTGGGCTCCGGCCTCCGATCCTTGACCCGGCGCGCATGTGACATCAAATGTGCGGTGTGTCATTAGCATATACCGGTATATGCTAATGACGCGGCGCACATGTGACGTCACATGCACGCCGGCGCCGGGTCAAGGAGCAGAGGCCGGAGCACAAGCAGGTAAGTGAGGGGAGAGAGGGGAGGTGTTTAGGTGGAAGAGGGGTTTGACGGGGGTTTAGGTGGACGAGTGGGTTGAGGGGGGTTTAGGTTGAGGAGGGGGGTTGAGGAGGGAGGTAGGGGTTGAGGGGGGTTGAGGAGGGAGGTTGAGGATGGGGGGTTGAGGATGAGGATGGAGGGTTGAGGAGGGGGTTGAGGATGGGGTGGTTGAGGAGGAAGGTTGAGGATGGGGGGGTTGAGGAGGGGGTTGAGGAGGGGGGTTGAGGAGGGAGGTTGAGGATGAGGTGTTGAGGATGGGGGGTTGAGGAGAGAGGATGAGGATGGGGGGGTTGAGGAGGTAGGTTGAGCAGGGGGGGTTGGGGTTGAGTTTGAGGAGGGTTGAGGTTGAGGAGGGTTGAGGTTGAGGAGGGGGTTGAGGTTGAGGAGAGGGTTGAGGATGAGGATGGGGGGTTGATGAGGGAGGATGAGGATGGGGGGCTTGAGGAGGGGGTTGAGGATGGGGGGTTGAGGAGGGAGGATGGGGAAGGGGTTGAGGATGGGAGGGTTGAGGAGGGAGGTTGAGGATGAGGAGGGAGGATGAGAAGGGAGGTTGAGGATGAGGAGGGAGGTTGAGGAGGAGGAGGGAGGTTGAGGAGGAGGAGGGAGGTTGAGTAGGAGGAGGAGGGAGGTTGAGGAGGAGGAGGGAGGTTGAGGAGGATGAGGAGGGAGGTTGAGGATGAGGAGGGAGGTTGAGGATGAGGAGGGAGGTTGAGGATGAGGAGGGAGGCTGAGGAGGGTGATAAGGGAGGGGGGAAGAGACACAGGGAAGAAGAGACACGGAGAGAGAGGGGAACACAGAGGGCACAAGAGGGATACAGGGGCAGCACATTTCCCACCCTCGGCTTATACTCGAGTCACTCATTTTACCCAGTAATTTGTGGTAAAATGGGTGCCTCGGCTTATACTCGGGTCGGCTTATACTCGAGTATATACAGTATTTATTTTCTTGTTAGACAGGCTATCATTATTAACATCATAAGTAAGGTAACAAGTAAACTTTTTCTTAAGATACACACAATATTGTTAGGTAACACAGTTTAATTGGCGTATTCACTGGGAGAGGAGGAGCCGGGGGAGAGACAAAGATGGAGAGATAAGGAGGAGGGAGAGACAAGAGGGGAGAGAGAAGGGTAGGAGAGACAAGGGGGTAGAAGGGAGCCTGGGGGAAGGCACAAGAATGTCGCCACTAAAGAAGTGCTACCTAGGGTGGACATTCCCCACCCCCGTAGCTACGCAACTGGTGTGAGGATCAAGGGTTAAAAATGAGAAGTCGACATCATTTTAAACAGCATACAATATGATGAAATGTCATAAAAGCCAATTTTTGTAAGGTTGCAAATTTATGCAGAAGCTTAACTTTTCAAAGTTGAAATTTGGATCAAAAGCGGAGGCTTATTTTCAGGCCAATACAGTATATTAATAGATAGATAGATGCTGAGTTGTGCTGAAACTTTTTTGCTTTACTGCAATTAGCCATTTCTCCATTGCTGTGGTTACAATAACCTTTCCTTTCCCACCTACTGGTCCATTTTCTGCTTCCCTACCATTTCCTGTGTACCCTGCCCTTCTCCTATGTTCACTCATTGTCGCTGCTCTGTTCTGCCATGACCCTTACTCTTTCCCCACTCTGTCTCGTTTTTATTATTTTTTTTCTCTCCCACTCCTCTTTTTACCTCCTCTGGGTTCTGCTTCATCCAGACGTTACCTCGCTGCTCCATATGTTCTCTCTGCACTGTTAGGCAATGCCAATGCTTATTGTATTCCTATTTGCCTGGCAACAGGGAAGTGTATAATCAATCAGCCTTTTTACCTTCATCTTCTGGTCCAGTTAAAATTGTATTCACTCATTTGTTATTATGTTAAAATATAGACATCCTGCCTTCTCAATATCCCACTACCCTATCCATATTATGCCATTTCCATGTTCTATCCATGTTATGCCATTTCCATGTTATGCCTTAGTGTCCACCCTTCTTACATGTAAAGGGCTAGTGTCCTTTATCATTTAAATGTAAACCTTTCACAATATCTTTCCAAGTCATAATACTCTCTTAATATTCTTACATTTAAAGGGCTAGTGCCATTTATGTATCTTCCCATCATTAAGCTTCACCAACTTAATTAACCTAACCATCAAAGTCTCTAATATTCCTTATTTTGCTTACCATTCATAGCTCCAACCTAGCCTAATATCCAGTCTCTGCCCTTGGCCTCCTGGCTGTAGTCACTACATGTACATCTCCAGAATGTCTCAGACTACCCTATGTTAGGGTTTAAGTCGTTATTCACCTGCTTGTTGTTGTTCCTCAGAGAACAAATGTATATCACAAGGTGATGTGTCAGTAATAGTGTAGCCTATTGACCCTAGCCTGAATTAAAAACGATTCCAGAATTCATCCTTCGATTTAGCATTTATATTGAAGTGCTCTGCTCCACATATCCATATCATAGGCAGGAGCTAAATGACTACCTCTATCTCATCATGGGCCGAAGCATTTAGTATGGCAGATTTGTTTATTATGAGTGGTCTTTTTTCGAAAAAGCAGCCACCACATCGACCCAATTTAACTACACCTTGAACTGGTCATCTTTAGATCAAGAGCTGTTTTGCCATCACTTTGTCGGTATTAAGGATCCAGTATGCGAGCACTGAAAGTCTCCCTTACACATATCTAGCTTTCTCCTGAATCCTCTCAAAACCAGCTCCTAGTTCCCCTCAAATTCCTGCTTATCTATCCCAGACACTGTCCCGTTGAACAAAGAAAGACCAGCTAGTATGCTATGTGCATTACCTGGGGGCATCACCCATTTGCAATACATTTAACTCCAGGGGTTGCAAATTTGATGAGTGCTGTCTACTAGATGTCTGCCTGGTTTGTCATAAAGCACATTTCAAGACCATACGCCCCTTGGTAATGCACACCAAGTGACTAGCGGCCTTTAGCTTACCTCTCTATTCTCACCTTCTTTGTACCTAATCACTGACTTCCCCCAAAGGTTCCATACGGAGGTCACACCACTGTCTCAGGTCTCCTTTGCTAGCGAGAACCTGCAATAAACTGCAAAGGAGCCTGAGGTTATGGAAAGATTCATAGCCACAGAACTACAAAACAACTTCATCATCAGGCCCCTTCATTGACCTCCTTTAACAGTACGGAGGAGCAACCCAATTGGAGTTGCCAACCACAAATACTCCTTTAAAAAGGGGCTAGTTATTGACTTAACAGCTCCTCACAATTCAGTCACGCAAAGTGGTTGAGGACTTCAACCAAGAGCCTGGTGCCAGCCTGCCTATCTCCTTGTCTAGGTGCCGATGTGTCTATGACCCCAGACATCTCCAGTCAGTGTTTGGGCACAGCGGGTGCTTGTTAGAGTAGTATATCAGTCTGGTCTCATTCAATAGAGTGACCAAAAAGACCCCAAATAACAGGCAATTCTACCCTGAAATGGAGCAACTCCTTGCTGACTGTCCTTTAGGGATTTTAGCTACAACCTACTGCCGAAGGCCCAACTAAGCCAAAAGATACGTCTGGGGTTTTCTGTTTCTCCTGTTCAGAGTAGAATAGCCTTGTATTTCAGGGCTGGATCACTCTATTGAGTGAGACCTGATTGATTTACAACAATATTTCTAACTGCAAAGGGGAAAAGTGAGGTTAAAGAGTTTTGCTCTCTGAGTAGGTTAATACGCTTATAGAACACGCCTATTTCTGTGTTGTTCATTGAGCACCTCTGCTTTTGGTTTTGCAACTTCTAAGTGACCAAAGAATTTGTTTTTGGAAACCATTACCCTAGACTGTTTCATAATTCACTGCTTGCAAAGCATACTTCTTTCACTTTCAACATTTACTGTAAACTTAAAAAAATGCTTATGAAATTAACTATACTTTCACTTTGCTGTTGGTTGCCTTTTGTGATTTGCTATATTCTCTGGTCTGTATTCAAAAGATGAATTTACTCTATAATGGAGTAAAAAAGTGGCAAAAGTGTTACTGTAGTCATCTTCAGATCTGATAAATGTTGAGCTATAAACATTCCCAATGCTTTGTTTCAATAAAGTTCTGTCTATCTGCTCATGGTTTACTCTGCTTAGCTAAATTTAGAAGAGTTTGACATCTGTCAAGTATTAGATAACATCCACAATGGAGTTGGATTATTGATAGTCCTGGCATTGTTTGTGCCAAATCTGCAACGCATTTATCATTTTGGTAGTTTGTACCATTGCAGCTTTTTATCTATAGAGTAAATCCTCAACACATATAGTTTCACTTAGATGCAGGAAATATCTAGTGCAACCACCATTTCCATTGTGTGTGCCATAAATAATCGAAAACATCAGCAGCCTTATTATATTGCAATTCAGCAAATTTAAAAGGGCTCTATTTAAGCACATAGCATATTTTTTTACAGAAGTTTTTTTAGTTAGTGAATCTCTATTCAAAAGCAAGGTCTTCACTAACTAAAAACTTCTGTAAAAAAAAAAAAAAAGCTATGTGCTTAAATAAAGCCCTTTTAAATTTGCAGAATCACATACAATAATGTTATTACTAGTAAATTGTCAGTCAAAAGTGACGGTATAATATTGTGTGTTCTGTCTCTTTGTGCGCCCTTACTATGTGTACCCTGTCTCTCTCCCTGTGCTCACTTTCTCTTTCTGCGCCCTCACTCTCGCCTTCTCTCTCCCTCCTTCTCTCTTTCTCTTCCTTGCTCGTCTTCTCTCTCTTCCCTAGTCTCTCTCTTCCTCTTTCTCTCTCCCTCCTTCTCCCCTTCCTCTTTCTCTCTCTCTCGTTCCTTCTCTCTCCCTCTGTCCCTCTCTCTCTCTCCCTCTCTCCCCTTCACTCTCCCTCTCCTTCTCACTCTCTCCCTCCCTCTCCTTCTCACTCTCTCCCTCCCTCTCCTTCTTACTCTCTCTTTCCCTCTTTCTTTCACTCTCCTTCCCTCATTCTCACTCTCTCTCTCATTCATATGCCAATAAATATAATGCGTTTAAGATTTATTCAGATAATATAATTATGGAACTTGCTGTTTTTCCCATCTAAATGCTGGCAGATTAATTTCCTTATGACAATTTTTTCAAGTTGAAAAAACCTGCTTCCAGCTCAGAGTTCCGAGAAAAACAATTATTACACTGCATTCTGGGAAGTTGAGCTGGGACACACAAATGTGGCCACAAATGCCTCGCTCTTCATTCCGTAGCCATCATCAAACATGGCTTCCTTTAAGCTTATGCATGCTGTATTACACAGCTTTAATGCAAAGCCAAAGTTGGAATAAACACAGGCTGAGTATCCAATCCATGTACAGCTGTTTCAAGCTTACTGGCTATCATCAGCATGGAGCGGGATCTCAGCCTGTGTTGTGGAAATTATGAGTAGGTAGGTATATCACATATATAGTTGTGAGCATGAGAGTTGTTACTAACGAAGGCGAAGGCGCTCCTTGGCAGCAACTGCGGCCCTCGCAAAAAAGTACGAGACACGTTAACACCAATTACGACCTCGCAAAAATCAGCCGCAACCCGCGGACATGAAAAAATGAAAAACCCAATAAATACACACAACACATACATAAAAAGCTTACCTACAGCAAGAGGGTGCATCCAGGACCTCAAAAAATGAAGTTACACCTCAATTTAACTCAAAATAAAAGAGTTTAGACACTAAAAAATTCTCTAAGCGATAGAAAAAATGTCTGCCGAACAAAACGTAAATGAGGCTACAGCACTCTAAACACGCAAAACACCACCAGAAACACGCAAAACACCACAAAACAGCTACGGATATTCCGCCACAGACGCATACCACACATTAGCCGCCATTTTAGAACAATAACTTATACAATGCGGAAGTACACAGCTACGCTAACGGTTTTGTCTCGCGCACGCACACTATTACACTACACACATTCATCACGCTTACACAGCAGCTCCACACCACTAATGCTGCAGCAACATTACAGATGCAGCAACAAAACAGATTACAGCAACAAAACAGATTGCCAGCTCTTCAACAGAATGCTTCCTGCATATATTACTTCAAAATAGGTAAAGTATATTACTTTATTAATCTATTAGTTATTTTATTATTATACACCAAATAGCATTAGCTCACTTACAATTTCATTGTCGTCATTTTTTGACGGGCAATTCGCTAGTATATATATAAACAGCAAGTTCAAGATATAGCAGTTTTAAAGGTAATTAGGGTGTATTTGTGCTTTTCTTAAGAGCATGAGAAATTGGCTATAGTGTATATTGGACTTCTTGTGTTGCCCCTTTCTTTAAAATTCCTTACCTCACTCCACTAGACTTTCTTCATGTCTCAAGTCCTTCAAAATCACATTAAAAACACATTTATTTAATGAGGCTTATCACCTTCATATTTAATATGCCCAATTTATCTATCACCTTCCAAATCCCTTAGATTGTAAATTTCAAATTTTTTAATCGTTTAGGATTCTTGAAAAAGTACTCTACTGTATATGCAATATTCTAAGCTCAAAAACTACTCTCTTTTCGTTTAATCTGTAATGATATTGTTTTTATTTTCAGTTTCATCCTATGTATGGTGCTGTGGAATATGTTGGTGCATTATAAATATTATATAATATTAAAAGCCTTAGCTTCTAAATACTAATAAACTGCTTTGACCTGTTCATTAGTATCACTGTCTCTGTGGTGGATAAAACAATGTCCATCAGTGTTATAACATTGTTCTCTCCATGCTTATCAAAAATTAGCATATTGAGCCATCTGAAGAATTATTTACTGCAGAGAAAAAAATCTAATAAAGTATAGTCCATTTTTAATCAACTTTCCGTTGGTTTAACTGTGTAGCATTAACAGATTTTTTTTATTAGCTGCAAGAAAACTGCATATATTTATGTTACAGTTAATAAAATAATAAGCCAAGTATAGAAGATGGAATAAGATGGAATTAGCTGCTGTATAACTAACGGAAGTACATTTTACATTAAAGTTGACTTGCTATGAAAGGGTTTTGCTTGCATTTTAACTTAAACTAGATGAATGCGAAGAACAAAAATGATGTTTGGTTATAAAAGTAAATCTATTTTTTTTTTCAAAAACTCATTTAACTTTTGAAATGGAATGAATACTGTATGGAAAATGATATCTATTAAAATACAAGTGCCTCAGTGAACTGTTATTAGAACATGTGATCTGCATATAAATGAGCAAATCTCGCAGTTTTTATCTGAAGGTGTTTTTTTTCATGCTGGAGCTTACATTCAGAACTTTCAATATTCAGTTTTTTTTTTTAAATAAATGAATATTCTCTAGCATATTGTTTTCCTCATTCACAATGAGTGACTGTTTAGTTGAATCAAATCATTCATGTGTGTTGAAATAAATTGCACCTGTCACATGGTGTGCCTTTTGAATTAAAAATAATAAACAAACAAACCACAATTTTAATATAAAAAAATGCAAAATTTGACCAGGGCAGAAGACGAGAAGGACGGAGACATCGTGGACAGGTACGTTTTATATTTAGAATGTTATTGTATTGTTATGTTATGTTTTTATTTGTGTACTAATGCAATGTTAATTTTTTTCCAGAGTCCCAGCCGGAGAAGACAAGAAGAAGGATGGGGACATGCTGGAAAGGTAAGTTTAATATTTAGAATGCATATTTCTTCTATGTAGTGTTTAATTTTGTACTAATTTGATGTTTCTTTTTTTCCTAGGGGTGCAAACTGCACCATGAAACCCATCATCACTGAAGGGACATCTAGGCAAGGTAAGTGGTCTTATTTATTCTATTTTAGGTTAGTTGTAGGGTTTTAATGTATGTAGATAGGGTTTAGTGTATTTTACATAGGGATTATTGTTTTGTAGATAGTGTTTAATGTAATTTAGATAGGGGTTATTGTATTGTAGAAAGGGTTTAATGTATTTTAAAAAGCTGTTAATGTATGTAGATAGGGTTAAATAGTATATAGATACTAGCGAATTGCCCGTCAAAAAATGACGGCAATGAAATTGTAAGGTAGCTAATGCTGTTTGGTGTATAATAATGAAAGATGTAATACATTAATAAATGAATATGTAATGATGTTTGGTGTGTAATAATGAAATATATAATACATTAATAAATGAATATACTTTACCTATTTTGAAGCATTGTGTTGAAGAGCTGTCAATGTGTTTCGAGGTTGCTGCAGCATTAGTGGTGTGGAGCTGCTGTGTAAGCGTGCTGAATGTGTGCAGTGTAATACTGTGCGTGCGCGAGACGAAACCGTTAGCGTAGTGGTGTACTTCCGCATTGGAATAAATGGCGGGTTATCTGTGGTATGCGTCTTTGCGGATTATCCGTTGGTGCTTCGTGGTGTTTTTCGAGTTTCGTGTGGTGTTTTGCGAGTGTGTTGTGGTGTTTTCCGTGTTGAGTGTCGAGTGCTGTAGCCTCGTTTTCGTTTTGTTCGTCGGTCATTTTTTCTGTCGCTTAGCGATTTTATTAGTGTCTACAGTGTTTTATTTTTATTTAAATGAAGGTATAACTTGGTTTTTTGAGGTGCTGGATGGTTCCTCTGCTGTAGGTAAGCTTTTTATGTGTGTGTTGTGTGTATTTATTGTGTTTTAAATGTTTGTATGTCGGCGTGTTGCGTCCGATGTTTGCGAGGTCGTAATGTCTGGTAACGTGTCTCGTATGGTGTTTGAGTGTGTAGCCTCGTTTTCGTTTTGTTCAGCGGCCATTTTTTCTCTCGTTTAGCAAATTTTTTAGTGTCTAAACTCTTTTATTTTGAGTGAAATGAAGGTGTAAGTTGCATTTTTGAGGTCCTGGAGGCTACCTCTTGCTGTAGGTAAGCTTTTTATGTATGTGCTGTGTGTATGTATTATGTTTTGAATTTTGTAATGTTCGTGAGTTGCGTCCGAGTGTTGCGAGGCCGTAATGTGTGTTAACGTGTGTCGTATGTTGTTTGCGTTGCTCGTAAAATTTAGCAAGTGTCGTAATTGCTGTGTCGTGTTGTTTGCGTTGCGACGTGAAGTTTACGAGGGTCGCAGTTGCTGGCATGGAGCGCCTTCGCGAGGGCCTTGGCTGAACTGTATTTATTGTCTATATTACTGTACTAGCGAGTGCAAGTTCTATCTCAAGAACTGTTAACTTAAATATACATTGAATCCAGAGGAAGGCAAACAGTAAAAATCCTCTTTGAAACGTAGCCAATTGTATCAAAGCGGGAAAACAATTAACTCCTTCCTGACCCCATTAACTGTCGATCGGATTACTCCCTGGATTAATGTTTAACATAAAATACAACATTTACATTGTGCCTTAAAACGTGCTTGTGCTCTGAACTTAGTAATATGTCTAAGTAAGGAACTTGAAAGTCTATTTTTGGAAACTTTAACTTTCTTATCTGTCTAAGTAAGGAACTTGAAAGGCTTTTTTTCAAACTTGTAACGTTAGAAACAGTAACATAGTTAATTAACATTTGAACAGAATTTGTTAAAATAATGCAAGGCAAGTGTTTTGTGGAGCTAATCATGCAGTACTTCCATGAATTATGAGTGAATTCTTTATTGATTGGTAGTTTTCAATGGTTGACCTTTGTTTGTTGGTGTAGTAATTGTTTTAAATGGCACATAGAGATTCCTCTGTGGAAAAGCGGTTCTCTAAAAAGAGAATGCAAGATTTTTAAGTTGTTCTGCGATGTGTAACCACTGTTCTCTATGTGTTTTACAATTTCATGAAGTTTAATAGAAAAATATTGTTGGTGTAAACCTAATTTCTGTGACGTAAATATGACCTTTTGAATGAAACGGACAGTTGTGTGTACTTTTTTTACATTTTTTTGTGGTTATATTGTGTTTTTTTAGGTTTTTGCGTTTGGCTTTAAATTAGTTTTGCATGGCTTTTGTTTGTTTGATGGAAAGTTAGAGTACTTCATAGTAGACAATGTTTTTAGTAAAAATGGGTCCATCCTCTAATAAATCACCTTGACTTTCATTGTTTTCAATGTAAACTTTAATAGCCTGTGGATTTTTGCACCTTGATAAGGCAACGTTCAATTGGCCATGTGCAAATATTGGTTGTTCTAGGAAAATACCCACAGATTTTAAAGTTTGTCCTTGTGATTTATTAATGGTCATGGCAAATGACATAATAATGGGAAATTGTCTTCTTTGAAGTATAAAAGGGAGACTACTTTCACTTGGTGCTAAATCTATTCTTGGTATGAAAACTCTCTCTCCTTTATGGGTACCAGTTAAAATTTGAGCATCTATGAAATGGTCCTTTAATTGTTGAACAATTAATCTTGTACCATTGCATAGGCTTTTTTTGGGGTTCATATTTCGCAGTAACATGACAATGTATGTGGTGGCATTCCAGAAGGATTTTATGAATTCAGTTAAAAAGAACAGAATCAGCACTGTGATAATTTATTTTGGGTGCATTCATTTTTTTTTATATTTCATTATTGAGGATTAATGCATCCTTATTTTTACAGGTTAGGATAACTTGGTTGGCAAATTCTGTATAGTCCTGGTCATTTATTGTACTCTCAAATATAGCCGATATAAGATCTTGGTGACAAATCATATGAGGTGGGATGTGCACAGTGTCGTCAGGTAAATTTGCTATTTTTTATGTTTTGCCTTCTCCAATTTTAATAAGCCAATCATTGAAATCATTTTGGCCTTCTGATCTCATATTTTGTTGGAGTTGAAGATGGGTAAAATGTTTCCATAGTGTACTTGACTTTATACATGTTTTGATAATGTCAGTTCGATTTTCATGTACAACCACAGGTAATGTTTGTCTAAAATCACCACCTAACAACATTACTTTTCCACCAAATGGAAAAGTATTATCCATGACTTCATGAAGCAAATGGTCAATACATTGGAGGGCATAGCATGACATCATTGTCGCCTCATCTATTATAATTAATTTTCTTTCTTTCAGTTTTTTTGCTGGTAATGTCATGTGAAAATCTGACACTGAGGTTTCTAAAATAGGCACTGGCAGATTAAACCCACTAAGTACAGTTCTTCCACCTTCTAACAAAAGTGCAGCAATTCCAGTGGTGGCAAATGCGAGTGCTATTTGACCTTGTGCTCGTACAAAACTCATTATTAAATTATATAGATATGTTTTTCCTGATCCGCCAGGTCCATCAAGATAGAAATAATGCTCTTTGACCATGTCATTATCTAGTTTATTTTTGATGGCATTAAATGCTTGCAATTGTAATGTATTTAAAGTTGCAAGTCTTTCTTCTCTCCTTTGTACTTGTAGTTGAATGGCGTGGCATTTGACATAGTGCTGCTTCTTCTAGACATCATTCCCATTCTGTATCATTAGCTAGTAAGTTTCTATGTCTTGCAGCTAAATTAAATGATTCATATACTATGGTCCTCCTTCAATTGCGATTTAGCCAATTGAATAGGGCTCTAAATAAGCACATAGCATACTTTTTTAAATATGTTTTTAGTTAGGGAAAACCCTGCTTTTGGATAGATGCTTACTAACTAAAAACTTCTTAAAAAAAATATGTTATGTGCTTATTTAGAGCCCTATTCAATTTTCCAAATTGCAATTGAATGAGCGCCTATGTCATTAACAGTTCTTAAGTGTTCAAAACTTTGTGCTCCAGGAACATTTAAAAGTAGTAGTCGTAAGCAGAAACGTTCAAGGTCTCTTGGACTGACAGTGTAAATTCTTGGTATTATTTTATTTCGTCTGCTTTTTCTTGGTCACAATAATCCATTCACAAAAACATAGTGATATGGAAAATCAATATATAAGAATTGTGTTGCTTGTGAATCTGTAGAATTTAATTGAAACCATGCAGTTAGTGTAGTGTGACGATGCTCACTTTGGGCCAATGCATTACTTTCATTTCCAGCATGGAAATACACTAAATGTCTTTGTGGCAAATGTACTGCTAATCTATATACTGCATGTGATCTGTCATGCATTTCAAATTTTAAAAGCCGCCACATAGCTTCCGGCACACTTACATAGCGAGCATCTACATGAGATGCAAGTTCATCATCTACTAACGCACTGCTTTCGGTATTGTCTGCACTTTTGACGACTACATTAGCTGCATCATAGCCTTTGTAAATATATTTGTAGACATATTTAATGGATTTGATGGAAGTGCAGGCTTCTACATTAATGTGTGCATTATACTTCATAAGTAGATGTGGATTGTTTGGTACCACATATCTATTGTCAACCTTTTTTCCACGAATAATGGCACTATCTCCTTCTCTTCTTCTATATAGTGGATAGCCATCACAATTGGCTTAAGTTTTGTCTCTATAATCTTTTGGAAATTTTTTGGAACATTTTGTTATTTTACATACATGGTGATTGTGGATTAAGCTCGCCACAGGGTCCATGAATCATACGATGAGTTACAATCTCATATAGTCTACCATATAGTTCTGGATCTGGTAGTTCATCAACAATGACTGAATCCACTTTGTCAACAGTATCTAATTTATCTTTTTCTTGAAGGATTATTAGAAGATGTGCATGTGGAAGGCCTCTTTTTTTAAATTCAATTGTATATACATAAGCAAGACATTTGCCAAATAAGTGACTTATAGTGATGTCACGTATTTATTCATTTAATTTAATTTGAAAACTCTGGCTACTAAATCTGGTCTATCGGAAGCACTTTGGGCAAGAAGTAAATTTTGTGTAATTTCTGGCCTTTGGGGATTACATGTAAATGTAAGAAATAAATCTGGTTTCCCAAATTTGGTGACAATATCCATGGCATCATTGTATCTTTCTCTCATATTTCGAGGAGATCCCTGGAAAGAAGATGGTAAAATGATGGCTTTGCCAGCTGTCATGTTTCTGCTTGTAGCAACCTCAGCGACAAAGTCCATTAATCCACAATATTGTTCTATACATGGTTTATCTTGTTGATATTTTATGAAGTTTAAATTATTGGCCTCAACTTGCAAATAGGAATCAATAATCCATTGTTGTGTTAGTTTTCCACCACATAAAATTGGCTTAAATGTATTTCAAATGGCAATTTGACCTACTTTAAATTTAAGCATGGAAACATTATTTCGCATTCTGGCTTTAGCATTTGGGTAACTGGGAAGGGTTAGTTTTGGTTGCCAACCTGCTTCTCCGTGTATGAAAAAAATGGGATATGTCATTGGATCTAAATTTGGACTTAAGATACTGATATTAATGAATGGTTGCTCCTCATTTCTGGGATATATTCTAATGTCTCTTTGAAATGGTGATTCTCCTTCATCATCTTGAAACACCATTGCAACCTCATTTGATGTTGGCAAGTTATAACGGCGTTTATCAGTATGTCTATCTCTTTTAAGCACCATATTAACCTTTGGGATTGGTAATTGATGTCTTTCTGCATGAAGTTGTTGTTCATTTTCTACTTCTGCCATTTTTTTTATAAGCTTCAGTGTAGGGGTTATTGGCTATAATTTTATCTAGCTCTATAAAAACACTGGGTAATCATTTTTTAATTTCTTGCAGCTGCATATGTTGGTCAACAGCTTCCATTGTATCTAGGACTTATAGTTGAGCAAATTTTCTTTGCTCTCCTTCCTCTGAATGTAAATGGGAAGTACGATGATAAATTTGGCCTTGGACTTTAAAGCAGTAAGGACCATGTCCTGGTACATTAGCAGCTAAAGTTGCCCCCATAGATGCAAAGGATATGGCACTATTGTAGGATTTTATGTTTGTCTTGAAATTTTTGTAGTTTGGAAAAGTATGTTCAGTCATAATGTTTTGTAAATATATTGGGAATTGTTTTCTTTCTGGAAGTTTGACCTTGCCTTTTTGACGGCAACTAATGAAATGGCCATCTCTGGGTCTTTCCTGTTTAAAATTATAAGCCTCACAATACTGACAATGAATATTCATGTCACCACAATTATGAACCTCTACGGCTAAAGACTTGAGTAAAGGACAATTTGAAGAGCATATATAAGTTTCAGTTTGTAATTCATCATTTGAAATGTCATTTGATGTTTAAGGAACAGGTTCTAAATGCTTTTGTTTTTTAGTGGCTTTTTTGGTGCATCTTTAATTTTTTCAGCTTATTTGAGTCTTTTGCTTGCAAGTCTATTCCGTTCTTTTTCTCGTTGAATTTCCTTCTGCGCCGGCGTCTGCTGGTTTGCCCATCTTTGTTGTTGTTCTCTAGCTTGACGTCTTATCTTTTCATGTTTGGTCTCGTTATCAGCCATCTTAATCTGTAAATGAAAATAATGTATCATGAGTTTACTTTCAGATGTTTAGTTGGTTTGTGAAATGTTTTTATTGCAACAGAGTTGTGATTGTAAATTAACTTTGTTTCCATGTGATTTTAGTTCATTGTAGCTAAACTTTCTTTCTGTTGTTAAATGACTGTGTTTTATTTTTTTGCTCCTACGTTATGTGTTGTATTTTGACATTTTTGGGTTAGATGCATATTGCACCCAATGTAATTGCAATATAGCTTATAGGAGATGTAGTAGGTTTATAGTGTTAAATGAGCTTTTTAATGTAGTATTGTGTGTTTATTGTTTTTAATTTAGTAGGATTGTAGGGTTGGCTTAGAGGCAAAGTAGAGGGAAAAAATGGTAGTAATATATTGTTCTTTGTTATTTCTACTGCAGGGGATTTTTGGAATACTATTCTTCTATTTAACTTAAAGGCTTATATGCTGTGGGTCTCAAAATAAGGTTTATATTGTTGTTTGTTAGGTCTTAGTAGTATTTGTTGTAGTATTGTCTTTTATGTGTGTGGTTAGTTTTTGTGCTTAACATTGTAAGTTGGGGCTGTGAATTGAGAAATGTAAATTTTGTATTGTATGTGTTTTGCCTATTTATTGGACTATGCTGTTTTATGTTGTTAAATTTATTTTTTATAGATTGAAGTTTGTATTTACTGTTAAACGTTGTTTTACATAAAAGGTAATTAGTAGGTAAATGAGAAATGTGTCAGTAATATTTTGTTAATGCTCTTCATTTGTGGTGCTTATTGTTGCTTTATTTTATTTTTTTCTCTTGACATGGATGCAGAGCAAACATGTTTATTCAGTTTTCTCTTATTGAACTTCTTATACTGTACCTTATTTGAAGTGTGATTTCAAGCACAATATTTTTTGATCCGCTGTTGTAACTCTCCGTGCGATGTTCTTGACGCAGTGTCTGTTGTAAAAGAAAAAACGAAATGTTATTTGATTGGAATGTATTTCTCATGAATAGCATAGTTAATTATTTTCGTCTACTCTATCATCGTGCTTTCTTCTGCTATGCTGTTTTGTGTGCAACACTTTAAAATAGTTTCATTTTATTTGTATATTACAGTTATCCTTTTTTTTTACAGTAATTATTAATGTTATTGACATTTTGTATATGATATCAATGTTTGTTGGACTATCCTGTTTTGTGTCCACCACTTTTGGGATGCTGTATTTGGCTTGTGGATGACAGTTAAAGGTTGTTGTAGAGTAAAGCTGACTGTGAATGATCTTGTAGCTATGTTGGAGCTATTAACAGTAGTATCCTGATTAGCGTCCGCCACTTTTGGTATGCTTATTTAGGCTTCTTTTTTAAGGGTTATATGATGTTCAACAGTAAAGAAGAATGTTAAGTTATTTTTCTATATTTTTTTGTGATTTTTTGTACAATCTTGTTTTGTGTCCACCACATATTGCATTCTCCATTTGCCACTTTTTGTATCCTTAATGTGTCTTTTTTGTGAGGGTTACATGTTGTTGGACTGTAAACAGGAATATTAATTGCCTTTTCTCTATGTTGTTGCACTTTTTTGGGTGATGGTTCGAGGTTGCTGTACTGTAAAGAGGAGGAATACTTTTGTTTTCTGTATGTTGCTAATGTTTGGTATGCTATCCTGTTTTTTGTCCACCACTTGTGTTCTTTTTTCTGTGTGCAAGTGTCTTTTTTTGGAAATTGTATAGGTCTTTGTGAAGTTTGTTGAACTGTGGTGTTTTTGTCTTGCTTGAATTTGTATTGAGGCTTGTATTTTTTAGTTTGAATTCTCATATTGGCGGGCATTAAACATAGGATTTTTGTTTCTTTTTGTACTTGTTATACTATACCTTGATTGAAGTCTTGTTCTTGTCTGAATGACAGAGGGTTCCCCTCCTGCCAATCTTAATCTGCCAGTCTTCTTGTAGTGTCTTTTTGAAAAAGAACGATAAATGGTTAATTGTATATTCATTCTTTTGGATTTTGCAAAGCATGGTCTTTTTATGCATTTAATGTGTTTTTCTATCTTACCTCTTCTTCTTTCTTTGTGTTCTTTAAAAGTGATTCTTTTTCACAGTCCACGCTGCAAATTCTTGATTGACGCTGTTGATGCAGAGTCTGTTTGCATAGTGAAAAAAAAGGAAAGATTGAGCTGCAGGTTACATATGTAGTAGTGTCATCTTTTTTTTTTGTTATGAGTTGCTGTGAATTAATGTCAGTTGAATATACTTCTTTGCTGACTTTGAGTTAAGATTAGGTTGTTGTAGGGCCTATACACATATATGTGCATTTCACATGTCACTATACAGAGGATATAAAAAGTCTACACACCCCTGTTAAAATGTCAGGTTTCTGTGCTGTAAAAAAAATAGATAAAGATAAATCATTTCAGAACTTTTTTCACCTTTAATGTGACCTATAAACTGTACAACTCAATTGAAAAACAAACTGAAATCATTTAGGTAGAGGGAAGAAAAAATATAAAAATAAAATAATATGGTTGCATAAGTATGCACACCCTTCAACTAATACTTTGTTGAAGCACCTTTTGATTTTATTACAGCACTCAGTCTTTTTGGGTATGAGTCTATCAGCATGGCACATTTTGACGTGGCAAGATTTGCCCACTCTTTTTTGCAAAAACACTCCAAATCTGTCAGATTGCAAAGGGCATCTCCTGTGCACAGCCCTCTTCAGATCACCCCACAGATTTTCAATCTGATTCAGGTCTGGGCTCTGGCTGGGGCATTCCAAAACTTTAATCTTCTTCTGGTGAAGCCATTCCTTTGTTGATTTGGATGTATGCTTTGGTTCCTCTTCATGTTCAGCTTTCTAGCAGAAGCCTGAAGGTTTTGTGCCAATATTGACTGGTATTTGGAACTGTTCATAATTCCCTCCATCTTAACTAAGGCCCCAGTTTCAGCTGAAGAAAAACAGCCCCAAAGCATGATGCTGCCACCACCATGCTTCACTGTGGGTATGGTGTTCTTTTGGTGATGTGCAGTGTTGTTTTTGCGCCAAACATATCTTTTGGAATTATGGCCAAAAAGTTCAACCTTGGTTTCATCAGACCATAACACCTTTTCCCACATGCTTTTGGGAGACTTCAGATGTGTTTTTGCAAAATGTAGCCTGGCTTGGATGTTTTTCTTCATAAGAAAAGGCTTTTGTCTTGCCACTCTACCCCATAGCCCAGACATATGAATAATACGGGAGATTGTTGTCACATGTACCACACAGCCAGTACTTGCCAGATATTCCTGCAGCTCCTTTAATAATGCTGTAGGCCTCTTGGTAGCCTCCCAGACCAGTTTTCTTCTCATCTTTTCATAAATTTTGGAGGTAGCTCCAGTTCTTGGTAATGTCACTGTGGTGCCATATTTTCTCCACTTGATGATGACTGTCTTCACTGTGTTCCATGGTATATCTAATGCTTTGGAAATTCTTTTGTACCCTTCTCCTGACTGATACCTTTTAACAATGGGATCCCTCTGATGCTTTGGAAGCTCTCTGTGGACAATGGCTTTTGCTGTTGGATGCGACTAAGAAAATTTCAGGAAAGACCAACTAGAGCAGCTGAACTTTATTTGGGGTTAATACGAGGCACTTTAAATGATGGCAGGTGTATGCTGACTCCTATTTAACAAGATTTGGAATGTGGTTGCTTAATTCTGAACACAGCTACATCCCCAGTTGTAAGAGGGTGTGCAGACTTATGCAACCACATTATTTTTATTTTTTATTTTTCTTCCCTCCACCTAAAAGATTTTCAGTTTGTTTTTCAATTGAGTTGTACAGTTTATATGTCACATTAAAGGTGGAAAAAGTTCTGAAATTATTTATCTTTGTCTAATTTTTTTACAGCACAGAAACTTGACATTTTAACAGGGGTGTGTAGACTTATTTTATATCCACTGTACATGAATGCTATTTTCATTGGTAAGGTTTGCAATGTTTTTTTTTTTCCGTTTTTTTTTTGTGGGTGTCTTTCTTTCTAAATTAAATATATTATAGTTTACCTCTCAGTTTGAATTTGCAGATTGTGAAGTTGGAAATTAGGTAATAATTCTCTTCTGAAGTAACTGCAGCAGGGAACTATCCAGTCACACTGTTCATCACCTGAGGAGAAATGTAGAATTTTCTGGAAAGTAGGCAGTATTTATAAACTTTGAGGTGCTTCAGATCGTTAGAACGCAATACGAATGCGCTATTTGCGTTCAAGCATTACATTTGCGTTCCAGACGCCCTTTTAGGCCTAATAGTTGTAATTTTCCTGTAAAATGGCGGTTAATATCAGTGTGCCTCATAGTGTGTGTTACGTGCCTCGTGAAGTTGACTGGAGCATTGATTCCGTTTTGCGAGTAACTGTAGTATTTTTGCGTTCTTAACCTCATTTTCGTTTTGTTCGGCGGCCATTTTTTTCTTGCTTAGGTGATTTTCAGGTTTCTAAACTCCGAAATTTGGACTTAAATCGAGGTGTAACTTCGCTTGCAGAGGTCATGGGTGCCCCCCCTTGCTGTAGGTAAGCTTTTTATGTATTTTTTGTGTGTATTTATTGGGTTTTTCATATTTTCATGTGCACGGGTTTCGGGCGGTTTTTGGGTCGTAACGCGTCTTGTATTTTTGTTTCTTAACTCCGTAAATTTTGTGAGGTTCGCAGTTGCTGGCAAGGAGCGCTTTGCCAGCAACTGCGGCCCTTGCTTTGCTACGCTAGCCTGCAGCGTTAGCAACAGCCCGCATGCTCACAACTATATATGTGAATATATTTTGTATGAATTGTAATGTGATGTATATATGTATATGTATTTGCTTTATAGGTGAGTAATTCTTTTTTTATTTTCTGTAGTGGGGGTTGTAATGTTCTTTTTTATTTTGTAACATAGCTTTTTTATTTTATGTGACTTAGTTTTTTTTTTGTAATTAGTGGGGTGGGGGGTTTAATAGGGGGTTAGGTGGGTAGTGTAGGTGTTAATAGGTTAGGGTAGAGGGGGGTAAGTTTAGATTTAGTGGTTTATAAGAGATGTGGTTAAAAATTGTTAATTGGGGTTAAATAGGCACAGTTAGGGTTAAATAGGTACAGTTAGGGTTAAATAGGCCCATTTATGGTTAGATAGACCCAGTTATTCTTTGTAATTAGTGGGGTGGATGGTATAATAGGAGGTTAGGTGGGTAGTGTAGGTGTTAATAGGTTAGGGTAGAGGGGGGTTAGTTTAGATTTAGTGGTTTATAAGAGATGTGGTTAAAAAGGGTTAAATGGGGTTAAATTGACTCAGTTAAGGTTAGATAGGCCCAGTTAGGATTAAATAGGTAGTGTTAGGGTTATTGGGTCCAGTTAGGGTTAAATATGCCCAGTTAGGGTTAAATCGGCTTACATAGTGTCCAGATAGGGTTAAATAGTTACTGGGTCCAGATAGGGTTAAATAGGACCAGTTGGAGTTAGATAGGCCCAGTTAGGGTTAAAAAGGCCTAGATAGTGTTACAGAGTACAGATAGGGTTACATTGGCCCAGTTAGGGTTAGATAGGCCCAGTTAGGGTTAAATAGCTAGTGTTAGGGTTCAATAGGTACTGTTAAGTTTATTGGGTCCAGTTAGGGTTAAATAGGTACAGTTAGGGTTTAATATACCCAGTTAGGGTTAAATAATTACAGTTAGGGTTAAATAGCCCCAGTTAGGGTTAGATAAGTATAGTTAGGGTTAGATAGATAATGTTAGGGTTAAATAGGTACTGTTACTGTTTAATAGGCCCAGTTAGGGATAAATAGGCCCAATTAGGGTTCAATAGATACTGGTAAGGTTAAATAAGCTTAGTTAGGGTTATTGGGTCCAGTTATGGTTAAATCGGCCTTGATAGTGTTACTGGTCCAGTTAGGGATTAACTAATTGGGTACTGTTAAGGTTAAATAGGCCTAGTCAGGGTTATTGTGTCCAGTTAGGGTATAATAGGCCTAGTTGGGGTTAAATAGGTAGTTAGGATTAAGTAACTACAGTTAGGGTTAAATAGGCTTAGTTAGGGTTTAATAGGCCCAGTTAGGGTTAAATATATACAGTTGGGGTTAAAAAAGCTCAGTTAGGGTTAAATAGGCCTAGATAGTATTACTGGGTCCAGAAAGGGTCATGTAGGCCCAGTTAGGGTTAGATAGGCCAAGTTAGGGTTAAATAGGCCGAGATAGTGTTACTGGGTACAGATAGGGTTACATTTGCCATTTAGGGTTAAATAGGTGGTGTTAGGGTTCGATAGGTACTGTTAGGGTTATTAGGTCCAGTTAAGATTAAATAGGTACAGTTAGGGTTTAATATGCCCTGTTAGGGTTTGATTGATACAGTTACTGGGTCCAGAAAGTGTTCAATAGGCCCAGTAGGGCTCAGTAGGTACTGTTAGGGTCAAATAGGCCTTGTTAGGGTTAGATAGGCCAAGTTAGGGTTAAATGGGTAGTATTGGGGTTCAATAGGCTTAGTTAGGGTTAAATTGGCCCAGTTAGGGTTCAGTAGGTGCTGTTAGGGTTAAATAGGCCTAGCTAGAGTTATTGGGTCCAGTTAGGGTTAAGTAGGCGAAGATAGTGTTACTGGGTCCAGATAGGGTTAAATTGGCACAGTTTGGTTTAAATAGGCCCAGTTAGAGTTAAATAGTCCTAGCTAGTGTTACTGGGTCCAGATGGGGTTAAATAGGCCCAGTTAGGTTTAGATTGGCCCAGTGGGGGTTACATAAGCACACTTAGAGTTAAAAAGCCCCAGTTATGGTTGAATGGGCCTAGATAGTGTTACTGGGTCTATATAGGGCTAAATAGGCCCAGTTACAGTTAGATACACACAGTTATGGCTAAATAGGCCTAGATAGTGTTACTGGGTCCATATAGGGTTACATTTTGCCAGTTGGGGTTATATAGGCCCAGTTAGGGTTAAATAGGTAGTGTTGGGGTTCAAAAGATACTGTTAGGGTTATTGGGTCCAGTTAGGGTTAAATCGGTACAGTTAGGGTTTAATATGCCCAGTTATTTTTAAATAGGTACAGTTAGGGTTAAATATGCCCAGTTAGAGTTAGACAGGTACAGTTAGGGTTAGATCTGTACTGTTAGAGTTAAATAGGCAATGTTAGGGTTCAGTAGGTACTGTTAGGGTTAAATAGGCCTAGTTAGGGTTATTGTGTCCAGTTAGGATTAAATTGGCCATAGATAGTGTTACTGGGTCCAGATAGGGTTAAATTGGCCAAGTTAGGATTAGATAGGCCCAGTTAGGGTTAAATAGGTAGTGTTAGGGTTCAATAAGGTACTGTTACGGGTATTGGTTTCAGTTAGGGTTAAATAGGCCCAGTTAGGGTTTAATAGGCCCAGTTATGGTTACATTTGTAACATAGTTTTTTTTAATGTTATTTGACTTAGTTTTTTTTTAATTCTTTGTAATTAGTGGGGTGGAGGGTTTAATAGGGGGTTAGGTGGGTAGTGTAGGTGTTAATAGGTTAGGGGAGAGGGAGGTTAGTTTAGATTTAGTGGTTTATAAGAGATGTGGTTAAAAAAGGTTAATTGGGGTTAAATAGGCAATGTTAGGGTTTAATAGGCCCAGATAGGGTTAAATTGGCCCAGTAGGGTTCAGTAGGTACTGTTAGGGTTAAATAGGCCTAGTTAGGGTTATTGTGTCCAGTTAGTGTTAAATTGGCCATCGATAGTGTTACTGGGTCCAGATAGGGTTAAATTGGCCAAGTTAGGATTAGATAGGCCCAGTTAGGGTTAAATAGGTAGTGTTAGGGTTCAATAGGTACTGTTAGGGGTATTGGGTCCAGTTAGGGTTAAATAGGCCCAGTTAGGGTTTAATAGGCCCAGTTGGGGTAAATAGGTACAGTTGGGGTTAAAAACACCAACTTAGAGTTAAACAGGCCTAGATAGTGTTACTGGGTCCAGATAGGGTTAAATAGAACCAGTTAGGGTTAGGTAGGCCCCGTTATTGTTAAATAGGCCTAGATAGTGTTACTGGGTCCAGATAGGGTTATATAGGACCAGTTAGGGTTAGATAGGCCCAGTGATTGTTAAATAGGCCTAGATAGTGTTACTTAGTCCAGATAGGGATAAATAGGACCAGTTAGGGTTAGATAGGCCCAGTTATTGTTAAATAGGCCTAGATGGTGTTATTAGGTCCAGATAGGGTTAAATTGGCCCATTTAGTGTTAGATAGGTAGTGTTAGAGTTCAATAGGTACTGTTATTGTTATTGGGTCCAGTTGGGGTTAAATAGGTAAAGTTAGGGTTAAATATGCCCAGTTAGGGTTGGATAGGTACAGTTACGGTTAGATGGGTACTGTTAGGGTTAAATAGGTACTGTTACTGTTTAATAGGCCTAGTTAGGGTTAAATAGACACAGTTATGGTTCAATTGGTACTGTTAGGGTTAAATAGGCCTAGTTAGGGTTATTGGGTTTAGTTAGTGTAAAATAGGTACAGTTAGAGTTAGATAGGCCCAGGGCTGGGTTAATGCAGTATAGTTAGGGTTATTAGTGCAGTGCTTAGACTTTGTATATATACACCCCTATTGGACTGGGTGTTGAATAGAGGCTTATGGGGTCTGTATTGATCCCATAAATGACAGGGTTAATTAGTGGCTTATGGGGGTCTGTACTGACCCCCATGAGTGACAGGGTTAATTAAGGGCTAATCGGAGTCTGTACTGACCCCCATGACTAGCAGTGTTAATTAGGGGCTTATGGGGGTCTGTATTGACCCCCATGAGTGACAGGGTTACTTAGGTGCTTATGGGGGTTTGTATTGACCCCCATGAGTGACAGGGATAATTAGAGCTTATGAGGGTCTGTATTGATGCCCATAAATGAGACAGGATTAATTAAGAGCTTATGGGGGTCTGTATTGACCCCATGAGTGACAGGGTTCATTAAGGGCTTTTGGGGCTCTGTATTGACCCCCATGACTGAAAGGGTTAATTAGGGGATTATGGGGGTCTGTACTGACCCCCCAGGAGTGACAGGGTTAATTAGGGACTTATGGGGGTCTGTATTGACCCCCATGAGTGACAGGGTTAATTAGTTGCTTTTTGGCGTCTGCATTGACCCTCATAAGTGAAAGGGTTAATTAGGGGCTCATGGGGCTCTGTATTGAGCCCCATGAGTGACAGGGTTACTTAGGTGCTTATGGGGGTTTGTATTGACCCCCATGAGTGACAATGATAAAAAGGGCATATGAGGGTCTGTATTGACCCCTATGAGTGACAGGGTTAATTAGTGGCTTATGGGGGTCTGCATTGACCCCCATGAGTGAAAGGGTTAATTAGGGGCTCATGGGGCTCTATACAGAGCCCCGTGAGTGATAGGGCTAATTTTTATACAGTGAGGCTTGTTTAAAAATCTTTACGGTCCTTTAAGGACCCGCAAAGCAGGAAATTAGAATTTTGAATGCATATGGGGTCCCGATCGCGTCCCCCATTGCAAGGGGGGGTAATTTTAGGTGCCGGTGGGGGTACTTACACTACCCCGCTGCCAACTTATAATATATTATATTTGTGTGCCGCAGGCCCTTTAAGGAACCGCAGCGGGCAATGTAAACATTTTAAATGCAGTGGGGGACACGATTGTGACCCCTACTGCGAGAGTTAATGTGGCGATATTGCGGGGGCCCAGATGGGGATCCCCAGCATTTAGGGGGTTAATTTTAGGTGCCTGGTGGGGCTATTTACAGTACCTCCGCTGTCGGCCTTTACTATTTGTGTCCTGCCGGCCCTTTAATCCGCCTCACTATATAAAAAATGCAGTGAAGGTCACAATCTAATGTAGGAGTGTGGGGGAGGGGGGGGGGGTTGGTGCACTGGGGACCATCGGAGGACCATACATAAGGGCTTCCAAAGCCCTTGCAAGTCCTCCTGAGCAGACGCAGGACCTCGTCCTGCATTTGCGCTTTGCGACCTGGGATACTTTTTCGGAGTGGGAGGGATCTTGCAGTGGAACATCAAAGGCTTCAGTGTGGTGTAAGCTCTGAGTAGCAGGTCGGCCATTTTCACAGGGCCGTCACTCTGAACTCGATCCAAGGTCGCAAAATGGAGGCAATTGAATAGGGAATTTGCCTCCGTTTTCCACTTGCGACCTTGGAGCTCAAAAACAGCACAATTGAATGAGGCTGACAATATGGACCTCATTCAATTCCCTATATTAAAGAGAGTGCTAAGTAACTTCTCCAAGCAATTCTATTGCAATTCGATTCACCCATAACAGCTAAATGAGAGAGAGCTAACCCTGGGCCTCATTCAAATGCGGTTTGGCCAATTGAATTGGGCTCTATATAAGCACATATCATGTTTTTTGACAGAAGTTTTTAGTTAGTGAAGACCTTGATCTTGGATAGAAGGTCACTAACTAAAAACTACTGAAAAAAAATATGCTATATGCTTATATAGAGACCTATTCAATTGGCCAAATCGCAATTGAATGAGGCCCTATATGTCTGCTGTCGTGCTGCAGGCTTGAACTCTGCTACAATTTCAGTGTTATTTAATTGAACAAGCCAGCAAGTTACGGGCCGAATGGCGAAGCCGTAAACCATGCATTCGTGCATAGCTATTTACGGCGTGAACTTGATCAATTAAGCAAGGCCATAACCACCCATTTCAAAAAGGCCAATATAAAATGAGACCACCATCATAATGGCAGTAAAACATGGAGGTTCCATGTCAATCAATTAGGTTTGGGGGTCCAATATGCAATGGGACGCGCAAACCCTCAAAATGCAAAATAATAAAAATGAATGCTAATACTGTTCTTCATATGGGTGGCCTGATATGTATTAACTCATTGATTCCCTAGATCGATATAACCCGACAGGACATATAATAAAATACATTTTTCGTTGCCGTTTTGTGAGCTTGAGACTGTTGTGCAAATAATTAGAATGTATTTCATCCCTGTCCGTAGAATTTACAGTGCTACAGACAAGGGTTAAACCCCCTTGCTGGTCCTCTCTAGTACTCTGAAGATTTTCTCCTACACTTGCCGTTCACGGGTGTGAAAACATTTGTAGCAATGGAATAGCGATTTGTGATTTTAGCACTCATAACTCTTGTGGACGGGAAAGATCAAAGGCATCGGGTGGCTGTAAGTTCCGGGTTAACAACAGCAAGGTTTTCAAGGCCGTAACACGTAAACCGTTAGCAAATTATCTTACAGCCTCACTTTTGGGCTCCAGTAACTTATGATTGCTTAATTGAATAAGGCAAGCTAGAGCAGCACATTGCAGCAGGCTTTTCCATTGAATTTTTTCCCTTCCAAAGTATTACGAGGGACTCCGTCTTACTTTTACACCAAATCCCTATTCAGCTGAGACTTTACTGAGCACTCGCAAATTATGGCAGACCCATAAATCGAAAAAGGATCGTCGTGAGGTCTGCAAGACTTGGAAAAAGGATCACAATGAGCACCGACGGCCGTAGGCCTTTGGCGCTCATCGCGAGGCACGCACAACTTTGAAAACTGTTCACCATGAGTGCCGAAGACTTTGAAAAAATTACAGCTTTAACGGACGACATTTTTTTCAAGTCCGTAACCCGGAAGCTGTCAGAAGACCGCCAAAAGACGACAATAATTAAAAATGTACTTACATTCTCACACACAGCACAGGGGGAGAGGCAGGGAGCCCGTCAGAGAGGTTGCAAGCTAATTCGATGTTTAATTGGCATTTTTGGGAGGAAAAAAATGAAGTCCGTAAAGCCGTAATTTTTTTGAAAAAGGCTCACACTGAGGCCAAAGGCGGTAGGACTTAGATGCTCATCGCAAGGCCGGCAAGACTTTGAAAAAGGCCCGATTGGCGCTCATCACGACGCACGCAAGACTTGAGATGGGAGAGGGATGAGAAAGACTTTAGTAATACTTATAACTTTATTGTTTGACTGAGTGTATGTCCTAGTACTGTGAGATTCCCGCAAGGACAGCCCCGGGTAATTTACTTCTTAGATAGGTCTGTTAAGGCCTGCAATGTTCTAGGACAGTTACAACTTGTATGGTAAAATAGACAATTATTTACTTCTATCACAGGCTCACTATTTTGGTTTTAAGTGTTTTTAAGCTATATTGTGATCAACACAACAATTATATCTTAACCATATTTACAAGATTTCACCACATTAGGCTACCACCCTATTTCAAACAAAAGTGTCTGAAGTAGTGAAGGAATAGAAACATCTCCTTCGTGTGTAAGGCTAGAAGTGATGTTACTGTGGCAGCATTGGAGAAATTGAAATATTCCACTTATATTTATGGCCAGAAGTTAAATGAATGTGGTAGCAGTGGAGGAATAGAAATACTCCCCCCATGTTTATGACTAGAAGGGAAACTATTGTGGTAGGTATTTGTTGTGTTGCCTATTCAGCCTATGATTGGTAGAAGTACTTTTGAACTCCTGCATGTGTTTCTAATTTGGCATTGTGTTTTTAAGGGTCAATAAAGATTCCAGTTGTATTGTTTATTGAATAGTTATAGTGGTGTTAAGCCCCTGTAACAACATTTTAGTTTGTTTATACTACTTACATGTATATTATTTGGTAGCACTGCTTGCAGATGAAGAGGATGCCTTCATGGACCTGAATTGTGCTTAAAATAAAAAAACTCAAAAAAAGGTTAACAATAAGGGCAAAAAACAAAACAAAAAACAAATTAGAGACTGCATCATCTCTTCTCAATTGCATTCCTCAGTAACCATCAACTGGTGATATGTTAAACATAACCCTAGGTGTGCAAGGAGAAGAGGATCATGGGCCATGTGATGATGGGTAGCCACTTGGTTACAAAATATTACCATCACATATGCCATGATCCTCTACTCTGTAGTCAGGCTAGATTATATTCACATTTGGACCAATAGATAGTCATTGAGATGTTTTGTTGAAAAGCTCAAATCCTAGATGCAGCCCCTATTTCTGTCTTGACACAGGGCCCCCAATCTGTCTGGTCTCAATTCAATGGGGGCGGGGTTGCAGGGGAGGCAGCAGCACCTGGGTTATGCTCAGCTGGGTGAGCATACTCTGGTTCTGCACCACTTGGAGCAGTCTAGCCATGTAGGTATCCATCTGGTGGTTGTGCTTCCTCACCTCCCTATAGAGCCTCCTGTGGCTGCAACCACTGAGGCCAGTTAGGAGGAGATGCTGTCCTGGGTCCCCAGCATTGAGTCCCTCTGCTCACGCATCAGGACAAGCATCTCCCCTATGGTGGCTCTAATGGTGGGCGTGGGGATGGAGGTCATGTTAGGCTGTGGGAGGAGATGAGGGTGGTGGTGGCCCAGTGAGGAGGTGCTGGGGACTTGCTGGGATCCCTGCAGGTGGTGATGGTGGGCCTGGTGGTGATGGAAGAATGGATGTAGTGCTTGTGGGATGAGGAGGTGATGGTGGTGAGCCCATCCATTAGTAGGACCCAGACAACAACATCTGGCTTGGACTGAGCCGATGCCCCTGCCTGTTGCTCCATATTGGATCCAGACCTCCTGCCAGATGAAATGAGAGAAAATGCTATATGATGAGTTCATAATAATATATGATAATTTGATTGCTGCGTGTTCCTATCTTTTTGACATCCTTTTGTCTTGATTGATTTATGATTTCCTGCAGAAATCTGAAGCTATTTTATCAGGAAGAGTTTCAATACTTGCTTATTTATAAAATGTAATTGCATCATATAAATGTATGATGTAAAGTATTTTTCTAATGTTATTATATTTTTGATAGGTTTTTAGAAACATTGGGCCCTATTCTATTAGAAGCACATAAGTGACTCTAACCCATAATTTTTAATGCAGGTGTTTTCTTCTCTAAATGTTTAGATGTATACTATTGCAGCAAGCCCACAATTTCCATCTTTAAGCCTAAACATGTAAACCCTGCCCACGCTTGCAAGCTTTTAGGGGATGTGATTGTATGACGGTCACATTGTGAAGCCAATCCTGCAATTTACGTGTGCGCCACAGCCATAGTAGCCAATAGAAAATGGGTTAACAGATCAGTGATTTACAGGGAGATATAATAAAGCTGAGAGCTTCACACCCCCGCATTAACTGTGTGAAGCGCTTCGAGACAGAGTAGGTGATTTTGGAGAGCAGGTTCTTATGTTTTTATTGATTTATATTTTTCAAATACTTATTTTACACTTCTATCAAAACTCATATTAACTGATAACACATAATATACATACACATCACATATTATAATTGTTGAACTGCGAGATGTCGTCATGCTTTGCGTGGTGCGTACGACTAAGGATCGAGCGCCAAAGGCGCTCATCGCCTTAGAGCCGTTAACTTGCAGCCTGCAAGCCTCGCATAGCAAGGCGAGCTGTTAACTCGCAGCACTTAGGCGATGAGCTCTGAAGGCAGTCATCGCCTGCGAGACAATTAAACACCCTGTGTCTCTCTTCCCCTCCTACTCTCCTTACCCTGTGTCTCTCTTCCCCTCCTCCTCTCCTTAGCCTGTGTCTCTCTTCCTCTCCTACTCTCCTTACCTTGTATCTCTCTTCCCCTCCTCCTCTCCCTCCCCTGTGTCTCTCTTCCCCTCCTCTCCTTACCATGTGTCTCTCTTCCCCTCCTCCTCTCCTTACCCTGTGTCTCTCTTCCCCTCCTCTCCTTACCCTGTGTCTCTCTTCCCCTCCTCCTCTCCTTCCCCTGTGCCTCTCCTCCCCTCCTCCTCTCCCTCATTTCCTGCAACACAAAATTACAAGCCGTGGGACTTAGAAAAAAAAATACAGAAGGTCCAAAAACAATGCCCGAACTGCGCAAACCCGAAAACACACTGATAAACACAATAATATTTTTAAAAAAAACACTCACCCACAGTACGTTGGGACAGCCAGGATGTCTGGTAGTGAGGTTACATGCTAATTAAACCCGAAATTCCCCAGTTTTTGCACTCAAAAATCGGCTAAGCGAGAAATAAAATGGCGGATGAAAAAAATTAAAATGAGGCTCCAGGACCGCACAAAACAATGCCAACCACGTACAACGCCAAACCTCCACATTAAGAGTCATATTTAGTACCAGTGAGATTTAGGCCTCCATTTTGCGTTTGCGGCAAAGTTTTTGAGCGATTTTGTCAATTGAATAGCTATTTGCGATTTTCGCGATCCGAAGTGCGTCCTTGACAGATCAAAGGCTTCAGAGTGGTGTAAGCTCTGAGTTGTATGGCCGTCATTTTCGCACGGCCCGAAAATCAGACCCCAATCCGAGCTTGCAAAAAGACGCCAATTGAATAGCAAATTTGCCTGCGATTTCCACTTGTGACCTCGGATCTCAAATTCACAGCAATTGAATGAGGCTGAGAATATCTGACAATTTTAATAGTGGTTTTAAATGTGTCTTAATTTATGATCTGGGCAATAATAATTAATAATTTTTGCCCTTTTTTCAAAGTTAATAACAGTTCTGATAAATTATGCTCAATATTGAAAGCATTTTAATGTCATTTTTTAATCATTAGATTCTCAATCCTGTAAAAATAAATATGTGTATTAATCAAAGACTTGCAACGAAAGTCGGAACAGCAACATACTATATATTCCCTTGCTGAGTTTGGTCAAAATTACATAGTTCATCAAGGGCCAATTTCCTATGTGCAAGTGGAATAAAGCCAGCAGTTTAAAAGATGCATTAAACAGCCTAAGGCAAAAATGACAAGTCAAATTATCCAGTACGGAGCAAATGTGTCTCTTCCTGGCATGTAGTTGATACATGAATTCTAAAGTGCTTGAAAACATGAGTTCAAATATAATTATAACACTAAAAAAGTAACCTTAATTGATAGAATATTCTGGTAGTTTCTATTCAACACAATATTCTTTTAGCTATAAATTACTGACGGCTAGGGAAATGAACATGTGAATCATTTTAATTTCACTCATTTTCAATCATATTCATATTTTGTAATTCACTCCCAGCAAATTACAATAGAATATTTGAATTTTATTTCTCCAAAGCAAATAAACTTACACATCTACAGGCTTATTAAATTGTGATTTGGCCAATTCTAAAAGGCTCTATATAAGCACAGAGCATATTTTTTTACAGAACTTTTTAGTTAGTTAGCTTCTATCCAAAAGCAAGGTCTTCACTAACTAAAAACTTTTGTAAAAAAATGTGCTATGTGCTTATATAGAGTCCTTTAGAATTGGCCAAATCGCAATTTAATAAGGCTGCTAATATTTGAACATTTATTTAACTTATTTGATTTTATTTTAAATAGGGAAATACTTAAAATTATACTTAGGCTATAATGGCAGCTTGACAAGCTGTTTCCATACAGGAATACTACCAACGAATAGCTCTTGTCACATTGGTGGCCTGCCATAGCCCCTTTGGGTTATGAAAGTTCATGCAAAGAAACACAAATTTAAGGGTCAGGTTTTGAAGTTCTATGCTAATAACATGTTTAATAAATTATAGTTTTCTTGTTTGTTAAGAAACTTAAAACCAGAACAATGTTTTTAATTTTAATTATGACTGAAATGACTCTACCAAATGTATTCTTGCTGCAATAAAGACAAAAACAAATGTAGAATAGCATTTTTGAGGTGGGTTGGACATAGCACTCTTCATTATCAGATTCCAAATTCAAGCTTAGGTAACCCAGAATAGTCAGATGTCCTTGGTAAAAAAATGCAAAATGCTATGAAAATAAATGTCATAATTACTAGCTTCAACTTATACTAAAAATATGAGGGGAATCTGACCTTTCAATGAGATAAACCTATTCAAAGAAAGCAAATATGTATAAATAAACATGTTTCTCACAAACATGCATCAAATTTATAGACATGCCTGCAGCAAGTACTTTGTGCAACATCCCTTTGCCAAAATAACAGCTTTAAGTATTTCCTTATAATACTGGATGAGGTGGGAGAACATATATAGAGGGGTCTCAGACCATTTCTCCAAACAAAACCTCTCCAGAAATAGTCCTTGATTCTCACTTGTGGACTCTCATTTTCAGCTCTACCACAGGTTATCAATAGAGTTCAGGTCAATTGACCAAGGATGCCAAATATTCTGGAGGGTACTACACCTAGCCACATTTTCTCAACCATTATTTTAGAAACATTTCCATAAATGTAATACAAATTAAAGTTTTAAAGGCTGCATTCATTATTTCCTTCTATTCATCTTCTTCTACACATTGCTATATTTTTTTGCTGTTACTCAGCTCATGAGATCATCAGATCTTGTCTTATTATCAATACCCACGTAATTGCTGGATTAATAGCTCCCTTTGCTTACGGCTTCTGATATATCCCGCTGTTCACAGATTGACACCTCAGATGTCAAATACAAAAGGAAAACATTAATTGATGGAATCATTCATCAATCATGGTCTAATTAAATACTTCTAAAAAAGTCTGTTGGTTTGATATTCAAAGATATTTTTTGAAAACCTGAATTTTTTTTTATTTTTAAGAACTGTCAATATTTCCATTGATACTTTACTATGATTCCCCCATAATTGGGATCCCTGTGGTGATCATTTATTATCACAATACACATATGTTCAAAGAACCATTGAACAGATTGAAATTAGACTAGAAATTGGTTCTGAAAATATGATTAAAATTCAACTATTCAAATAAATGTATATTCCTCTCCTCTACCCTGGACTTTCTCCACATAGAAGCCAGAATATCTAATTGTTGTAGACATTTTTCTATTCTACAGTGAGTGAATACATTGTTCAGTTGGGTAAGACCTTAAACCAGAGGTGAGTAACAGACTGTCTGGGGGGCTCATTCTTCCATCAGACAACTTCCATGTGGCTCCAGCCTGTTCTCTAGACTGGGAAACATGTACTTCTTCAATATTACAAGCTCCATTTTATCTCTTCACAACTAACAAACCACTGTCTCCAAAACACATATCATCATTGTCTATAACTCTATTATCAATGAATCACCCTCTGTCTTTCTCCCTGTTTTATCATTTTGTGCTACAGATAAAATAACAGTTAAAATAAAAGACTAAATAGATATTCAGACTGAAATTTTGCTTACACATTAGAAAGGATTGGGTAGACTTACTAATTGAAATATCGTTTACACATTGAAAAGCATTGAGGGACTTTACACATTACATATAATTACAAAAAGCCCTCAAAGGAGAGATACATGAAAAAACTAAGGTAAATTATGAGCACAAGCCAACAAATTGTACAAGGTGTGAGGATTGCCCTTTTTGTTAAAGGGCTGAGGAAGGGAATATGATTACATTGAATTCTCAATCCATATTCTAAGGCCCTCATTCAATTGCAATTTGGCCGATTGAACAGAGCTCTAAATAAGCGAATAACATATTTTTTTAAATACGTTTTTAGTTAGTAAACATTTATCCCAAAGCAAGGTTTTCACTAACTAAAAACTTCTTTAAAAAAATACTCTATGTGCTTATTTAGAGCCCTATTCAATTGGCCAAATTGCAATTGAATGAGGCCCTAAGAGTTCACTGAGGCAGTAGGTTAGTCATGGTAACAAACAGAGTTCAAGGCAGGCTATAGGCAAAGATGGTCATCCTAGATCACAGAAGATCAGGGCTGGAGGAAGGCAGAAAGTGATTTTGGTCAAATTTGAAGGATATTAATTTAATTACATCACTAGAAAATGTCCTTTATAATCTTCAAACAGATAAAGAAAATAAATATTTATTAGCATGGAGTAGCAATCTAAAGAAAAATCTAATTAATTAATAAATTAAATATTTAATGTAATAATTAAATGTATAAACCTGCTAATAAGAGAATATTATGTATAACAAATAAATATGTTATAAATTATTATTCAGATTACATATTACTCCATCACAATTCTTTAAAATGCAGTTATATGAGTCAGATATGATTTGGAGAAAATATGGAAAAAAAGTAAATGTATATTATATGTGTTGGTCTTGCCTAGAAATACAAAAACTCTAGAAGGATATTTCTAATATTTGCTTCAGTTATCACTCAACTGGAAATAAAATTAGAACACTTTTAGATTATAAAGTGAATAAATAAAGAGGTTAAAACATTAATTTTACAAACTTTATGTGCAACAAGAAGACTTAACAGGAAATCAGAAAGAATATTAAGGCAGCAACTTGTGGTGCTATTCAATTGGCCTGGCCCGCAAGTCCAGGCCCGATAGCGCACATTGCAAACCATGCTATCGAAAGTAACATTTGCGGGCTTGAACATGATCGCTGATGCAAGGCCGTAAATCTTAGTTACAAACAGCCATTGGAATCTGGGTCCGATAGTGACTCGTGGTTCAAGCCAGTAGGACTTTGAAATCCAACCTCCATTTTTCATTGAAGTCCTACGGGCTTGAATTTTGGGTTACGATCGAACCCACATTCCAGATATAATGCAATATTGATAAAGACGTAAATATGATATTCTGTTACATGCGAGTTCCATTATATGTATTAACACATTGATTGCCAGGACCAATTAACACGGAAATTAAACATGAAATTAAGTATTTTTGGGGGCTGATTTGAGAGCTTGAGAATGTTGTGCTATTAAATTTAAAACCTGACATCACTTTCCCTTTTAATAAAAGTACAGTAGAGTGTTTATATATGCATTTACAGTGCTCCGTACATGTCAGTAAGATCTTTGTGAGACCTCGTTGGTACCAGTAACTTGTGGTTAGATTTTTGCCATTTGCTGGCTTTGACGGAGTGGTCAACAAGGAGAAATCAGAGCAATTGAAAAGCAATTTGCGAATTTAGCGTTCACAACTCTTACAGCCATGAAAGATCAAAGGCTTGGAGGGACATTAACTTGCGATTTTAAAAATTGCAATGGATCGATAGGAATTGCAGCCCGGAGCCCGTAACTAAATCGGAGCCTGCAAAATGATGCCAAATTGAATAGCAAAATAACTTGCAGGCTCCATTAACTTGGAGCCTGGATCTCCCGAAAGCCTCAATTGAATGAGGCTCAAAGTCTTTGGTGGAAATATGTAGCAGTTTAAAAACATTTGAGATTCATGAATTATAAATAAAAATAAAATAATTTAAATTTAAAAAAAAGATGATCTGAGTGTGTTATGAACCATAGGCAAACATATAGAAAAATGTTTTATTTCAATTTAGATTTTTTACCTTCTAATTTACATTGTAATTCAAATTATTTAGATTTATTTGTATATTATATCATAATATTATTAACATTTGAAATTCGAATTAAATATGTTGTATAATAAAAAAAAGAAAAAGGTTTAGGGCAAAGAATTAATCCAGGAACATGAAGACGTCAGCACCAGATTAATAGCACAAAAAATACAAAGCATGCAGAGGTAAACAAATACCTTAGCAGCCACATTAAATCCAAAGCTTGTATGGGCGATGTGAGATTCGCAATGGCTGCGAGCTTAAAATTTTGCAGATTTACAATGCTATTAAGTTAGAACATGCTGCTAGTTACGGGCTTGAGAGGCAAATCCGTAAACCATTTTTGACTCATTGGATGTGCAGCCGTGAACGGGATTAATTAGTCAAACTCTTAGTTATGAGTTTAGATGGAGCCAATGGAAACAGAGATCGTCAGAATTACGTCACTGAAAAATGGAGGTTGGATTTCAAAGTCTTATGGGTTTCAATTACAAGTTACGATCGGACCCACATTCCAGATATTATTTATTTATTAAACATGAAATAAAGTATTTTTTGGGGCTGATTTGCGAGCTTGAGAATGTTGTGCTATTAATTATAAGACCTAACATCACTTTCCCTTTTAATAACAGTACAGTAGTGTGTGTATATGTGCATTTAAAGTGCCATGGATTGGACTTTACCCCCCTTGTGGGTCCTCTCTAGCACTAGTTGGCTTCTTGGCTCCATTTGCGAGTTACGGGGTTGAACGCTAGTGATTTTGATGCAAAATAATAGCGCTTTTGTAACTTAGCAGTTACAGGCTTTAAAAAACAAATGATTTGCAGGCTTGTAAGTCAAATTCTCACGTCCCGTAGGGTTTTCTCGCTCCTACCCCGCAGGTCGGCGGCTGACTGGTTTAAGAGGCCAATTTAATAGCTGTAAGTCTTGCGAGCTACATTATGAGCTACTTTTTACACATTAGGGGAATTTAATGGGGCTGTAGGTTAAGGAACACAGCCAGGAACTAACAGCCCTATTAAATTCTCTGAACGTGTAAAACCGTAGCCCATAAGATTTACGGCAATTAAATTGGCCCTGTAAAGCAAGGGTGAAAAAACCCTCCCGGATGTCAAAGATTGAACACTGCGGCCACAAACCCTTTGTTCTATCAAGCCCGTAACTGTTACATTTCAATCATGCTACTAAATTGCAAAACATTTCCAAAGACGCCCTGGCGTTCAAGCCTGTAACCTGCAAATGGAGGCAAAAACATTACGTCCTCCAAATAGGCGCCGCAAAGGATTTACCGACAGTTTCTCAACACTGTAAAAGACAATATAAACATACCACTGGACTTTAAACTATGGGGAAAGCATGGAAAGGCATTACAATAATTCCCCAATAATAAATAGGCATTAAAGAAATATTTTATTTCATCATATGTTGGAATGGTCATGTATATGCCAATATGAAAACCCATGCTGCAACATGCAGAAAGCAATTAAAGACATACTACCTGATTAAATATTCCTTTAAAAATTATGCTATTTCATCATATGTTGGAATGGTCATGCATATGCCAATATAAACAAGCCATGCTGCAACATGCAGAATGAAATTAAAGACACGCTACCTGATTAAATTGCAACACAATACACATGAAACTGATGCCATATTAACCCTTCCTCACTCTAATGTGGACCTTAGAATATATATATATGATTGCATATACATCTCGCTCATCACATCTACATTGGGAAAACAAATAGTGGCTACATTTAGTGCCACATCACATAGATCAAGTACCAGGGGAACATTTGATTATTTGTTGTTCAGTCCTTCAATCATGTCCGACTCTCTGTGACACTATGGACTGCATCATATTTAGCTAGGTCTCTGCCTGTGCTGTTCCACAATGTTTGCATTCCAAAGATACTGGAGTGGGTTGCCAGTTCCTTCTCTAATGGACTGTGACTTGTCTGACCTCTCTTCTATCACCTGCCCACCTACACTGGCCCTTCATTCAGGTACACAAGCCCCTTCACTAATACCACTTAGCAATCCACACTAATGTCAATTGATGAATAGCAGAACAGAATGGGAGGTCACCAAATGGGAATGGCTACACATTATGACACATGGCCACCAGCAATGGCGTTGGACTCTCCAGGGTGGGCGTAATGGAGATAACCCCTAATGGAGGTGAGTTGGCTGTTCATCCCCATGCCCCTACACAGCCTCCATGTGTTTTTGCAGTCCCTCCTGATGTGTTAGAGGAGATTAGTGTGGTGTATGTTCCCCTGGTCCCCTTCAGGATTGCTGAGTGGTGGTGTTGTACATGAATGCAGCTTGAGCTATACCATGTAGGGCCACTGTAGATGGGAAGGTCATAGCTGAGAGGTCAGACAAATCCCAGTCCACTAGAGAACAACTGGCAACCCAATACAGTATCACCTGTCACATTCCTATCAGGCCTTCAGGGCAATGTTAATACTCCACGATATCACTAACTGGACATTTGCATGTGTATTAACCCTTTATGTTGATTATATATGATATTATTGTTATTATTATTATTATCGTTTATTTGTAACGCGCCAACATATCCTGTAGCGCTATACATAAGTTAAGTTACAGGCAATGACAAGTTAAAGATTCACACATTGCAAAAAGGGGATGGCCCTGTCTTTGAGCTTGGAATCCAGTGTCCATAGCGCTTTCCCTAAAGCACTGCGCAGGATTGAAATTTGCAGACTTACAATCTAAAGGTTAAAGTTTGTATGTGGTACAGTAGGGAGAGAGTAGTGCTGAGCATGTTAGGGAGGAAGGTTATAGGCTTCTTTAAAGAGGTGCGTTTTTATTGATGTTTTGAAGGATTTAAGGCAGGAGGATAGTCTGGTGAAGCGAGGCAGGGAGTTCCAGAGAATAGGGGCAGCGCGAGAAAAGTCCTGGAGGCGGGAGTGAGAGGAGGTGACAAGAGTGGTAGAAAGAAGAAGGTGATTAGCAGAATGAAGAGGGCGTGTGGGGGAGTATTTGGAGATGAGAGGAGAGATGTATGGGGGTGTGCTGTTGTTGAGGGCTTTATAAGTTAGGGTCAAGATTTTAAACTTTATTCTGGAGGCTAAGGGAAGCCAGTGAAGTGATTGACAAAGAGGAGCTGCCGACACTGAACGATGTGTACTGAAGATGAGTCTGGCGGAGGCATTTATTATGGATTGAAGTGGGGAGAGGCGAGTGATGGGCAGGCCAACAAGGAGCGAGTTGCAATAGTCAAGGCGAGAAATGATGAGAGAGTGTATTAGAATCTTAGTAGTGTCTTGTGTAAGGTAATGGCGTATTTTGGATATGTTTTTTAGATGGAAAAGACAGGATTTGGTTAGAGACTGTATGTGTGGGATGAAAGAGAGGGCAGGGTCCAGTAGAACCCCGAGACAACGGGCTTGGGAGGTGGGAGTGATGATGGGGCATTTTTGACAGAGAGAGAGATGAGAGGAATTGAAGCTGTAGTAGAGGGTGGGAAGATTAAGAGTTCAGTCTTAGACATGTTGAGTTTCAGATGGTGGGCGGACATCCAAGAGGATATACTAGAGAGGCAGTCGGAGACGTGTGCTAGAAGAGAGGGGGATAGATCTGGTGCTGAGAGATAGATTTGAGTGTCATCTGCATAGAGATGGTACTGGAACCCAAAAGAGTTTATTAGGGTGCCGAGTGAGGATGTGTAGATGGAGAAGAGGAGGGGGTCTAGGACTGATCCTTGGGGAACGCTAATAGACAGGGGGTGAGGAGAAGAAGATGTGCCGGAGAAGGAGACGCTAAATGATCGTTCTTGGAGGTATGATGAGAACCACAAGAGAGCAGTGTCTCAAATGCCGAGGGAGGAGAGAATGTGGAGTAGAATTGAATGGTCAACTGTGTCAAAGGCGGCAGAGAGATCCAGTAGAAGCAAAATAAAAAAGTGGCCTTTAGACTTGGCGGTGAGCAGGTCATTGGTGACTTTTATGAGGGCTGTCTCAGTGGAGTGTTGGGGCCGAAAGCCGGATTGGAAAGTGTCCAGAAGAGAGTTAGAGGAGATGAAACTGTTAAGGCGGTTATAGACGAGCCGCTCCAGCAGTTTGGAAGCCAGGGGAAGTAGAGAGATAGGGCGATAGTTAGATGCAACATCAGAATCAGATGAGGGTTTCTTGAGAGTGGGTGTAATTATGGCATGTTTTAGAGATGATGGAAATGTGCCAGTGTTAAGGGAAAGGTTGAAGATATGTGTGAGAGCTGGGATTAGTGTAGTAGAGAGGGGAGGGATGATATGTATTATTACTAGCGACTTGCCCGTCATAAATGTCGGCAATACAATTTTAAGGCTTTGAATGCTGTACCTTCGGCACTCATTGCGAGCCTCTCCCTCCGTCTACTGTATGAGCCTCACTATGAGCGCTTTTGGTGCTCATCACGAGCCCCGCAATGAGCAGCTTTGCCGCTCATTGCAGGCCTTGGCAACCCACAACTTTCGTGGTTCTCAATGTTCACCTTCGGCGCTCATTGCCAGCCTCTAAGTGCCGTTGCTTGCGTTGTTTGGCTAAGTGTTACTGGCTTTGTGATAATGTTTATTTTCTTGCGATAAGTGTTACTGGCTTCGGGGGAATTTTTACTGCCTTCAACCTCGTTTTTAGCCTTTTACGATTTTTTGTCCACCATTTTTCTTCTCGCTTAGCCATTTTTGATTGACGAAAAACTGCAAATATGGCTCAAATTAACTTGCAACCTCACTCACAGGCTTTCTGGCTCTTCCCCTGTGCTGCGTGTTAGTGTGTAATGTATTTTTTTCAAATATTTGGCATTTTTTGGTGGTCTTTCGAGTTTGGTGGTTCGGCCGTTAAAGTCGTAAGGAATTTTGTGCCGTAAAGTATTGCATGGCTCGTGATCAGAGCCAAACTGCTATGAGCAGTGTCCCACTGACTCTCAGGCCCTGCAATGAGCACCTTTGGCACTCATTGCAGCCTAGCCCTGAAGCGCTCATCTCCACCCCTCCAATGAGTGCCAAGCAGGGCCGCAGCTGCTGGCCTCGCTTTGCAAGGCAAGCAGTTGCAGGGCTCACCCTGCAAAACCCGCAATATTTATCATTGCATTACCAACAATCCCGCAATTAAGACAACTATATATGTTACATAGTTACATAGTATTTCTGGTTGAAAAAAGACTTTCAGTCCATCAAGTTCAACCTTTTAAGATCTCCTCTGATCTGCAATATGTGGATTAACTATTAATTAATTAGTTTTTAATTAATTATTAATAAATTATTTCAAAAAAAAGAATTTAATTATTAATTAATCCAGAGGAAGGCAAACAGAAAAAAAATCCAAGCGAGTCTTAGCCAATCGTCTCAAAGGGAATTTTTTTTTTAAAATCAATTCCTTCCTGATCCCAGTCACCGGCGACTGGATTTCTTCCTGGATCAATACTGTTGCTCTAATTATCCATGATAACCCTGAATTCCCTTTTTAATTATAAATAAGTCTAGTCCCCTTTTAAAGTTATCTATCGAATCCGCTGTCACCACCTCCTCTGGTAGAGATTTCCACAGATTAACCACCCTTACTGTGAAGAACCCTTTTCTTTCTTTAAGGTGGAATGTTTTTACTTCTAAACTCAAGGGATGTCCTCTTGTCAGTTGAAAACCTCTTGGCACAAAAAGCTCCCTTAACAAATCTTTATACTAATCCTGGATGTATTTATATAAGGTAATCATATCTCCTCTTAGACGCCTTTTTTTTAGAGAAAATAAGTTTAATTTGGTTAGTCTTTCTTCATAACTTAGCCCCCTCCATTTCCCTTATTAGATTTGTTGCCCTCCTCTGTACCTTTTCCAGCTCTAAAATATCCTTTTTATGAAGTGGTGCTAAAATTGTACTCCATATTCCAAATGAGGGTGTACTAGAGATTTGTATAGTGGCAAAATTATATTTGCTTCCCTGGCTTCTATACCCTTCTTAATACATGCTAATATTTTATTTGCCTTTGCAGCTGCTGCTTGGCTTTGAGCACTGTTACCTAGGTGGTTGTCCACAAGCACTCCCAAATCCCTTTCAATATCTGATACACCTAGATTTGCTCCATTAAGATTATAAATTGCATGGCTATTTTACCTTAACAGATGCATAACTTTACATTTATTTGTATTCAATCTCATCTGCCATTTAGATGCCCATTCCTCAATTTTATGTAAATCCCTTTGGAGGGAAAGCACATCACTATCTGATTTAATTACCTTGCACAACTTTGTGTCATCATAAAAAAATGGAGACAATACTTTCCAATCCTACTTCTAAGTCATTAATAAATATGTTAAAAAAGAGAGGACCTAATACTGAACTTTGAGGAAGCCCACTTACCACATTAGTCTTAATGTTGTTTTTTTAAAAACTGAAATGGAAATTAAGTGGACCTTTAATGCTGAATAATACATACATAGCAAAGAGGTCAGACAAATCACTGTCCACTCCAGTAACTTTGCCAAGATAACCTTATGGATAAGCGTCCATAGAAATACAAATTGGACACAACTGAACAACTAAATAACATATATATATATATATATATATATATATATATATATCAAAATATATATATATATATATAAATATATATAGAAAGAAAGAGAGGGAGGGAGGGGTTTAAAAATATAAAAAATATAGATACTAAAATGTTGTGTATTACATACTCCCAGGGGCACCTTAGAGTTTACTGCCTAGTCTCTCCTGGTTATTGTGTATGTATAAATTTGTGTTAGAAGGTCTGACTATCTCTATAGTATTCATGTATATTGTTTATGAGGGAACTTTCTATAAATACAGTCAGGTCCATAAATATTGGGATATCGACACAATTCTAATCTTTTTGGCTCTATACACCACCACAATGGATTTGAAATGAAACAAACAAGATGTGCTTTAACTGCAGACTTTCAGCTTTAATTTGAGGGTATTTACATTCAAATCAGGTGAACGGTGTAGGAATTACAACAGTTTGTAGATGTGCCTCCCACTTTTTAAGGGACCAAAAGTAATGGGACACTTGGCTGCTCAGCTGTTCCATGGACAGGTGTGTGTTATTCCCTCATTATCCCATTTACAAAGAGCAGATACAAACTCCAGTGTTCTTTTCAAGTGTGCTATTTGCATTTGTTGCTGTTAACTCTCAATATGAGATCCAAAGAGCTGTCACTATCAGTGAAGCAAGCCATCATTAGGCTGAAAAAAACAAAACAAACCCATCAGAGAGATAGCAAAAACATTAGGTGGGGCCAAGTCAACTGTTTGGGACATACTTAAAAAGAAAGAACGCACCGGTGAGCTCAGCAAAACCAAAAGACCCAGAAGACCACAGAAAACAACTGTGGTGGATGACCGAAGAATTATTTCCCTGGTGAAGAAAACACTCTTCACAACAGTTGGCCAGATCAAGAACACTCTCCAGGAGGTAGGTGTATGTGTGTCAAAGTCAACAATCAAGAGAAGACTTCACCAGAGTAAATACAGAGGGTTCACCACAAGATGTAAACCATCGGTGAGCCTCAAAAACAGGAAGGCCAGATTAGAGTTTTCCAAACAACACCTAAAAAAGCCTTCACAGTTCTGAACCAACATCCTATGGACAGATGAGACTAAGATCAACTTGTACCAGAGTGATGGGAAGAGAAGAGTATGGAGAAGGAAAGGAACTGCTCATGATCCAAAGCATACCACCTCATCAGTGAAGCATGGTGGTGGTAGTGTCATGGCGTAGGCATGTATGGTTGCCAATGGAACTGGTTCTCTTGTATTTATTGATGATGTGACTGCTGACAAAAGCAGCAGGATGAATTCTGAAGTGTTTCGGGCAATATTATCTGCTCATATTCAGCCAAATGCTTCAGAACTCATTGGACGGCGCTTCACAGTGCAGATGGACAATGACCCGAAGCATACTGCAAAAGCAACCAAAGAGTTTTTTAAGGGAAAGAAGTGGAATGTTATGCAATGGCAAAGTCAATCACCTGATCTGTATCCGATTGAGCATGCATTTCACTTGCTGAAGACAAAACTGAAGGGAAAATGCCCCAAGAGCAAGCAGGAACTGAAGACAGTTGCAATAGAGGTCTGGCAGAGCATCACCAGGGATGAAACCCAGCGTCTGGTGATGTCTATGCGTTCCAGACTTCAGGCTGTAATTGACTGCACAGGATTTGCAACCAAGTATTAAAAAGTGAAAGTTTGATTTATGACTGTTAATCTGTCCCATTACTTTTGGTCCCTTAAAAAGTGGGAGGCACATATACAAACTGTTGTAATTCCTACACCGTTCACCTGATTTGGATGTAAATACCCTCAAATTAAAGCTGAAAGTCTGCAGTTAAAGAACATCTTGTTAGTTTCATTTCAAATCCATTGTGGTGGTGTATAGAGCCAAAAGATTAGAATTATGTCGATGTCCCAATATTTATGGACCTGACTGTATATCTACAGACACTGTATATAGACATTTATGTGTATGTGTTTTGACAAGTTACCAGTATACACTTGCAGCCTTATTAAATTGCAATTTGTCCAATTTAACAGGGCTCTATTTAAGCACAGAACATATTTTTTTACAGAAGTTTTTAGTTAGTGAACTTCTATCCAAAAGCAAGGTCTTCACTAACTAAAAACTTCTGTAAAAAAATATGCTCTGTGCTTAAATAAAGCCCTATTCAAATGGCCGAATTGCAATTTAGTAAGGCTGTTGATTTGTGCTCCTGTTTCCAGCACTTTGATGGAGGAACACAATACAGGTGTTTTCAATATTTTTCCAAATGTTACTATAATATTAGCTATTACACCAAAACAAATCAACAAGAATAACATGCCTAGCTTCCACTGAATTACTACCTTTACTTGTAGACATCTCCCTCACTATCCAGCTTCCATACAGCTAAACATGGGTGGAGTAAAAACAAAACAAACAGTTCAATAGTTTGTTCAAAGTCACTGGCCTGTATCCTTCAGAACTCCAGGTCTTCACTCTGCTGCCTCTCTGTCTGTGTCTTTCCAGCTTTAGACACATGTACGCACACTTCTTTCAGTGTGTCTCTTTTCCCAACTCAGACCAGCTTCAGACAAAACACTTATATCAGTATTTCTCTTTCTCCAACTCAAGCCCTGCACATACTCCTCAACGTTTGTGTCTTTGTTTAGCCCAAAACGACTGTACAGGCAGCCCTTTAGCACCCTCACACAGACTGCTAAACTCTGTCTACAAAACCTCACATAGACAGCTACTGCAGTCCATAAACACAGCCACACCCCAAATTCAGGAGCAGTCTTAACTCATATCTAATCAGATGTATCTAATCCACCGCTCAGAAAATGTAACTCTTTCAGACCACATGAGTAAAGTCAGCTTTGTAAAGTTTGTGACTCATACAAACCACTTGTGTCACTCTTTCACAGTGACACACTTTACACCCTGGCACCTACAACTTGAGACTTTTTGTTGTCTCCCCAAAATGTGCTTCCCTATTGCTGGTCCTTGCTGGCCTAGGGATAAATACAGTTAATTGAGTGACAAAAGCTTAACTTCCTTTTCTGCATTTAATAAATTAAATTACAATACCCAGATAAACTGTGAAACCTTTCTAAAGGGAATTATAAGATCTTAAAATTAAATTTCTCCTAACTCCAAATGTGCCATTGTCAGGTTATGGAGATGAAACTGAGGCAACCATGGAATATGTGGATTAGAGAAAAAATAATAATTACAAGAATGTTATTTAGAAAATCTATTATTGTTAATTTTTGTTTAAATATGTAATTGATAATTTATATATTGTATTTAAATGATTTGATTCATGATTTAGATGGATTAAGTATTGCTATATGTATACTTTTCAACAGCAATAAATAAGCAAAAAATGGGCAGAGGCAGCTTGGGTATATGTTTCTTAAAAGATACTTCATTTTCTTAGTGACATGATTGTGCTACTTGTGATTATGAGCAATGAGACTTTGTGTAGAAATAAAATATATGATGGCTAATGTGTACACCTTAGTTGCTGGAGAATGAGAATTGTGTGGTAGAAGATATGAATGAGACTTAGGGAGACTGTCTGTTTCTCCCATAATTATTAGCTAGATAGACTTCTCTGTAGAGGAGCAAGGTAATTATATTATAAGACTACACATGCAAACTACATGAAATTTAGGCTTCCCAATGTGCAAAGGCTGGGCTACTTTGTTGAACTAGGAAACTTAAATTAACCATATGATGAGTCGAGGTTAGGAGACATATTTTTCTCTTTATTTTCATTTTTATGCTAACATTTTATTTTCTCTATTCTTCAAATGTTTTTCACTCCTTGCAATTACTTGGCATGTGCAAACCTATACATAACATACAAGGAAAATATCTAATAGGATCAATCTCATGAATCAAGAAAACAAAGAAACATAAAATATCTGATATGCCCAAAAATCTGATGCTGGTTGTTAGCCTAATAGGATCAATTTCATGCATCAATTGGAAATTAAAATGTAAAATATTATAAATGAGAGTGCTATGAGAGCTTCATGCAAAATCTATAGTTAGATAAACAATTTTGCAAAAGATTTTATTTAAAATACAGTTTTGATTGGGAAATTGTGCTTAATAGAGCATTGTCTAAAAGGACATAGCTGATGGTATTATGTCAGAAAAATCTGTACCCAGGAATTTAGTAAGAATTACTCTAGGGTGGCCTTAGAATTTGAGAATAATAACCTTTTATGATCAGACCTGTTCCAGAGAAAATAATGCTTCACTGACAGAAATAGCAAAAATAATGTGTTTGATGATACATAAAAAGTATAAAACTTGTAGCATTTTGTAACAATATGTATTATTCTCCTGTTCATTGTTTTTTTGTGTAGTAGTTGCAGCTGTGATATTTTTCTTACAAGAAGTTTGATAAGGTGTCTAACAGTTCACATTAATTGAAAGCTAGTGGGATTTTGTATTGTGTTGGGGAATTTTTATGATCTTCCTTGTCTCATAGAAAAGTAATTTAACATCCTTTCTCATCCTTTTTATCTTATTGTTAGATGCATCGTGTTGTGTGATATCAAGAACATATTTCTAATGGATTATATAGTGAGTCACCAGGAGGTGTTGAGGCCTACATTCATAGATTGATGGGATTTTGCCAAGAATTACTTTTTGCAGAAGCTATGTTAATTATTAAGGATGTTTTATTAACTGTGATCTTAAGCCAATTTTTCTTTATGTCCCTAATACAATAGTTATTCAGTGTCAAAAATGAAGCATCCATGTTTTTATAAGTATGTGCTTTCAATATTAAATTTTTTTTTGTTTGAAAATTAGTGATCTATAATTAAATTATATTTTTTCACCATAGGCTGTCCATCTTTCCATCCTTCCTTGGTTTGAGGAACCATCCCTACAGACATCAGCTGAACAAAGAAAATAAAAGTCAATCAGGACCTATACAGTCACAAGCCCCCAAATGTGTGTCTGGAATGGGGACAATTTTTTGGGAAATTCAAATGAGTATTACAGAAGTTAGATTCATAATCTTGTAATCACTAATGTTCCATGAAACATACCAAACATGATATATAAAAAAAATGTTTTTACAGCACATAAGGGGCATTGTTGTGTGGTTGTCTGTGTGCCCATTTCCCTCCGTTATGTTTGTTTGCCCCCCTCTCCCCTTACTGTTTGTGGTGTGTTTGGGCCTTACTATGGATGCTAATGAGCTGGAAGGACTAATGGCTGAGGTTAGGGCCAGGACCCTAAGCCAAGGGGTCCTGGGTTCAGGACAGGCTGGGGTCTCCCATGTTTTCTGCAGAGGGCCCTCCATACAATGCTCAGGCCCAACCTGCTGTGGCTGCAGGCCTGGGTAATACAGGAGTGGTCAGTGGGTCAATGCCCCATCCAACCCAGGCAGAACCATCAGACTCCTTTTCACCACATGGCAGGGCCAGGATTTTTAGGTGGGAAACGGTTAAAGAGAGCCAGGAACCCATACCCCCCAAGCCGAAAAGGGCAGGGCCCACGGGCTGTGAGGGCGATGGCCTAAAACTCCGGCCACCGCCAATCACGCCCGTGACCCAAGACAAAGAACACCCCATTACCGCCCCGTAAAGGGTGCACAAGGGATAATAATAAAGATGGGAGCTCTAAAAAAGCTCCTACAGCCCCCTACTATGACGATTCTGCGGTCCCCTCCAGTTCTCAAACTAACAGCGCTTCTGGTGCTTTGCAGGAAAGACGCAGGTAGACCTTACACCAGCTAGGAAAGTCCCAGATGACCAGGGACAAGGTTTGCCCGAACCAGCAGTGCCAGCTTACTCTGGCTGCACAGGGACCGATGACCATGACCAGTTCTCAGGGTTTGGGCAGAGGTGTGCAGGCAATAGAGAGCTAGCAACTGTTCCTCCTGCATTCCTAGGTCTAGGCGGAGATCAAGATCAAGGAGCAGGAGGTCCTGCCGATGTAGTTGCACGTGCACAGGTTCGGAGAGAGGACAGAGCCCACGGAGGGTCAGACTGCTGGAGTCTCCTGCGCATCATAGGCTTCCTGAAGCAGGTAAACTTATCCCTTTGCTCAGCTAGAAGATACCATAAAAGGGGGGCCCTCACACATAAGGCCAAGTTTTTTAGGATTGCTTAGGTCTCTACTGTCCATGCAAAACATTGCAGTTAGTGATCAGGATATTAGGGCGTGGCTAGGTGGGTTACCCAGGAACGCGTGGTCTGAGAAACCCCTCAGTGGGGGCTTAGGTCAGGTAGCATCAGCCATGGTAGTGGTTGTGCCCTCACCCCCCACATTTGCGGCTCCCCCCGTTCCTCAGGGCCTGAACAATGGTAGTGTTTCGTCTGATACTGTCATGAGACCCATTGTTTTGTGCACATTGGATACCTTAGGGAAACGCCTCCCCCAAGAAGTCAAAGACAAAATCTGGAGGAGGGAGTTCATCAAGCTGTTCTCCCTACTTCCTACCTCATGGCTGTTGGATTTCTCTGATAAGGGGTCCCGAGACGGCGAGGATTGCCAGAAGTCGTTCAGAATGTTACCACAGACATTCAATATGTGGCTCCAGGCCTTCTCTATCATGGCCTGAGTTTTGTGCAAACGACATCCCGAACAGAGTTCGAGATTGTTTGTCTATTTAGAGGAAATTCTTAACGCTTATAGAACATACAGGGACATGGCATGGTGGCGGTATGACAAGGAATTCTGCCTGTACTTGGCGTCCAGGTCGGTAATGTCATATGGCGTATTGGTTAAATATCATGACCCCCATGTGAGTTATGCTGCCCTTTGGGGAAGAGGAAGGAGCGGCCAAGGGCCCAACCTCAGCAGCCTAAGTAGGTCTCAAGATCTGTTATGCCTACAATGAAGGTGTATGTAAGGGGGCGCCCAATTACAGGTTCAAGCACGCTTGTTCCAACAGTGACAGAGTACACCCTCTCGGCCGATGCGGTACACCCAAGGAAGGAGGCAGATCAGGCGAGCCCCCTTATGCCTTCTCGTAATGCTACCATGGCTAAATCGCTTCGGTAGATTGCCGGGCCATGGGGATGCGGCTTACTTCTTGTAAACGGGTTTCCGAGAAGGTTTCCGCATCCCGTGTGAATTGGAGCTCCGGGGTGGTAGATCAGCTAATTTGCACTCTGTCTACGAGCAGTGAGCAAAATTCAAACCGTTTCGTTTGGGCAGAATGGGGGGTCCGTTCATGCTCCCTCCCATACAGGAGCTGGTCATCTCCCCTCTCAGCGTTGTTCCCAAGAAGGAAAAGGGAAAGTTCAGGTTGACCCAGCACCTGTCCCATCCCAGAGGGAGGTTGGTTAACAACGGTATAGCAAAAGATTGGTTGGCAGTATTATATGAGTCTTTCGATCGGCCTGCCGAGACGTTGCGTTACGCGGTTCCTGGAGCACCCTTGGCCAAGGTGGACAGTGAATCTGCATTTAGGTTACTGCCGGTTCACCCTTCGAGCCACCGGCTTTTGGGTTGCTTCATTGACGGTTGCTACTTCATCGACCTATGATTACCGATGGGCTGCTCCATACTGTGTGCCTATTTTGAAGTGTTTAACACCTTTCTCCAATGGGTAGCAGAGACAGGGCATCGGAGCATAACGCACTACCTGGACGATTTTTTTGTTCGTCGGTCCGGCTTTACAGGATACGTGTGGTTTCATTCTGGAGGTGTTCACCAGAATTTGCCAAGATTTTAGAGTGCCGTTGGCCCTCAAGAAAACATAGGGCCCCACGACAAAGTTCACATTCTTGGCGATTCAGATCAATTCCAGTAAAATGGAATGCAGTCTTCCCCTTTAAAAGGTGTCCGACATGCAAGCGGAGTTAGGCATCTGCAAAATTATTCCCATGGGGAGGATATTTTGCAGGTGAATGTCGCTGGCAATGGCGGGCATTACATGTGCTCACCATTTCATTAAGGTCTCGAGTGCCATGCGGACCGACGCAAAGATATGGTTGTCTTTTCTCGACGAGTTCAATGGCTCTGCAATCACACACACAGGTAGTGCCATTAGCACTGAGTTGGAGCTATATACTGACGCGTCAGGGTCGCTCGGCTTCAGGGCTTACTTCCAGGGTAGGTGGTGCGCCGCAGCATGGCCCGAGAAGTGGGAATCTGGCATTCCTGGAGCTATTCCTTATAGTAGTGGCGATTCGCATTTGGGCCTTGGAGTTTCAGGGCGGCTGCGTAACATTTTTTATGACAACATGGCAGTAGTGCAGGCAGTGAACAGTCTCACGGCAGCGTCAATCACAGTGTTGCAATTGATTCAACATTTGGTGCTATGCTATCTGCGCCTGAACGTATGGTTTCAGGCCAGGCATGTGCAGGGCTTAGAGAACGGTATTGCTGACACCCTTTCTCGATTCCAGGAGGAGCAGACAGGGACGTTGGCTCCATTGGCACACGAGAGGGGCGAGACTTTACCCGGCGAACTTTGGGAGCTTGGAGCATTCAGGTAAAGAGACTCATCAGGCAGTCTGTTGCCCCAGCGACATGGGCCACATACAGAAGAGTGTGGGCTAAGTGGAAGGATTTGGCAATGGTGGCTGGGGGGAGCCACATCGAAAGAAAAATCACTTGGGATCTTACTTTGGTTTCTCTTGCGTTGCAGCGAGGAAGGCAACTCAAAAGCTGCAGTCGGGCGTCAGGTCACAGCCCTGTCTTTTATGTTTAAGCTGGCTGGGCAAAGGGACCTCACAAAGGATTTTGTGGTACGAAAGGTAGTGCAAGGCATGTTTAATGGTGATCGCAGGCAGGACGGTAGACGGCCGATCACTTTTTCCCTGTTGCTGCGGTTGGCGCAGGTGTTGGCGGTAACTTGCAGGACCCCGTTTGAATCTCTGCTTTTCTGTACGGCTTTTTCCCTGGCGTTCTTCAAAGCGTTTAGAATCGGGGAGTTGGATGTGAAAAACAGACATGGTTCGGGGGGGGTTGCAATTGGTGGTTATGTGGTTGCGGATGTCAAGAATGGACCAAACTGGTAAAGGTAAAGATGTGGTACTGCACAGAGTCGGCACGGAATGTTGCCCCTATGTGTGTGAGGAGGAGTACCTCAAGCAGCGACTGGTGGGACTGTGTTCACTGTTGGTTCATGCCGATGATACAGCGTTATTCAGTTATCAATTTGAGAAGGTGCTTAAGGCAGCGTTGTAAACTTTGGGTTTCAATCAGTCGGAGTTCGGTATGCAATCCTTCCGAATCGGGGCTGCTACGGAAGCAGCGAGGTTAGGTCTGCCGGACACCGTGGTGAAGCGAATTGGGAGATGGGAATTGCAAGATTGTAAGTCTTATGTACGGCCATTTTCTTTTCTGCTTTCAGGAGAAAAGAATCAACTATGTATTGTGGGCCACTCGTACGTGTACTGGGCCCACAGGTTAGAACCAGTTGCTGAGAATAAAGTACAACTAGGTTTTCCTGTCACGGACTTGCACTTGCAGTGGTTTGGGATTCGAGGCCTGCAGTGGTCTCAAGTGAGTGGACTGTTGGATACGTATGCCCATCGATACGAACAACCCAGTTTATTGCTTATCCATGCCGGGGGAAATTACTTGGGGGCGACGTTGAAAGTTGTTTCCTGGAGTATTTGTCGTGTGGTCGGAAATGATTAAGAGGCGGTATTGGAGGAACGGCAGGGATCCCGTTGTGCTGGACAATGCTCGGCAGAAAATCAATAAGCAGATGTAAAGCTTTGTGAGGAAGATGGGTTTCATCACCATTCAGTACAAGGAGTTCGATACGCCCAATGCGGACAATTTCTTCTGCGCAGATAAGGTGCATTTAACTGAAATCGGCCTAGAGCTTCTCCTGTTGGAGTTCAGGGAGAGCGTCTTGCGGGCCTTAGCTTTAATTGCCAGTAGGGGGGGGGGTCGCAGCCTCAGGAGGGGTTGCTTGCTCTGTGGCTGGACATGAGTTGCCCGGCCCACTGGCCTAAGTGGGCGTGACCCTACCTCATGGGCATGCTTAGTATAAGCATTGGGGGCCCTGGGCACGTGCCCAAGGTGTGAGTTCACTGTCTGTGGCCTCCCCCTGAATATGTTAATACAGTATTTATTGTATTGGTAATTTTGTTATGTAATCGAGATGTATGTATGTATGCTCTATGTGCTTCCCGTTCATTTCAATTAAGTTTAAACAAGTTTTCTTTAGTATTTTTGCATGAAAAACACAACTCTGGTAATGATTAAAGCGTGCTCTTTTAAATGCAGGAAGAAATACATTGTGCTCCTTTATGCATTCAGTCTAAGCATCATCCATGTAATGAAGCACAAGCAAATGTTTGATCCGCAGCACTTGTCTTGGGAAAGGTTGTGATGTTCTTGTGTTTAGGTGCGGAAATGATCTAGCTCTGGTTGGAAGAAATTATACCACCACCTCTCTTGTTTCCTTCTCACTCGCTTCCACATTTTTAGTTGAAATGCACCTCAGACAGATGGCTCAAATGCTTACCTTTTAGAATAGTCTCTTAGCCACACAAGTTAAGGCTTCAAATTCAATCACACAATCGGGGGGCATCCACCACTTTTGAGCATGCCTGCTAAAGTCTACAAGAAAATAATCCAATATTATTTTTGTAACAAAAGCTTACCCGTAAAAGTGCAGTTTTTTCAATTTTCAGTACTCATTTGAAACTAGCTGTTACAGTCCGTATCAGACTATTATTTTTGTCATATTATAGTGTGTGAAAAAAAAAAGCAAGCAGGATATCTTAGCACTGTATGTGTCTAAAGTAGTCTTAATCATTACTTGTTTGTGTTGCCTAATATTTTTAATAATTTAGAGAAACTATTCTCAGAAACATAGGGCTAGATTTACTAAAAGTCACTGTAAAGACATGCAATACAACTCATCAGTCTCTTTCAGGCTATTCACTGAGGCTAAAGTATTTAAATGAGGTACACTGCATGCTCATTAAATCTCACATCCACTTTTTTTATACTTTGCAGATGTAAAGAGTGTAATTGTGGATGCACAGAAATGTATTAATGATCATTCACAACTTAAATAACTATTGCAGAATGAAAAAATAAAATGTTTAAAAACTCTGACTGTGACTAAGAGCATAATTGAATAAAAAAATTAAAAAAAGTCATACATGTAGGGCCTCATTCAATTGAGGTTTTGGGAGATCCGGAGACCCGTAAGTGAGGTCGCAAGCTACTTTGCAATTCAATTGGCGTTTTTTTGAGGCCTCGGAACAGCTTCGGAGTTACAGCCTTGAAAAACTGGCGATGGTTAACCTCGCAACTTATAGCCTCCAGAAACCGTTGATCTTTCACTTTCGCAAGGCTAAAATCGCAAATCGCTATTCAATTGCTCAATTTCCCCAAGCATGCAAATGTTGTCATACCCGTAAATGGCAAATGAAGGAGAAAATCCTACGAGTGCTAGAGAGGTCCCAAAAGGGGGTTAAGCACCTGTTTATAGCACTGTAAATGCAAATAAAAAATCACTACTGCACTGTAAATAAGGGAAAAGCTATGAAAGACATTAGAATTATTTGCACAACAGTCTCAAGCTCGCAAATAAGAAGGAAATAAAACGTATTTGTATGTGTCATTTCGGGGTTAAATCGATCTCGGGTATCAATGAGTTAATACGTATCAGGATACCGTATGGATTAGAACAGTATTGGCAATGATTGACATGTCACCTCCATGTTTTACTGCTGTAATTATGACAGTCTCCTTTTCTATTTGCTGATTCGAAATGGGCGGTTATGGGCTTGCTGAATTGATCATGTGGCAACCCTGAAGTGCTCCGAACCAGTGCATGGTTTACGGTTTTGGCTTGGGGCCTGTAACTTGCGGCCTTGAGCAATGAATAGCATAGCAATTGGAGACCAACGGGAGCCTGCAAATCACTCGCAGACATTTGGCTCTCTGCGATTGAGTTGGGGGCTTTGCATTGCATCTGGCCCATAGTTTTTAATTAGAAAAAAAAGTGGAAGTTGTGTGTGTGAGAAGGATGCATTTCTGAAGAACTATGGTTGCAATATTTGACACAATGTCCTGTTCCCCCCCAAAAATTCTGTCCATGGCTTACACAACTTCTAATGTTATTAATTTGGTATGCTGTATATATAAAAACAAGAGTCTTTTTTATTGAATTGCAGTGGTCTTTTAACATACATGTCACTGATACCGTAGATCTATATACAGTGTCTTGCAAAAGTACTCACCCCGCTTGGCATTTTTCGTGTTTTGTTGCCTTACAACCTGGAATTAACATGAATTATTTGAGGATTTGCAACATTTAAGTTACAGAACATGCCCACAAGTTTGAAGATTTTTATTTTTTTTATTGTGAAGCAAACAACAAATAGGACAAAATAACAGAAAAAGCCAATGTGCATAACTATCCCCCCCTAAAGTCAATACTTTGTAGAGTCACCTGTTGCGGCAATCACAGCTCCAAGTCGCTTTGGATAAGTCTCTATGAGCTTGCCACATCTTACCACTGGATTATTGCCCATTCCTCCTTGTAAAACTGCTCCAGCTCCTTCAAGTTGGATGGTTTACCCTTGTAAATGGCAATCTTTAAGTTTAACTACAGATTTTCTATTGGATTGAGGTCTGGGCTGTGACTATGCCATTCCAACACATTTACATGTTTCCCCTCAAACCACTCAAGTGTTGCTTTAGCAGTGTGTCATTGTCCTGCTGAAAGTTAAACCTCCATCCTAGCCTCAAATCATGCAGAGAGTGGTACAGGTTTTGCTCAAGAATATCACTGTATTTAGCACCATCCATCTTTGCCTCTACTCGACCAGTTTCCCAGTCCCGGCTGCTGAAAAACATCCCCACAGCATGATGCTGCCACCATCAAGTTTCACTGTGGGGATGGTGTTCTGTGGGTGATGTGATGTGTTGTGTTTGCGCCAGACATAGCGTTTTCTTTGATGGCCGAAAAGTTAAATTTTTGTCTTATCAGACTAGAGGACCTTCCTCCATACATTTTGGGAGTCTCCCACATGCCTTTTCACAAACTCAAAACGTGCCATTTTGTTTTTTCTTGAAAGTAATGGCTTTCTTCTGACCACTCTGCCATAAAGCTCAACTCTATGCAGTGTACGGCTTATTGTCCTCCTATGTACAGATACTCCAGTCTCTGCTGTGGAACTCTGCAGCTCCTCCAGGGTTACCTTAGATCTCTGTGCTGCCTCTCTGATTAATGCCCTCCTTGCCCGGTCCGTGAGTTTTGGTGGGCGTCCGTCTCTTGGCAGGTTTCCTGTTGAGCCATGTTCTTTCCATTTGGTTATGATAGTTTGATGGTGCTCCTGGAGATCATCAAAGATTTGGATATTTTTTTATAACCTAAACCTGACTTGTACATCTCAACAACATTGTCCCTAACTTGTTTGGAGGGTTCCTTGGTTTTGTTTGGTTAGGGGTGCCTCTTGCTTAGGTATTGCAGCCTCTGGGGCCTTTCAAAAAAGGTGTGTATATGTAATTACAGATCATGTGACACTTAGATTGCACACAAGTGGACATCATTTCACTAATTATGTGACTTCTGAAGGTAATTGGTTGCACCAGAGCTTTTTATGGGCTTCATAAAAAGGGTGTGAATTCAAACGCACATGCCAATTTTCTTTTTCTATTTCTAAAAAATAGTTTTATGTATATATTTTTCTCATTTCACTTCACCAACTTAGACTATTGTGTTCTGATCCATCACATAAAATTCAGATTAACAAAACATTGAACTTAAGGCTGTAATGTAACAAAATAGGTAAAAAGTCAAGGGGGGGAATACTTTTGCAAGGCACTGTATTTTCTTTGAGTTATTATTATTATTATGTTTCTTGCTGAATTAAATTCACCATTGCTGCAGAGTTTCTATTATTGCAATTTATAAGTATATCTAACAAAAATAGGGAGTGCAAACAGAGCAATAGTGTAATATCAATCACATATGTTTAACTTATTAAAATAACACATACTCACAAAACTGACATGTGCAGACTAGAGATGTCCCGGACAGTTCGCCCGCGGACTATTCGCGGCGATTTTGGCTCTTTCGCGCTCGCAGCAGACGGCGGACACATGCAATTTTCGATCCGCCCCCTATTCTTTATCATTGAGGAAACTTTGACCCTGCACCTCACAGTCAGCAGACACATTCCAGCCAATCAGCAGCATACACTCCCTTCCAGAGCCTTCCATCTGAAGGACAGCATCCATTTTAGAATCATTCTGAAGCTGCATTCATTGTGAGAGGACAGATACTGTAGCTGCTGGAGATTTAATAGGGAAATAGATAGCCAGGCTGTGTATTTAGCTTTAACTACAGACCTGAAGGAATCATCTGATATCTGCTGCAAGGACAGCAACCCAAAAAGCCCTTTTTAGGGCTAGAACATCATTTATTTTATTTTATTATTTTTTTCTGTGTAATCTAATTGCATATGCCTGCCTGCCAGTGTGTGTGTGTGACAGGCTAACACCTAACAGCTTATATTGTGCTTATTTTCACTACTCATACCTGGTGGTGTACCATACATTGAAAACAACCATTTTTTTCCTGTAATCTAATTTCAGTTGCCTGCCTGTGTCAGGCTCACAGCTAATATTCTGCTCTGTTTCACCAGTCATAGTTGGTATACCATACATTGAAAAAAAACAACACTTTTTTCCTTTCATCTAATTTCAGTTGCCTGCCTGTGTCAGGCTCACAGCTTATATTGTGCTCAGTGAAATAAAACAACACTTTTTTGACTGTAATCGATTGAATATCAGTTGCCTGCCTACAGGCGTTTGTGTGAGGCCTATTGCGTCTACTGTGCCAACTTTTGCCAGTGCACAGTGCCACTCATATCTGGTGTCACAGTAGCTTGCACGCATAGTACCACTAATCGAAAAAAAAATGACAGGCAGAGGCAGGCCACCTCGCAGGGGCCGTCGTGGTGCTGTGATTCCCTTTGGCCCTAGAATAATGCCCAGTTTTCAGAGGCCACGTACCCTGAACTTGAAAAGTTCTGAGGACATGGATGACTGGCTAACACAGGACACCCAATCTTCTACAGCTTCCGCTCGGAACCTAGACGCACCATCCTCCTCCAGCTTAGCTTCGGGCACCTCTCCAGTTACCACTCGCCCGCCTGCCGCCATCACCAACACTAGCACCACAGCCGCTTCACTTGATCGGTCAGCAGAGTTATTTACACATCCGTTGGAAGAAATGAGTGATGCGCAAACATTAGTGCCAGAGGATGTAGATAACAGGGATATGTCCCAGTCAGGCAGCATTACACACATGGACGTACAGTCTGATGATAATGATGATGTTACCCGGTGCTGCTTCCTTTGTTGAGTTGTCAGATACAAGTGAAGCGGTTGATGATGACGATGTGTCCGTGGATGTCACGTAGGTGCCCGCTATAAGAGAAGAAGAACAGGAGGAAAGTTCAGATGGGGGGACAGAGAGGAGGAGGAGACGGGTTGGAAGCAGGGGGAGGTCATCGCAAGTAGCTAGTGGCACAGTCAGACAGCATGCATCGGCACCCGGGGTCAGCCAGACAGCACGCCAGTCAACGCATGCTGTTGCCACCACCAGAATGCTGTCATTGCAGAGCTCAGCAGTGTGGCAATTTTTGTGTGTGTCTGCCTGTGACAACAGCGATGCCATTTGCAACCTGTGCGAAAAGAAACTGAGTCGTGGGAAGTCCAACACCCACCTAGGTACAACTTCTTTGCGAAGGCACATGATGTCACATCACAAACGCCTATGGGATCAACACATGAGTACAAGCAGCACACAAAGTCAAAGCCACCATCCTCCTCCTGGTCCAGCATCTTCAGCCACGTCAACCACTGCTGCCCTGCTTGCTCCCTCTCAACCATCCGCCACTCCGTGTCTCGCCCTGAGCAGTCCCTGCTCATCTGCCCACAGTCATGTGTCTGTCAAGGACATGTTTGAGCGTAAGAAGCCAAAGTCACAAAGTTACCCAAAGTGGATCAGTGGCTGACTCCGCACCAACTGGAGATCGGCAAAGTGGTTTGTGACAACGGAAGAAATTTGTTGGCGGCATTGAATTTGAAGTTGACACATGTGCCGTGCATGGCACATGTGTGTAATCTGATTGTACAACGCTTTGTGCATAAGCACCCAGGCTTACAGGATGTCCTAAAGCAGGCCAGGAAGGTGTGTGGCCATTTCAGGCGTTCCTACACGGCCATGGCGCACTTTACAGATATCCAGCGGTGAAACAACATGCCAGTGAGGCGCTTGATTTTTGACAGCCCGACACGTTGGAATTCAACACTCCTAATGTTCGACCACCTGCTCAATCAAGAAAAGGCTGTTAACGAGTATTTGTATGACCAGGGTGCTAGGACAGCCTTTGCGGAGCTGGGGATGTTTTTGCCACGTTACTGGAGGCTCATGCGCAATGCCTGTAGGCTTATGCGTCCTTTTGAGGAGGTGACAAACCTGGTCAGTCACACCGAGGGCACCATCAGTGACATCATACCATTTGTTTTCTTCCTGGAGCGTGCGCTGTATATGAGCATGAAGAGGAAGAGTTGTGGTCACCATCACCACCAGAAACAGCCTTATCAGCATCGCTTGCTGGACCTGCGGCCACGCTGGAAGAGGAATGTGAGGAAGAGGAGTCAGAGGAGGAATGTGGCTTTGAGGAGGAGGAGGAAGACCAACCACAACAGGCATCCCAGGGTGCTCGTTGTCACCTATCTGGTACCCGTGGTGTTGTACGTGGCTGGGGGGAAGAACATACCTTCAGTGAGATCACTGAGGACGAGTAAAGGGACATGACTAGCTCGGCATCCAACCTTGTGCAAATGGGGTCTTTCATGCTGTAGTGCCTGTTGAGGGACCCTCATATAAAAAGGATGAAGGAGAACGACCTGTACTGGGTGTCCACGCTACTAGACCCCCGGTATAAGCAGAAAGTGCCTGAAATGTTACCGAATGACCACAAGTCGGAAAGGATGGCAGCACTTCCAAAATAAATAAAAAAGTATGCTTTACACAGCGTTTAAGGGTGATGTCACAGCACAACGGCAATCTAACAGCGGAAGAGGTGAACATAATCCAACTCCTCCCACGGCCACGCCGGCAAGGAGAGGACGCTTTACAGACGTGTTGTTGATGCAGGAAATGCAGAGCTTTTTAACTCCTATGCATCGCCACAGCCCTTCGGGGTCCACCGCCAGAGAACGACTCGACCGTCAGGTAACAGACTACCTCACCATAACTAGAGATATCGACACTATGAGGAGCGATGAACCCCTTGACTACTGGGTGTGCATGCTTGCCCTGTGGCCTGAGCTATCCCAATTTGCCATAGAACTTCTGTCCTGCCCTGCTTCAAGTGTCCTGTCAGAAAGGACCTTCAATGCAGCTGAAGGTTTTGTCACTGAGAAGAGAAGTCGCCTAGGTCAAAAAAGTCTAGATTACCTCACCTTTATTAAGATGAATGAGGGATGGATGCCGAAGGGACTGACAGTGGGCGATACATTTGATTAAAAAAGGCCTGATAGATGAGCTTGAGCTAATAATGGTCCACACGCCGCTGTATTTTATTCCTGAATGCCGGATGACTTGCGTGACTTATCCGCCACCAACTAGGGTTCAAGACGCAATGTTTTAGGGCACTTTCTGCCTGGCAAAGTAACATCAATTTTTCTGGTCACTGCAACAATACCTAATTTTTGCATTTTAATTATTTTGTTTTAGAAGTCCTTCAGCATGTAATGAAAAATAAAGCATTTTTGAACAGTCTTGCATAACAGTTGTGCAAAAATACATATTTACAATAAAGACATTTTGTGAAATTAAGCTGGCTAGTCCTTCTTATTTTTACTTTTTAGGTTAATAATTTTTCTTATTTTTTACTGTGATTGCAATTTAAGAGATACCTAAAACATGGTAAAACAGACAATAGTAAAGAGTATATCTGCAGGAAACAACACAGTCCTATTAGCTATCATCCCTCCAGCAGTATTAGCTTATTATTTACAATATCTAACCTGGGCAATCACCCTTGGGTTACCCTAGGGCAGGCTTCAGTAAGTGACCTCTCCTTTCCTGGGATGATTTTGCCGCTGGTTGCTTCTGAAGGGTCTCCAGGGCTCCCCCACTCCGGTCCTGCCCCCCAGTGTTGCTTCAACCAGTAACAAATGTTTTATATTTGTAAAGCGACCCAATGATCCCCCTTGATAGAGGTTTATCTTTACAAATTTTGGAGAACCAATTTAAGACTGGTGTCTCCTGTTTCTGGGTCAGGGAGTGTGTGAAATGCCTCAGCCTACAGTAGTTGTAATGTTCTGACAGCGGTAGCTCATGCTTGTCCCTCAGTTCCTCATAGGTGAGCATCTGGCCCTTTACTAACCAGTCTCCCAGTCTATCTAGTTTCCTTGACCTCCACCAGTGTTGTGATGTTGTGCTCATGTGTTTCGGGGCCTGAGGGTGGTCAAGGATTGGGGTCATTTGGGTGGATATAGGGAACAAACCCATGTGTTTCTTGGCCCATTTCCAGTATGATAGTGAGTGTCTGATTAGGGGGTTGGGCGAGTTTTTAAGACTCTGAGGCAATTCTGATAGCCAAGCCACCTTGTCCCAGGTTAAGGGCCTCAAAGTGTGGTTCTCTAAATACACCCAGGCCTGTTGATGCCCTATAGAATGTGCTATTGGGAGGAAAGATAACTGAGCTGCCTTGTGGTAATATTTTAAGTTTGGACACAATAGTGTCCCCTCTGACTTATGAAGGTACATAATTTTCTTTGTGATGCGTGAGGGATTCCAGATAAACTGAAATATTTTCCTTTGAATATTTTCTAATTCTTTTTATTTAATCAGGATCGGGAGTGTTCGAAATATGTAGAGCAATCTAGGAAGGACATTCATTTTTATCGTATTTATTCTCCCTAGCCATGATAACCTATACTTTGTCCATTTGCTCAGGTCATTTATTATTGTTTTATAAAGTTTGGAGTGGTTGGCTTTGTACAAGTCCTTTAGCTTAGGGGTTAGTCGGATTCCCAGGTAGTTTATGTGGTTCTTATCCCACTTAATATTAAACTTCTCTTGCAGACCCTGCTTCTCTACTGCTGTTGAGTCAATCGCTAGTGCTTCTGTCTTCTCTATGTTCAGTTTAAGGCCAGAAAACTTACCAAACTCCTCCATAGTTCGAATCAACTCTGGGACTGATTGGGTAGGGTTTGAGAGCATACACAGCAGGTCGTCTGCAAATAAAGAAGTTTTGAAATGGTGATGGCCCCTAATTGTCTGAGCCAGGGGTTCTATTGCTATTGCGAATAGAAGGGAGAAAGGGGGCACCCCTGTCTTGTTCCTCTTTCTATTTTAATTAAGGATCTCTCATCTCCCGGAATCTGTAACTTTGCCCTGGATGATTTGTATAATGAGTGTATGAGATTTATGAAATGGCCTTTAATACCAAATTTTTTAAGCGTGGCGTATAGGTAAGTCCACTCCAGGGAATCAAACGCCTTTTCAATGTCAAAGGCCATAAGACAGGCTTGAATTTTAGAGGCTTTGGTGTGGTACAGTAGGTTCATGACTTTTCTAATGTTGACTCCTGCTTGCCTGTGGGAGACAAAGCCTACTTGGTCATTATGTATTAACTTAGGCAAGAAGGATGACGTTCTATCCGCTATTATTTTTGACAGGATCTTGGTATCACAGTTTAGTAATGATATTGGCCTGTAGTTTTTTGGTTCTAGGTAGAGATGTCGCGAATAGTTCGCCGGCGGACTTTTTTCGGCGAACATAGCATGTTCGCGTTCGCGGCGAACAGCGAACAGCGAACATATACGAGATTCGACCCGCCCCCATTACTTTATCATTGAGCAAACTTTGACCCTGCATGTCACAGTCAGCAGACACATTCCAGCCAATCAGCAACATACACTCCATTCCAGAGCCATCTACCTCATGGACAGCAGCCATTTTGGAA